>VDFB02260448.1:0-325125 GCA_007258455.2 Sequoia sempervirens
TTTAGCTAAAATTTTGTAGTAGGGTAAAATTTACATATGTGTCCTCCAAACTAAGTTGTCCCCCCATAGATTAATTATACTAATTACCTTGAAATATCCCCCCATAATCTAGAATATATGTGTCTTAGCCTAATTCCTTGTTAGGTACTCATTTACAATTATTCACTAATATGATGGTAGACATTCACAATAATTCCCCCCTGAATGACAACCATCAAATAGTTATATGACTTATCACAAGCTTAAAAGACCTCTAAGATATACAATCTTAGGTTCACATAAAGCCTTTATAAATAGATCAGTTGTCTGATCCTCTAATTTACAATACTGAAGATGAATCACCTATTGCTAGATGAGATGCCTAATATAATGGTGATAGACTTATATATGTTTTGTTCGAGCATGAAACACTAGATTCTTGAACAACATAATGGCACGTTTATTATCATAATGAAGTAAATAAGGCCTTGTTTGATGTTGTTTCAATATTGAAAGAATAGCTCGTAACCAAGTGATTTCTTTTCTCTAATCTCATCTGATATGTGAGAAAATGCTTCACAACCAAATACTCTAAAATACTTAACATCTGGTTTCTTTCCACTCCATGCTTCTTCGGGAGTGATTTTATCCACGCATGTTGTAGGAGATCTATTCAAGACATGAGATGCAGTATTGACAGCCTCATCCCAAAGAAACAAAGGGAGACCCTTGGATTGTAGTGTGCACCATGCCATTTCCACTAAGGTCCTATTCTTCCTTCCAGCAACACCATTTTTCTATGGAGTATATCTATTAGTCATTTATCTTTTGATCCCATGATATTCACAAAAGGATTTGAACCTGTTGTTGACAAATTCTCCACCATTATCTGTTCTTATTGTCTTGATCTTATTCTTGCTTTGATTTTCCAAAAATACTTTGAACATTTCAAATTTGCTAAACACTTCATCTTTTGCTTAAGGAAGTAGACCCAAACTTTCCTTGAAAAATCATCAATGAATTTTAAGATATACCTAGCTTGTCCCTTTGATGGGGGATTCATTGGCCCACATAAATCACTATGGACAAGTTCAAGATATTTACTTGCCCTCCAAGTGGACCTTTCAAAATTTTCCCTATGTTTTTTTCCAACCATGCATTCAATACACACATTTGTGTTTACCTTTATCCAAGGTAGTCCACCAACCATATTCATCTTTGAAAGCATAGACAAACTTTGATAGTTTAAGTGACCAAATCATTGATGCCACAACTCACTTATGGGGAAACTTGTAGTAATGTAAGCTTTCTTATCAAAAGATATTAAAAATTTGTAGATGTCATCACTCTCAACTCCTATAGCCACAATTTTGAATCCATCATTAATGTTTTTGATTAGACACTTATCTAAATAAAACTCCACCTTATAACCATGTTGAGTTATTTGACTCACTAAGGGAAGATTTTTTGTTAAATTAGGTACAAGATTCACATTTATTACTTCCAACTTCTTACCATCATGTCCTTTCATTGAAATTGAACCTATTCCTTCAATTGAATGTGAACTATCATCCCCAAGAAATATGCTTGCACCATTTTTTTCTTCTAAAGAATTAAATAAGTTTTTATTGTAAGCCATATGTTGGCTAGCTCCTAAATCAATATACCATGTGTTATTTGAATTTCCTCGAGTAGCCAAAGAGGTTATCATTATATTATGATAACCATCTTCTTGAGTAAAATTTGATTTTCTTCTTTGACCTCCTACATGTGATTTCCTAGGACATTGATCACTTTTATGCCATTCTTCTCCACAATTATAGCATTTGATATATTTTTCTCTTTTAAAATGATCTTTTTTGTTTCTCCATTCATTTTGTGTCTTTTGAAAACTATTCCTCTATTGATTATCCCTTGATTGATTCCATTGCCTTTGATTATTTTTGTGTTGATTACCTTGATTTTGGTATGATTTTTTTTTATTGTAATTCTTATATTTGCCTCTAGTCATAAATGCTTGAGAACTCTTGTTATATTCACCTATGAAATTTTTAAGCCTCTCCTCATCATTGAACAAAGCTCCATACACTTCTTCTAATGTGACATTCTCACATTTACCAGTAAGCTCTAATGTGTGGATGAAGTTATAATACTCATCAGGAAGACTTTCAATTAAAAAATCTATAATTTCAGAGTCTTCATATTCAACCTTCATCATTGCAAGTTGATTTCTTAAGTTTTTCCATTTTGCAATATGGTCATTCATGCTAATTCTCCCTTCATTTTTAAACGAGTTAATTGACTTTTGGTGTCCATCACTTTTAATTTGCTAGTTCTTTCATACATTGTTTGCAAAGTTTCCCATATTTTCTTTGTTGTTTTCAAATCTTGTTCACATGAGACCTTATCCTTAGACTAACTTTCCATAAAATAGTAGCCTATTCTTTCATATCCATTTTATTCCATTTTTCATGCTTACTTTCATCTATAGGTTTGTTTTCTACTACTAGCTCCCATAAGCCTTTCATTTGTAAAATCAATTTCATCTCACATTTCCAACTTGCATAGTTGGAACCATCTAATTTTTCACTAACCACGATATTATAGATCTCAAAGGCAGCCATAGCAAGAACAAAATAAACTCTCAAGACACACAAACACAAAGGATTAAAGAATAAAGTCTCTACCAACACACAAAATAAAAAATTTGTATCATTGTGCCTTGATGTTGGCCTTCTTATGAATCAAACAAACAAGGACTTTTGCAAATTTGTTGCTTACAAATATGAAGTAGATTTTTATCAATCTCCTCACTTCAACAAAAATCATAAAAATGACGATATGAAAAATTTTCCTTTCACTTCATGAATTTATAAGTATAAGCACTTCACACTTTGAAAAAACACCTTTCATGAGAAGTATTGCTCCAACCACAAGAACAGTGATGAAATGGAAGCTTCCATAACAAAGGAGTGCCAAAATATTCAAATGGATAGTGATTTCTCACTCAAACTTACAATTCTTTGAAGAAACATATACATATCATCATAGCCAAAAAAAAAAAAAATACAAGGAGCACTCTCTAAAATTACACTTCTTCCTTTCTATTACCTACAAAAAGGTAGAACCATGTGCTATGTTGCAATTGTCTTTTAAAAAAAATCTATGAGCACTTTAACAGAAATTTCACCCAATTAAAGTATAAATGTCGACTTCAGTAACACATCAAAGAATACTTTGATAATAATAAACTCTCCAAAGAAGAGCACTCCACCACCATGATGATAATTCTTCAAGGGAAAATAAAACCCCAACCACAAAGGTCATACTCAACCTCAAATGTAGAAAGCACCCACTTTAAATGCAAAAAGTGCCACCTTGGGAAGAATCACACCCATGAAATAAATCGTAGCCTGGTAGGGGAATTCATGACCTCCACAAGAAATTTGTAGCCACCACAGGTTAAATCCTAGCTTCCAAAGATGAATATGGGCTTACACAGCTGATCTGCACCATGGAAAGGTGAATCCCAGGCTACTAAAGGTGATACGCCTCCAAAAATTCCAACACTGCCTCCCACCTCTGCACAATAGCTAATCACAGGTCTCTCAACAAATTCATCGCAAGGTTTGTGAAAATCACAATAGAGATCTTTTTCTACCAATTGCAGCATAAATTTGTGGCCTATGAAAGGAAAAGGAAAAATTGCACAAGATTTTTTATGCCAAAAATACACAGGCTCTTATCACCATCACAGCTTCTAACCACAAATTGTGGCCACAAAGACTGAATTGCGAACTGTGCACTCACAAATCGATGCCAAAATCAATGCCTTCAACTGTAAATCACAAGAACAGATACAGACACGCTAATTCCCATGAAATGAAGAGAGTGAGCCTGATTTCCAAATTCCATAACAAAGAAATCAAAGCACCTAGCTCTTCAATGCATTTTCCTATCGCTGAAAACTTTGTACCAAGGCTCTCATACCATGAAACAAAACATAAGAGGAAAGAAACACAAAATAGAAGGATTTGGAGCACTGCTGAAACAAGGCTGGAGCTTTTCATTTATAGATAAAATGAATTAATACAATGCAAATTGTAGCAAGGAGTTTGTTGCAACATTTATGACATGTAGGTGCAGCATGAGGTGTGGACTGCTGAATTTAGCTATGTCGACTGCAGTGAGAAAAATGTGCAATATAATTGATTTATTCTAACAAGTTGTTGCCCAGTGCTAGCGTGGCAGGATTAAGTATCTAAGGTAGCAGTCCCTAAAATAAGACTTCATATCATAGTTATCGAGTAGTAACATTGTATTGCTAGGAGGATTGTTTGTTAGCATCACCATTTCAGTGCAAGTCTACATATTAAGAAAGTTGTTAGATGGCCAGCCTAATTTCCTTTCATTCTAATAAAAAAAGAATTCTAAGAGACATTCCATCCCCATCAAGAATAAGATTTTGATGGACTACTCAAATTCACATATTTGGGTCCATGTGTGTATTTTGCTATAGCCACTATTCTGCTAAGAGTGCCTACATTTCCTGGTAGGCTATTGATGGCTTTGTCGATTTGTAGTAAGCCCGGGTTACATAATAGAACTAAGTTAAAAGCAACAAAATTGGTATGGCTAGAAGATTTCGGTAGTGTATTTACTCCTTTCACATTTCTTTAAATTGTACTGTGTTGCACCCTCATACATTGATACAAGCACATCATACAGCTCATCTTTGATCATAAGATTTTTGCGAGAGGAATACCTGGTCAAGAGATTTCAATTACAGGTAGGTATGCTTAATATAAGGCATGAAAAGTAAATTGTTCACTTACTAGCAAGTATTATATAGTTTTCTTAGTTTTAGCAAGCCTCAAGGTCTAAACACGATCTTGTCTATCATATCCCATGATTCATTAATTCTTTTGTAGCAAATTTTACTTACATCTTATGCCATATTTAGAAAAGTCAAATTTAATGATGATAAGGATGAAGTTAAGGTCAGAGAGATGAATGAACATAGATACTCTGAAATCTTTCAATGTGACAACACTATCATAACCATAGGTGGGGGTGACGTCAAAGTAAAGAATAGGTGCAAATGATGTGAGGGAACCAATTGTTATGTGTGGATACTTGAGGTGAAACCATGTAACTAGCACTGCAAAATACCATTTCAATGATTGAATCCCACTTACTTCCAACAAAGAATATTGGTTCATGTCAAAGAAATCCTACTTACTCCCACCATACTGTTGGAATTACTCCCAACTGCTCCCACCAGCATTAACTTCATCGTACACCATCTCTTTGCTGCAGCGATGAAAAGTCTTTTACTTCCTTCTCACGGCAACATTTTGTCTTCCCATTCTTTGTATTGGGACAGTCTTTTGGATATGTAATGCAAATATCCCTTGATTTTCTATGTTGGAAAAAGACATATATTAATTGCAATTTAATATTTTTGGTTGTCTCTCTTAACTAGGCATATATGTTGGCTCGGCAGTCTTTTTTGATAGAGTATGTATCAAAAAATAGAGTGCATATGAATGTGTTGTTGCTGCAACAGTTTGAAGAGACAAAAAATAGGGGAGTTTGAATCTATATTTTCTTTCTAGGAAAAGAAAAAGAGCAGCAGCTCTAAGTTTATTCTATGACAGCAGTTTTGAATGTCTTTGAAATATATAAAATATGAAATTGAAATCTCTTTTAGATCTGTGTGTTTATATTTTTATTTTCTACTCTCTATTTTCACTACTACATAGAGGGGCGGTTTAAGACAATTTTTAAGACAATTTTTGAATAAATTGTCTTAACTTGAGACAAAAAAAAAGTTTGTGTATTGTCTCAAGTATTGTCTTTAAGTGAGTGTCTTAAAGTATTGTCTTAAAAATTGTCTCTATAAAGACAATATGAAATAGAAGTATTTTTGTCTCTTTAGAGACAATAGTTGGGATTAAAAATATATTGTCTCTGTAGAGACAATATGTAAAAATGTATTAAAAAAATAAACAATTTATTTTAAATATTTTTTTAGTATGGTTTTCAACATTCAATGTTTTCAAGTTCTCATCGTCCTCCTATTGGTTGAAGTTTTTATTTTTATTTTTCCAAATGAGATAAAAAATTATGACAGAAATTATCAATGATTTTGAAGCTGGGAGCAATGACCAATTGTCGAATATGCAAAGCATAATGTTCATAAAAAAACAAAGAAAATAATGCATCATAATCTGAATTCATAAAGTTAATGCCAATAAGTATTTTTTTATTTATAGTTTATAAAAATGTTTATACAATTATGAGCAACATGTACATCATAACATGGCATGAGAAAACGATTCATTTCTAGGAAGGAGAAAATGTTAATATTTTCCTAAAACCTCAGTGGAATATACTCAACTACCAGCATAACTCTTTTGAGCATGGCAAGGTAGCTTGACAAAGAGTAGATTCAATTGTCTGGACTGGACAATTTTGCTTCATAGTGGGAACTTTCTTCTTCTTGTGTGCCTATGTCTAGTCCTCTCAAAGGTTGATAACCTTTCATTGTAACAATCCACAAAATCATGTACTTTGTTATTGATGAATGATAGGATTTCCAAATCGTCTTTAAGCATAGCACAACCTTTCAAGATTTTGATACAATTTTGGAGAGAGTTGAATTCTTCCTTTAAGTTAATCAATAGGGTGAAAACAAAATTTTCCTGTAGGCAAACAATATTAGATTTAACAAGTAAATCCATTGCATTATTTGTTTAAAGAACCACAAATCCACAAGTCTCTACACATGAACTGAAAATAATAAATCTGCAAATCAAACCCCAAAAAAAATCCAATTATATGTAGCCACTACACTGTGGTCATTTGATAGCCCAAAAGTGAATATGTGATCCCAAAAAACTTTTACAAATATTTTTTTCATATTAACTTACTGCTCAAGCTAGGCTGCAAACTGTGCAACTTTAAATTGGCACTAATTAGCTGTACTAGTAACTTCTCCACCTCGATAGAGCTTTGAAACTCGCTCAAACTATTCCAAAGCCAGTTCCAAATTTTCTTCAGCTTCATATATTTCACCGAATTCCTATAGAAAACAATATTTTGAATTTCAATAAAAATCCCTATCTAAAAAATATAAGGAAAATTTACTCATAACTTGATCATCATAAAGATATTCACAAAATAACCATACAGCTTCTACAATGAATGCCTTGTACATTACATCCAACCAAGAAATTTATAGTCTTAACAACATATAAAAACATATTATCATGAGAATAAGAATCCTTCCACTAGTTCAAAGTCAAACTTTAACAACCTCAAAAGATTAGGTCATCCCACACCCAATTCAAACATTGAATTACCTTGTAGTGTTTTCCAACCATCGACAATCTTCTTATCTCCAAGAAGAGATTAATAGCCAAATCTAAGTACCTAGCAGCCTCTGCACAACATTAATTAGTAAATCAAGACCACTTCCTATCCACACCCAGGCTTCTCCCATTCTAATATAATGTGAAGAGAAATTACCACACAGCAAGAGGGAAATTTAGACTAATATCATGACAAAATAACACAAAGGAGATGAAGACACTGGATTGTAGACGAAAGGAAAATATGAAATATAATTCTTCCCTCTACAATCCATTCAGCCTAATATGAGAGATTATACACAGCAACATGTTTTTGATGGAAATGAACAGTATTTTTCTCAATTAATGAATTTGACAGTCAAGAACCTTCAATTAGAATTAAAATAACACCAGTTTCTCACATATAAGCTACACAATGACAAGTCAAAACTCTGATGTTATATTAGAGTCTAGGAGCTTGGTCTATTATGGACAAAAGTTACATATTACATTTTTATTTGCAGTCAAGGAAAGAAAGCTCAAAAAAATGAAAATAAATAATTCTCCTCACCACTTCAAAATTCGGACATCTCAGCATCATTCTAAGGAAGATAAGGCGTTGGCTAAACCTTCACCATCCATACATTTTGCTTCCTTTGTTTAATCGACCTTGTTTCCCACAACTCCAAATCCAGTAATTCAAGCTCAAGATTTATGATAGAAGTCATACCTGTGATTTTTAAGATAAAAGTTATGAAAGAAAATAAACCACAATGTAACTATAAAAAAGATGTTTACTGAAATAATAACAAAATGTAATATTTATAAATCATACCCTAAATTTATAAAAGAAGTATAATTCCAACTTACAACATGTTTACAAATCTGCAAGAAAATATCAATAACCTGTTTCATGACAAGTGTGACAATGTGCTGCAACATTTCTACTTGCAGGTGCATAAGCATAAGTGTGGATACCTCTAAGATACAGAAAATAAAAGAATACATAGAATTATTCATCACATAGCATGATAGACCCATAGTCATAAGCTATTTGGCATGTCATAGAAGAGAAACTCATTACAGTTGGCCAGTGGACTTACATCCACAACTTGCAAACTTTCCACGGTCAACCCCAAATACAAATTTTATCATCTCAAATTTTTCTTTTCTAGAGTTCATCCCTGTGCAACATGATAACAAGTAGGTCAAGAACTAACCATGGAATTGATTCTTTGAAGGAGGTCTGTTGATGGCTCTATTTTAATGCCTTTATCAAGAAGGCTAGCTAATTTGACAACCATCTTATGCATTAAGTGCTTTAGTGCATACCCATTGTTAACAATGCAAGAGCATATTCTCATCTTTAGTTTCATGCAAGAGAAAAAGAAGGTATCCTCTAACAAATTGTTTATTGCTTAGCTACTTTTCTTATTTCTTGACTTCTTTTTGTTAAAATCTCTACAAAAAGAAAGAGAAAGAAAAGAAAATTAATGTCCACAAATGACCAAAAATGGATCAACAAGACTAGAATACACAACATGTATAGTAGCAAAGGACTAAGGCCAAAAAAGAGACCCTAGACAAAAAGTAAACATAAACATCATCTACTCTAAAGAAAGCAAACCCCCATGCAAGTATAGTAATATAAGAGGAGAGGGAGGACCCCATAAGATGATAACAGAAAAACATCTAGATAAGTAACCAAAATACTCAAGTTTCCATGCTCTGAGATACATTGGAGGAGCCAAGAAAAATGCCATCATACACAGTGGGAGTACCAATGCAAATTCTAAGAATGCTTTGCATACATATAGACAGTTGCAGCTAATCTAATAGGCCAATCAATGATCCATTGAATAAAGGAAAGAGACCGACAACTTAACTAGGAAGATACAACTAGATTGTCAATTGGTTGGGTCATGTAGCAATGATTATCAAGCCAGCTGGCTTGGTAGATGATAGGGACAACTTCATGATTACTCAAATTATTTTTAGGGGGTGAACACATAAGCATGTGATTGTATCCTACTTTTCTCTTCTCTTGATCAATCACACATGCTAAGCCTAACAACCATTACAATATGATCAACAACATCATATTGTGTCTCAATAGTTAATCATAAGGATTCAATAAGTTAACCATACAATGATGGTGAACTTCGTAAAGTCAAGGGTAGCATGTTTTCATTATCCACTAGTTTCTGGATAGTAGATAGTTGACCTCATGGGTCCTTAGGACACTACAAGAATCCTGAGATAGAAATACCCTCCTGCAACTTAGAAAAAAATTGTAGTTTCTTCAATTACAAGGCCCAACTAGCCTTTAAAGTCTAGTACTTGGTTTTTAGATTCTCCCAAAGTGTAGTTGTGTCAGTGGCATTTTAAACTTCTTTAATCAATGCATCTATGTCAGACAACTTCAAAAGCATTAAAGCTTCCTTTTGTCTTCCGTCATTTTCCTTTGGATCATGATTTGGGCTTCCCTTCTTCGACATGATTTGATCAAGATCATGATACCATTAGTGATTATCTTATGAATCCATAGGTTGTAATACTTTATGGTCAGCCTTTAAGAGATGGGAAAAAGAAATGTCCAGATTCCTACCATTCTATCTCACAATGCTAGAGTACTGGATTATGGAACTTTACATATTAACTTGGATTGACATTGGACACGCCTTGACAAGTTTTCATCTACCAACTCCTTCCTAGTCAAAAGATATTGAATTAGTTTACTGCAACCCAATATAAGAAATTATTGGTCAAAAGATATTGAATTAGTTTACCTGCAGCCAAATATAAGGAAGTATTTTTAAATTTTAGATGTTTTAAAGGCTAATTTTTATAAACTTTAAATAAAATGGTTTAACCCTAACCCTAAATATTTAAAGTTTGATACTCTAGAACCTTTAAAACAAATACTTAAACCCTTAATGGCTTGTTGAGAGTGATGACTAATGGTAAGGGAAAAGGTGTTACTTGCCACTGGTGTAGAAATTAATGATGTTGTGGGATGGGTTGATGAGTTTCAAGTACTCTGTGCCTCCCTCATGCTGCCAACAAAACAATATAGAAACTACTGACTAGGTTTGTCACAAGCACAACACACTTGATTATTATGGTTACACAACTAATACATCCACCAACTTTCCTTATGCCATGACAGCTCCTTATGCGGTGATGGTCAATTTCGGTCAACAAAGGTAATGCTTTTGTTGTGTGCTACAACTGTGAAAACACTGGTATTATGGTACCTATTGCAGTCATGGTGCACACGCTGCAACAAAGTCCCTTAGTTTGCACCCTTCCTGATTAGGCTAACTGTCTGACTCACAACAAACAACTTCACCCGACCATGATTACAGTTAGGGCATGTCCTATTTAATGCACTCTCACTTGCACAACAACAAATCCTTTGGATCAAAACTTGCTCAGTCTAATTTGATTTGATTGGCACATATTTCATCTAGCTTCTTTTTCCTTTGCTTTCCAACAATGGCGCTACTTATGTAGAAGACTATGGTGGAGACTTCAACTGTTGGTGTCAAGTTTTAGTTTATGAAATGCAAGAGGTGCCTCAAAAACCTAAACCAACTTTTCCAGTGTGTAGCTATCTGCAACCTTTCTACATGCATACTGACCTAAGAGTCCTGGCTATAACAATAGTTGGAGAAACCTTTGGTTTGACCCCATCATAGAAATTTCATACTGACTCCCTACTGTTGAATTTGTATCATATAATTGAATGACTCTGATATCATATTAGAGCAATAGAATTACAACAAAATCAAAGCCACAAACAAGCATACAACTTCATTCTAATTTTCTCTATCAAATAGGCTTACAAATGGAAGCCAAGTTAGCTATCTGGGAAACAACTTATACAAGCAAACATATTTTGAAAGTGATTTTAAATTTGTGAAGATAATGAATAGATTACATTACGAAAAAGGATCAAAATTCAACAAAATTTCCAAACCACTTTAGTGCAAATGTTGAAAAAAGGAGAAACGTTACCAGAGTAAATACCTAGCTTAGTAAAGGTCAGCACACACAGCATCTCAGAAAGATCCCATAGGCTCACAAGAGCATCTGCACTTCCAACTGCAAAGTACCTATCAGAATCAAAATAAAGTTATAAACTAAATGCTAGGATTAAAAATATGCAACAAACAATCACATCCAAGTCTTTCCTTGTCTCTAGCTTACATTTCAAGTCTGAATTCAACCTTTGTATCCATTCATTCATATACATTGAATTCCTTAGTCTCCTGTGACCTTCCAACAACAATCTGCATGGATTTCAGTATAAATGGTTCAATTAATCAAGCAATTAGAAATGGGAACTTATTTTGGGTTCCATTTTCATATGGTATACCTTTAGAAGTGAACTCTTCTCAATCCCTGAAAGGTATAGAAATATTAGCAATGTTAGATTTATTTAAGAAGAGATGGAACAAACAAATATTTTATAAATACAATTTGTTGATCTACATATTAGAATATAAAGTTTTATAGTTCTGAATCAAATTTATTGACTTATTATTTATGAGTAGTGGTTCACATGAATCTATTTTATAAGTATGAATGGTTTATTTAGTACTCATTACATTTAGGTGAAGTTTATAAGGGTGAAGTATTGAAACTTTCTGAGAGGTCACTCATCTCAATATTACTCTAACTCAAATATGCTTAATCATGTTAATCTATTGACAAAGAAACAAAAATAGAGAACCCAGATTAGATAAGACAGTAATCCAACCTGAAATGATATATGATTATCCATTGGATCAATTTCAGATTTCTTGGGAAAATTGTCAGTGTTGTCGCATTGCAGAAGATGTATACCCACTCAATAATTAAACAACCTGCAAATGCACATAGAGATCAGATATTCAGATAAACAGAAATAATAAAAATGGTAGAAAGAATTTTTTTAAAAGTTACTAGGCACCATCAAAGCCGAAGAATCCAGGTCTCTTGATTGGAACAAAACCCAATACATTTTCATAGAAATTAACTAATTCCTCTACCAATTTGCATATAAGAGATATGTGATTTAAAGAAGCCAATGGCAGCAACTTTCTTAGTATAGATTTTGCCATTTTTTTCTCTAATTTATGTTTCCTAACAGAGCCAAGATATCACAAAAAATAAAAAAACAGGGAAGAAAAGTGGTGCTAATTAAATGGGATTCTAAGAGAGATGTGGTTCAAGTATTTATACATAAGCTTGTGTGTTATTTGAGGCTTTGTACATGTTGTTTAGGTTTTCTAACTAAAAAACAAACATTGAGATATCATGTACGACTATGTCTATTATGGCCATTTAATTGGATATGTTTGACAGGTCATTAATGGACATTTAAGTGGGAAGAAACAATTAAAATGTGTCTGCTCTGCTATGCCCTGCTGACTCATCCAACTTGTGTTGATTGTGTCACAAAGAGATTTTTAACAACAATCTATTTTCCATCTTCGAGTGTCCCCTGCAAATAAGGTCATGGTTCATTTAGTAAAACATCTTCTAAATACCATTGCCTACTTGAAAATTTAGCACCAACTCCTACAATTATCTACCAATCTAAACAATCAGATGGAAGAACATTGAATATCATAGAAGAAGGTTTGTGGAGTCTTTCATGACAGCGGTATTGGTTGTTGAAGAAACACAGCAACAGAGACATCTGAAGGTCATCTTGTGCTTTCAGTAGAGGATAGAGTGAGTCTTTATGAGGATGAAGTTTTTGAAAGGACTGTAACTCCATTGATAGCAATGAAAATGATGAGGAAACCCTAGTGGAGATTTGAATAGTCAAGAGACACAACTGAGGACTCTCATCATTGTCAAGGTCAGAGGTCATAGTGAGAAGTATGGAGAAAAATCAAGCACATAATAGTTGAGAGACTATTCGAGATACAGTTCAAAAGATAGTGAAAAGGGCTATCTCCATGATTCCAATCATGGCAGCCATATGACAATCCTAAGATGTGAAGCAGTCAAACATGGATTGTCATCATTTCATCAAGAATTCCTCACCCAAAATCATTCCTTGGCTGCCCTTGTGGCAGTCACAAACCTAGCTTCCATGTGTTATCCATCATTAAACTTGAGTGAAAGAATGTCATGAAACCCTAATACCCTAAGTGGAGTTCATGACAATAGTTAGATCACAATGATATGACTGTCATCATATGTATAACTATTTTCAAAAAAATGATGGTTGTGTCACTATGTTTTCAAAGTGTCAAAAGTAGCATATGGCAATGTTCTCCAAGGATTTGAATGATATAGGTTCAAAGAGTCATAACAGTAAGTCCTTATCACACCATAAATGATAGCTATCACAAGACACATAGTGCATTCTAAAATGAAGAGAGCTATCAAGTCCATTATAAAACAATATCAAGTTGACTAATTCCTTCAAAATACCAAACACTTGTGTGGGACCCTTCACACTTGAAAGTGGCATCGTTATGTGCATTATTGCACAGTTCAGTGTAATAGAAAGGTATAGAATGTGATGAGGCTGTGAAAGAAACCAAAAGCCATACCTCAAAAGACACCATATTTACATAAGGAAGCCATGCATTTTAGCAAACAAAAGAGAATTAAATGATGACTATAAGGCATGAGAGATAATCCCTAAGGTACAGGAGCTATTGAATAGCAAGCTAAGGCTACAAGTTGAATGACAAGTTCATCACAATCATAGGGACTGTGAGAAGTGTTAAGAAACTATTAAGCATGAAAAAGGCAGTGTCTATGAACTGTGAACCCAAGACAAGGTAATGAAGAGTGTACAAGTAAAGTGCATGACAATCTATGAAAGGAAAATCTTGGATGTTATAAGTGGGTGCAGGCAGCTCTTTTAGAGATATTGATGTCGCCAAATTTGGAAATTTTGAAGACATTCCTATATCATCTTTCCCTAAATGGTGGCTCAGAAAGTGCGTGAAGCACATAGCCATGACTTAGAAAGACTGGTGCTATTATTGAAACTAAAGAGAAAGTAGAAAAAGCTAAAGCAAAAGAAGCTAAGTGATTCTATTGGTTGTTCGTAGCATGCACCTGTGTACTATTTTTTGATGTCTCTATGATGATTTGAATTGCTATGAACAATGTTAGATAGGTGTTTGGTATTTTGCTGGCCTCTTAGGTGGGGCTGTAGTATGCTGTCACATTTAGTCCTATTTCAGCTACTATGTGGATCTGCTTTGTAATATTGGTATTATTGATGCCCTCAGCACTATAATTGTACACTTTTTTTCAATATTAAAAATAAATAAAAACATAGACAATGCTTAGTTCAGTATACAAGTGATGGTTCATGATCATATATATATAGAATTAATAGTGTGAACATTTCAAGTGATCAAACCAACTAGTTATTCATAGACCAATTTTCTGGCAACTTGAGTAAAACCACGTAAATCATCAATAGGTACGAAAATGGTGGAACAAAAAGAAACTAGCAAATTATAGTGATTTTAAAACATCCATCTGGAATCTAGATACCACTAAGTTCAATCCACTGAAGTTTACTGTAGTTTTGGGCCTATATTCTAGACTCTTCTTCATGGATAAATTGAATAATGGTATATAATGCAGTGGTATCAAGATAGAGGATTTAACAATATTTCTGTAGAAGTAACCTCAAAAATCAAATTACAGTGTAGTCCTAGAGGTATCTAAACTCTATAATCTTGTTAAACCTTTAGTTGGCATTTATGCATACCTCCAAAATATCGCAATATTCAAAGCTCTAAGTGTTGGCAGGGCAGTATCTTTAGTTATTACTGACTGGTAATGGAATACAAATAAAATGGAGTGGTATAAATGAGGCATGCCAATGGAATTTGACTTAAAACAAATCATTTAAGATGACCATGTCCCTTACATCAATATGATAAACTGTGATAATAATAATTGCAATACGAATTCCTAAAGACAAGAGAAAATAGATCCCCTTTCTATGCTCCTTCAATAACCAATGTCAGGGCATTGCCAATAGTTAAAATACCCAGAAATGAACAAAAGGCTAAACTTTAAGGTCGTTTCTAATCATTTCATGCATTACACATAATAAACATAAATGTTGTCCATTAACACTCTATTAATGGGCATTACTAAAACTTGCATGAATGGGCATAAGTTAAAGCTCAAATCAACATGAAGAACTTAACCTGTGCAGGAGACAAATAAAGGCATGGGTGATATGTTGTTGTATCTTGTCCCATTCCTCTCATTTCCTGCCCAACAACTTCAAATTCCCAATAATGAACTCTAATAAGATCAACCAAAACCCAGAAATCATGGAAATTATGATTAATATGTCATGCAGCATAATAAGAATTGTGTCGTTGGTCTATGGTGATAATTTATTGTCATAATATTTATGATTACACTTGTAGCATCGATACCTTCATGTTTAACTAGATAAATGATAAGTTGATAACCCATCAAGAAATATTTAAAATGAGAAATGCAATCCCTTAACAAATGCAGAGAACAAATTAATAACTTTTATTTTAATCTTCATTTATTCTATTTTAGAAAACATTAGAAAATGTAGCAGTTCTCTTTGCATTTCCAATGCATCCTCCTTCCATTTTTATTTTCATCACTGTCAAACATTATGTAGCATTCTCTAACGTCATCACAGCCCCCACTAAAGATTATTTTCTGGTTTTCATTCTTTAGACTTCCAAAAGTGGGACGAATTTCTCCTTTTCCAACACCCCTCACCTATCCCTTTCCACACTCCCTCTTCTCTCTATCTCAACGCAATTGATATTTTTTAGATTTATGTTCTTTTAAATGCCCTAAAAAGAGCTTCAACTCACCCATTTCCCATACCACCTTCCTTCAACTCCTCTTTTAATTGTTTGTTATGTTCCAATATTCAAAAAAAATTACAGCCATTAAAGAGCCCCAAAATGGGCGACCCCTTCAGTTCATTTTCTACGCCCCTCACTCTCCCCTCTTCTTCGCCACTTAAAAACTACAGATTTTTATATTAAAGGAGAATGAATGCCTCATAAAGGAGGCACCACCATATTTGTAAAATCAACAACTGCCTAAAACTAGAGCTGCTACCAACTTTGCACAAGCAGGGAGGATGCTGTCAAAGGAATGGCTCAAATTTTAATATTTTTAATCATGGAATATGTCAAACCAAAATTGCAAAAGAGTCATGAATATAGTTTTAGATCATTCACATTAAACTTCTTAGTATCACTCAAACTTGTGTTTGTATCGTATGTGAACTGAATACAGCGAAATGCTATAATTCTAATTTGATATTAGAGATTTTAAGAGCAGTTTAGAAGAAATCATGCTTGTTTACTCAATTAATTTTGGTGGGGCATAACCAAGGTTGGTAAATGCTTGTTCATGGCCACCAATCGTATAACTAATTTAGTAGTATCATTTTATAATCACACTTCCATGTTCAAAGAGGCCAAGGTATTTTTCCATGTCTAATCTCGTCTACACTTCCCTAGCATAAACTCCATACCTTATTGTACAAAGATAGAATAACTGAACTAGTTGATTTAATTCACCTAATAAGAAAAGGAGCTATAAAAAAAATTCTCAGTATAAGCATTCTTAGGATATATGTCTTCTGATGTCATTTAATAGTCAAAAAATGGGAATCTCAAAGTTATTTTGGTAACACCCAGCAAAAATAATGGCCTAACATGAAAGTAATTCTATTTTTCTAAGCAAATAAGTGGTAAGAGTTGAATGAATTCTACTGTCTGGTCCATTGGTGACTCCACCAACTAGCAGGGGAACCACAATCACTACTAAAATGGAGGCGATAAAGAGCCAAACCATCAATTTTTGTCTCCCCATCTTCTTCCAACTTCGCTCCTCGCCTACAGACAAGGTGCTAAAAGGAACCTTCCATTTTGGTTTCGTCTCAAGAGCTTAAACCATTTCGCAGGATGCCCATGAAATATCCCCAACCAAAATAAAATACCCCTTTTAAACTTATGGGCGTTGTTCTTGTTTCTTTTTCTTTAGAAACCTAGACGCTGAAGTGAAGCAACAAAGATTATATCACCAGATCAACCAACTATGTTAATCATTCGAGAGAACTGCCCCGACAAATTGTATATGGCATGGAATTTGGACGAGATTGACCATAAAGATTGTAGATACAGTGATAGAAATATGTGTGTGTGAGACATCTTTGGCCAATAAAATGTGCTTAAAACACTGTATTGAAGACGTCAACAGTTGAGGCCCAAACTGTGTCAGATCCACCTAACTACTACATGGAGACAACATTTATTTTAACAGATTAGGGTATATAAATATTGGGCATTGATTGCTCATGTAAACCCTAGAAGTCTCTATTTTACACAACCAGTCTTGGTGTTTAATTTAATCTAATGAACGGCTAAACACACAAAGAATTGTGAATTATTTATTGTTTTCAAGGTTATAAACATTGGAATTGCGCAACAACACATAGAGAATCAATAAAAAGGATGAGAAACAGAACAAAAAGAAAAAAACGTGGGGCACACCTATTGTGTTGCTGGCCCTTCATAGCAGCTTTATTGTTGTCACTTGCCGAAGATCCTAACTTGTGACTTGCTCTGATCTTTTCCCTTTTCATTTCTGATGAAAAAGCCCTTGTCATTATTGGAAAACCCTCATTTCTTGTGCTCCCTGTGTTGTTCACTATTCTATGTGCCCACTGTGTCGTGCCTCTGTTCCTTATTCCTTTGTTCTTCTGTTCATGTTCTTTGATTCTTCTCATGTTCTATTTGTTCTGGATTGTTGTGGCTTACTGTGCAAGTTATTCAAAGGAAGAAGCTTAAAAAAAAATACATGGCGAAAATGCATGCTAATAGGTATTGAGGGAGGGAAAATGAAAAAAAGGGAAAATAAAGAAATTTATTTTAGAAAAAGGTTTTTTTTTTATTGTCTTAATTTAAGATAATTAAAAATATATTTAAGACAAAATTAATGTTTTGTCTTAAATTAATGTCTTAAATCGGGGCTCTATGTAGTAGTGTTTAATACTCTCCTTCTCTGCCTCTTCCCTTCACCTGGTATTAGAGCTGAAGGTCAGTAATGTTTGTGGATGCTAAATCTACAAAATGTTAGACTTTGATAAGCATTTTCATGGAAGTCAAGTAAAACATAACAAATCCAGTATCCCTATGAAATATTATATCATGTTAGACATGCTAAATAAGATATTAAAACAACAAGAAAAGCTAAATAAGAATATAAACAACATGAATCAAACTTTATCTCATAGTGGATTGGTGCTTATGTGGAAAGAAGCCCTTTCCCAATCCTTGATAAGCTCCAAATATGTTGATGATACAAGATGAAATGCTAACTTGGATGAGTTGTGTAGTTGTGGAGTTGTGGCGGATTAATACAATAGAGAAACTCTCTATTTATATCCAAGAATGATAAAAGAATGTCAAACATGGAGGATGTGGGACTAAAGATCCACCAATGACAAGATGCCACTTGTCAACATGTGAGATTGAGGAATGAGCACATTTTGGTCAATGTGCCAAAGAGGGGGAAATTTGAATTTTGAATTTGATGCCAAGATGAGTTAAAGGCTAAGTTTGACTTGTGCAAGAGACATGTAAGAGCTCTTAAATCCTTTGTTGGAAGGACAAATCCCTTTTGGAGGGATTTTCAAACTTGGAGGAATATTCCCCAAAGATGCCAAGTTGAAAATAAATAAAGAATTTAATAAATCATTTAAATGTATTTTCATGTACAAGTGGCAAAATCTAGAGAATTTTGGAGATTAGGATTAAATTAACCAAAGTTTAATTAATTTAATGAGGGATTAGGTGATTTGACCTATGGCTTAGATTTATGGATTAAAATAAATCAAAAAGAGATGAAAAGTGATTTAGACTTAGTTAAATAAATGTTTTGATTTATTTAGCTAAAGGGAATGATGTTAGTGGTTTAATTAAATAAGTTTGATTTATTTAATTAAATGAAGAACTTTAGAAGACTAATTAAATAAACTTAATTAAAGAGATAACTTAGGAGATTAATTAAATAAACTTGATTTATTTAATTAAAGAGATGAATATGATGATAAAGAGATGATTAAGGATGCCATGGAATTAGTGAATATGGATTAGATGCATGATGTCAATTTTGCATGTCTACATTTTGCCCCTCTTTGAAGCAATGTACTTGTTGTGTTTGTTCAAAGAATAAACTTCCCGTGATCAAAATTCAAAAAAATTATGATTTTTTCAGATGCCCCAGTGGAAAGAAGAACACTTGTACATTTCCCCCTCGAGAGATCAAGCAAAAAGATTTGATTTGAGGGTCGATCTCATGATAAAGAGGTTCAAGATGGACATATGGATGGTTATGATGATGATGCAAATGAGATGATTTTAAGATGCTTAGAATAACCAATCCATATTATCCTAAACAACTTAAAATGATGATGTAATGCATGTGAGATGGATGTGATGGATGATGTGATATGTTATGATTATGAGATTTATGTATGCTAATGATTTGTGGATGTAGGATGGATGCATTGGTAATGTTATGTTAGTGTGAAGAGAAGAAAGAAGAAATGAGATGACATGACAAGAGGATCCAACAAGTCCATGATCTAACAAGACTTTATTAGAGATGATGATGATGATAGATGATATTTCGCTTATCAAGGATTGGGATTTTAAAAGGGCTACTTACCTTATGCTTGATAACACACATAAGCACGATGCATCAAGGTATAAAGGACCAGGATGGCATTGTACTTAGTTGATGGACTTTGACTCAACAAACAGATAGGAGTATTCTTGTTCACACTTGACATACAGAAACCTTGCTAGGACGTACCTAACAAAGCAAGTATTCACCAAGTTATATTACAAGAATGTCCAACAAGCACAGCAGACAAAAGATAATGATCAATGCCCCATTCCTTTCTCTCTAAATCGCTTTGATTAGATATCATCGAGAGGTCATTGGAATGAGTGCAATAAGATAAATCAAAAAGAAAAGATGAAGAACACAAACCAGTCAATGTTCTTCATACCTCTAGCCAAAGGGATGTGTTTTGTTTAGGATAAATATCCAAAACGATTGCCAATAGATAATGCCCATTGTAGGAAGGATACATCCTAGTACATATTAGTGGATGGTGGCACGTCGATTTGTTTATCCAAAGTGTTTTTCCAAAAGATAATGCCCATTGTAGGAAGGATACATTCTAGGACATGTTAGTGGATGGTGGCAAGTTGATAGGTTTTTTCGAAAGGTTGTTGATATAAGGTTGATTGACATGTTTGTGATTGATCAAGAGTTTGATTTTGTGTTTTAAGGTTTGTTGCTTCAATTTTGATCTTGTGTTTGAAGTTTGTTTTTGCTGATTGTTGTGATTGTTTCTATTTATGTTGCCAAAGGATGAAGGTGATGATCAGTTTATTATGGATGATTGATTATTTTAAGTGAAAGTGAGATGAGATGGATGGATTTTTATAAATATTTGGATGTTTTTGATGTTTTGAAATGTTTTGAGGCTATTTTTGGTATTTTCTTAGTTTTTTGGATATTTTTGGATTTTACGAGATTTTATGATTTTTTTTATTTTATTTTATTTTTTGTGTCTCGGGGGATGATCAAAGATCAGCCTTGCCTACGTTTAATCTCAGAGATGATGTAGTTCAGATGACCAAGTTTTTTATTTGTTTTGGGATTTTTTTTGCACGATTTTGACATTATGGATATGGATGTGTGTGATGATATCAATGCTTTGTTTTGGGATTTTGTTGAAAACCAAGCTAGGGTTGATTGATCTGATTAATGGATTGATAACATTGTTGAGGATACACAACAATTCAAGGATAGTGTTAAGCAACACAAGGATTAGCATGTATACCCCAAGATGATGAAGAATTGATTGGATTCGATTGATGAATTGATGATGATAACATTGTTGAGGATGCACAACAATGCAAGGATAGTGTTAAGCAACACAAGGAATGGGAAGGATATCCTGAGATGATTTTTTGATTGATTCGATTTGATCAATCATGATTTTGAAGCTTGGTTTGAAACAAAAAATGTTTTGGATGATTTGGTGTGACTAGTAGTGATTGTTTGGATGGATGTTCGATGAAAGATAAAGCTTGATAAAGAACATGTTCTCTTCAAAATATGCCATGGGATATTGATTTGGAATCTTTCTCACAAATGTTTTGACCAATTTGATTTCACGTTTGCCAATGTTCAGATCACCACATAAGTTGGAGGATATAGATCAAGATTTATTCCTAAGGCAAGATCTAAATATCTACCCCCAGTGTCTAGCAATGTATGGAATGTTATGGATAGATGCCTGGATAGGTGTATGGATGGATGGATATGGTAAGCACACAAAGGATTCCAAGGATTATCTTACGATAAGATAAGGTGTTCAGATAAAGAATACTCATTGGATAATGCTTCATTACTCAGATAACACTAGGTAGGATAGGATCAATGAAAATGACCCATGTCAAGATGTTTACCATAAGCAAGTGTAAAGTGTGCCCCAAACTTTCATCAAGATCAGGACAACTAGGATAATGGATGCAAATAGATGAAAATGGATTCGATAAATGGTTCATGGATGAATGGATTTATTATGGATAAGATGGATGGAATGTTGGCTTTATTATGGATGGGACATAATGTTGGATTTTTTTATGGATGGGATGAAATGCTTTCACCTAAACTGGTGCACGTAGATGCTTGATTCTACACATGATGCATGTTTGCCAAGTTTTCATCATGGTACCTATCAAAAGCGCTACTGTAGTGGTTTTCACTGGAGGACGATTTTTATATTTACTATTTTCAATCATTTTTTTGATTTTTTTGGATTTTTGTATATTTTATTTTATTTTATTTTTTTGAAAGATTTTAAGCTCATGTTGAACCACTTGGTGTTGTCGATGTAGATTATTATGTCATAATGTGCTATTGATATCCTTCCTAAAGTTGTTTTGTTAAGATATGTGCACTTGAATGCAACTTTTGAGATCCTTGATCTGTTTTGTCAATACTGGAGTTAATTTTTTCTTTGTGTGCACTTTGCGATAGAGTGCCTTCTTAATCCTTATAATGAAGGGTAACTCCCAATACATGGTTAATGTGAGAATTGGATATCATGTGTGGAGGCATGGATGGAGTGTGTTTAGGGATAAGAGATGGATTGGTTGATAGTTTGGAACCTTTGACTCTCCAAACTTGGGAAGATGAGTATTGATGGGTGGATACAAAAGTGTGCATGGAATTAGGACCAACTGCTTGATATAATTTGTACGTCGCTTGGGAATCCTAATTTTACTTGTGAGGACATCTTTGATGGATACTCTTCCCTTCTTTATTTTGACCCATAGTTTCTTTGACTAATGGAGTTTGATAGGGATAATATTTCTTTGTAATTTTTGTTATGCATGTGTATTTGATTTTTCCATTATGCTTCCTTGTTTCTTCTGCTTTGATAACACTCCTTGTACTTTGATTCACATCCTTCTTTTGATGTTGGTCCCAATTCATGGATTGGGTGATGGGTGTATGAAGATTCATGACATGGTTGGTTGTATTATTGACACTAGTTTCATCATAAGGACTCTACATGCTCCCTATGTTGATGTTTGCTTGAGACATAGTTGCCCCTAGTATTGTGGAAGTAGTACCTTCATGCTTTGATTCCTCCTATTCTGAGAGCTCTTGTTTAAAATGCATTCTCTGATAAATGACCACCATAGATGATGTTATTGGAATTTGTTGCTCTGCTAACTTTGAAATATCTTGTTATGCCTAACCTATTTCTTTGAGTGGATAATGTTGGATATCTTTATTCATGATGTCCTTTGTCTGAATTTGGGATATATATCTGATACTATTTTTGACAACTCTATTTGACTGTAGGAATCAGTAACCTGCTCTTTTTGTGTAACAATGTCAAGAATAAAGGGATCATGTTCTAAATGAAGATCATTTATGTGTCCATCCATAGAAAGCATCTCATGGGTAGATGGAGGAGTATGTGCATCTTGTATAGATAGGAGAGTGTACATTAGACTATTATAGTATCTTGGAGATACAAATTCTTGATCTTGATTAATTTTGGGATTGCTTTTGACACGCTTTGGATCAGTTTCTTGACATGGGTCAATTTCAAAGGACGGATTGCTTACAAAGGGTTCTTGGATATCGTCATTAGACATGGGAAGTGGCTCAATATCCTCTTGATCTTTGGGTGGAATTAGGTCAAATGTTGAGTTGAGGATTTCTTCAATATCTGTAACCATGAGGTCAAAGGGTATCAATACATCTTAGAAAGGACCATTGCTAGATCTTGGTGAAATATTTTGATCTTGCTTTAGAATAAATTCTTGAGATATGTCCTCTAACTCATAAGGCAATGTAGAGACATTTTCAACATGTTCATTGGTCAATGGATCATGGATTATGTCAATAGGATCAAATAATCCTAACACTCCTTGAAATAGATCACTAAAAAGTGGCTCTTGATGTATGGTGAGTTGATCATCAAATGAGGTAGAAACATATTCAATGTGCTCATTAATGGAGAGATCTTGAACATTGTTTTCAACAATTGTGGCAGAGAGATTGTCAATGTCTTCAACCATTGGATCAAGTGATGTTGACATTTCTTGAATTGGATCATTTTTGGGTGGATTTTGATTATGATTGACAAGTGACTCTTGATGTATGTTAATTTGATCGTTGGATGAGGTAAAAACATCTTCATCAATGGATAGATCTTGATCTTTGTTTTTAATAGTTGTGGTGGAGAGATTGTCAATGCTATCATTGTCCCCAATAGTGATTATCTTTTGATAAATAAGGTCTTGGATGAGATTTTTGAGTCAAATATAATCAGATGTTGTGTGTCCCTTTGTTTTTTGGAAGCCACAAAAGTACTTCTCGTTATACCCTAGTGGTTTAACTAAGGGCTCTTGATAATCCCCATAAATAGGGAGTTTAATGAGATTTTCTTGTGCAAAATATTGCATGATCAATTCAATGGGTCCCCCAAGTGGTGTGTATTTTTGTTTGTTACCTTGTGAGATTTTACCTTGTGGTGATTGATTTTGGAGATGTGGGGGTTGTATTTGTTGATGATGTTGTTGATCTTGATATCCAACCTTTTGACATTGGAAATATTGTTCTTGATGCGGTTGTGGACACAACTCAATGCTTTGATGACATGGTTTAACCAATGGAAGAGTGTATTGACTTTGGAGTGAAGATATCTCTTGGCTCAATAATTCAATTATTTTGGCATATATGAAGCAAGTTTCTCTAGAAAAATTTGATCTTGATTTTTGTTTTGACTCCCTTGATTTGGCTTTTGTTCATGCAAATTTGGGATGTACACTTGTGGTGTTCGCATGGGATCATCGACAAATTGATTTTGGACAATGTTATAATTCAGGATGATGTTCTGATTTGCAATGATAGGTTGAAATTGAACATTGTCATGGTTGGGAATCACATTGCCTTCATTTAGGTAACTTTAATTTTGCATGGTGCTACCTTGATTTGGATTAATACATGGAGTCGTTATCATCTTGTTTGGAATTTGAACATTGGTATCATTTGCAAACATATTTACCCCAAAGTTTACCAAGTGTGTATTTGAAACGTTCATGTTTGGTAAAGTTGTACTTGGTATATTCACATTTGACATGTATGGATTTGGTGGGAGAATTTTTTTCGTTTAAAGACTCATGCCTTGATTGTTTGGTTGATAGATTTATAGGTTTGGACTTGGATTAAAATCTATCATCGGGAAAGGTGTTCCAAACTTTTGACTCTAGGAATACTCATATTTGTTGTACCATCAAGGTTTGTAGGGGATAATGATCCCATGTGCGTATCTGCAGGATCATCATGGAAAAAACAAGCCCTTAAGTGGCAAAAAATTCAGAAAAATTAGAGTTAGGCAAATTGACGTAAAAATTTGAATAAGTTATCTATATTATTTCAAAAATATGTAAGAACAAAATTTGTAGCAAATTGAATTTAGTTTCTAAACTACTAGGTTTATTTTTATTTTTTTTAAATCTATTTGGTGAAAATTTGAAATTTCAATGCAGTAGTACTTAAATTTTAAGGAAAAAATAATAAGTAGGTGTCTTTCTGACCACCCTAACCACAATAAAATGATAATATTTTTTATAAGATTTTATATCTAGAAGTAGATGACTCATGTCCTGATGTGATGCATATTTTTTTGTAATTTTTTCTAATTAAATAATTAATTATGATTTTCTTATTACAACTTTTAAAAATATAAAAACTTGTATCGCCTAACCACCTTAACTTGGTCAAAACTTCATGAAATTCTTTTTTTAATCCTATAGTATACGAAGCATAGAATGTGATGCATGTTTTGATTCAAAAATGTGATACCATATTAAAGCTATATAGATGTTTTTCAATCAGCCTATCAATCAGACTTTAGTCGTAATTCAAATAGAAAATGAATAATAATTATTTATTAGATTCAAAGTAAAGCATAATTTATATTGGTAGAAAGCTAAGAATCTCCTTTAAAAACCCTTTTCGTTTCATTAATTTTGGGTAAAAAAAAAGTTGTCAGCCACATACCCTACAAATACCCATCATATTGCCACTCTTTGGCCCATCATGATCCAACACATACCCATGTACGGATTGTATAGATGTGAATGTTGAAAATCAATCGGCATTGTAAGGTTTTGAAAGTTCAATTGACTTGGATTACTTATGATGTATGGATCAAGTTTATATTCCATGTTCTTCTTGTGTTTTGACATTGTTGACCTCTAAGGTGTTTAGGACCAATGATGAGATGAATGATGAAAGGGGTGAATGATATGGGTGTTGAATGTTTAGGAACTTTGGATCAATGCTAGACTTAGGTTTTGATTTTGATTGGTTTGATTGGATTTGGATAATGGACTTGTAAACCCTAAGATGTTAGATGTGATCTTAGGATGAACTTGTTCAAAGGATTGCTAATTCAATTAAATGTATGAGAAAGGATGCATTCCCACACACCTAACTAAACAAATGATTTTGATTTGGTTTAAGGATGTACCCAAGTCTAGAAAATGATGTTTCCAAAGCTCTTTTAGGGGATGGAGACGATAAATGTTTGGGGTGGATGAAGTGTCTGATTTGATCCTAAATGAACCTAAGAAGGACTTGTTTACTAGACCAAGATATTGAAGAACATGCTTTTTCCAAAAAGTAGTTCAAACCAAAAGACCAATGTTTGCATGAAAACCATATGACCAAAAGATAACAAGCACATGTGTGGGGTCCAATTGATTTAATATTTGCTTAATGAGTTCTTTTAACCACAAACACTTCTTGATTAGATTTTGTACTAGATGTCTAATATCTTAATTTCCTCTCATTCCACAAGGTATATTATGTGGAAATTTGATGATTTCAAGGCAAGAGTTACCTATTGTTGACTCTAGTAAGAAAATTGAGATGTAAATCAAGTGTTTAGAAACCTCTAAGGATATAATCCCTAGGGCAAGCAATAACACTTAAATTTGGTCAATTGTATTTTCTTTCTAAAGGGTTTGAAATTTTGATGTTAATGTTAAATGTTTGTTTCACAATGTTTATGAACAAGAAAAGTGTTTTGTTACCAAGAACAAGCACAATCCTATGGATATGAAAGAATATATTTGTTGAGTCCCCACTTGGACAAGTCCAGCTATGCTTATTTTTAGCGAATGGTTAGATGCTTGACCCCAATGGCTCCCCTCCATGGCACTCACTTACATGGGGCAGCCAAGCATCAACACCCATGAAACTCCCATGACATGATTTCCATTTCTACTGAAGACCGTAAAAGTGTGGGACGGCTTCAAAACGATCGTTCTTGCACCAACAAATAGATAGGGATTTTGGCCTTTCTACAAGGGTTTTAATTCAGAATTTTCATTCGTAGGAGTGGACCCATCAAGGTGAGAGATCATTTCTTCCCTTCTTGTCAAATCCAACCACGTGATACTAGATTTTATTCCAATACCCATATTTATATCTCAACTATAAATACTCTTGGTTTTAGAGTTTTACCAGTTGAGTCATTCCCTTGGGTGAGTACTTTTTCCCCAAGGCAGACCCTCAAAGATAAACAAGAGTGAGTAAACGTATTCATAGTTTGATCAACCTTTGTTTAGAAACAAAAGGAGAACACATGCAATAGATTCCACTCACACTCGCAAAGTGTTTTGTTCAATTTTAAGCCCAAAATAAAGTGTGGAGGAAATCACTTTATCTCAACCTAAGACCACCAAAAACCTTTTGATTCTCAATAACATCATGAGGCACGAGAGAAGCGCATACATATTTTCAATGGTGTTAGTTCGAGTAAGAAATTACAAAAAAAAAGTAGCACATGTTCATTTTAAGTCCACAAAGAAATAATTTTAATTCATTTTAAAGCACCAAAATGAGATTTGAAAGTTGTCTTGTTCAATTGGTAACCTCAAATGAAATCTATTCAATTTTCCTAAAGTTCATTTTAAGCCTTTTCCATGAAAATTGAAAGCTTTTGTAATGTTCATTTTAGAGCCTAAAAAGAAGTGAGTTAGTCTAAAACAGAAAATTAAAGTATAAAATAGAAGCCTTAAGCATTTAAAAATTATTTGTTAACTTCAAGTTTGAATGCTCAATTTCTCCAAGATTCTTCAAAGATCACCCCTTGCAAGCTCCTTGTGCAAACGAAAATCCCTCCTCCTTGATTTTCCTTCCACTTTCCTTCATTTTCCTTCATTTTCCTATTCCATAGAAAAAAGGAAAACAAAACAATGATACGAGTGTCAAGTTAAAATTGCTTCAAGCATTGATTTCAAACAAAAGGTTGATTTCAAATGAAAATGACTTAATTATTTTAGACTAGTAAATGAATCATTAATAGGAATCTTTCTTTCCACAATCCTTTTCACCATTTTAAAGCCTTTAGTTGAAATACTTAGTCATATGACAAAGATCCATGTAATCCAAAATAAGACAATGTATGCATTAAATAATGTAGATAAGTAAAGATTTAATGCAATGATCATCGATAGAAAGAAGATAGTTCCTTTGTCATCCTTAGGATCTTGGCTACAAACAATAGAAAACAACCATAGAGAATGAGAAAATAAATAAATAAAATTAAATAAATAAATGATGAATGGTTAATGAAAGAACATGTTGATTCAAACCAATGCAAAATCCATGTAATTAAAATTGTTGGGCACAATGGTTAGATCCATAATTCATGTCAATTAAATATTACTCTAGCACCTAGATACTCTATTTTCATTTATCACACTGGCACATCCAAATGCTACCCTTGATAGTGAATATCACTTAGAAATCTGGTTGATGTTGATTGTAAACTCGCTTTCTCATTGGTTCACACTCCGAGGAATTTTGATGTGATATGAGGGGAGGACAAGATTGCTGGAAAGATCTATTTGAACACATCAATGACTTCATTTACTCTATATGGCATAACCCATCTACCATCATTCAATATACAAAACTCAAGTTGAAGGGGAAGTTATCATTTTTTTTCAAAGCTTGCAATCCCATAATCTTTAACTGTAGACGTAGTACACAACCACATGGGAAGAATTTAAGTTTAGAAGTAGTTTAAGATTGATTTGAACTCCAATTTACACCTCTACTCCCATATAGGCCTCCATCGAGCATTAAGAAGGCATGGTGCAGGGACTAATTGCAGAATTTCAACATAAAGAGAGCGATGGAATTAAGGCACAGATTCACAAAAAAAATTCAACATTAATACATTTTATCTATACCATCGAAAAAGGAACTTTATAAACAACCATAAATAAAGAGCTTTAAAACATTTAAGCAAATGTAATTGGTAGGTGAAAAGAAATTTGAATTCAAAAAAGTGTTTAGGAATTCAAGCTTAGAGTCACACCCAACAACCATTTTCAAAAACTTTCAAACTGACACATTTGGAAAGTGTAAAGTCGTATTCAATCAGCCTTTGACCAGCATCATCCCCTGCAAAATGACAACAGAGTAGTTTTTTGTAGGATTTCAAAAAAATAGATTTCAAGTGCCAATAATTATAATAGTGATGTGTGAGAATGGAAGATAATGACTTTGCAGCAACAAGTCTTTAATGCCCAACAATTGTCCAATGCTCTATTGATTATGGTGTGGCACAAAAAGCTGAGATTTTTTGAGGCAGTTATAATTCAAATTATTGTAGAGAGGGAAAATAATGCATGCATCCAAGTTGCAGCGACAAAGAAGCCTCTAGATGGTCAAAGAAAATTCAAGTAACTGTCTATACCATTTGTTAAACATGTAACGGAAGTTTCAACTTTAAACCGTGAAATAGGGGAGTGGTTATCATGTCAGACTTGTCAAACAAGAGAGACATATTCTTTTGTTGTGAGATAGGATAGCCATTAACAAGCCATACTCTATCGAAACATAGGCAACATACCATACAGAATGAGTATTGAATACTATAACTCAAATAAAACCAAAGACATGTAGTAGCGACCCCTCTTCTACAATGTTTCCCAACATCCAAGGTTTCACAAGCAATCTACGCCAATACACTTTGAACAAGAAGTGACAGGGAGAGAGCTCGCATTTGGTAGGGAGACCACATTTTCTCTAAGTTCATGAATTTAATAACTTAAGCCATATCATCCCACATTCCTCTCTTCTTCCACCCATCTAGTCTCAGATGCACCACCATCTCAAACCAACACGTGATTTTGTTTAACTTCACGTCTAAGGATGAAGGTATACGTAGTTGCCAAAATTGTGAAGCTGCAAACACACAATAAAGAACATAGACAATCACCCTTGATATGCTTACAGATACTCACATATGGCACTACAAGTATTGATAGAAATGATAAATAAAACAACGTCTTCCTCCACTTGTTATATTTAGAATGATGTGAAAATAAAAAATGACACTACAAGCATCGATAGAGATGATAAGCATATGTGAGAAAAAAAAAAGATAGATCCTGAAATTCAAAATGATAAGCGATAGTAAAAAGGAGCATGTGTTGGCGTTGGTGCTAAACTATTACATGAAGGAAGCAGGCCTGAGGAAAAACTCAATAGATAGGAAGTGGTTTGGATAGGAGAAATAAAGGATACAAACACAATCTGCAAAAGAATAGCAGCAATCGTGAAGCTTAAAAGTTATTGGGAACAAAGATTTTGTAAAGATTTTGTGAAGCCAACATTTCTCACACCAACAATCTTACCAAAGATGGCACGTTTTGGGAGTGGTAGGAGGGAGATGAGTACAAACATAATCTTCAGCCAAGCGCCACCACTGGTTTAAAGAAAAGCACGAGTATGGCGAACAAAGAATTCCTGTTATCTATTAATTTGAGATGATGATGGAGACCAGGCAACGTGCCTTATTTTCCATACTTAAAAGACAATCATGCTGTTAAAGTCAAAAAAGATTAAAATAACAGAGCATCTGAAATGATCAAGTGAAGAGAAGATAATTCCTAGTTGGACATGCATCTATGTTGAACAATATTCAACTGCAACCAATATCAACATAATCAACACATGCCCTCCTTCTAGCACCATTATGTGGATGCTAAATCTACAAAATGTTAGACTTTGACAAGCATTTTCATGGAATTCAAGTAAAACATTACAAATCCAGTATCCCTATGAAATATTACATCATGTTAGACATGCTAAATAAGATATTAAAACAACAAGAAAAGCTAAATAAGCACATAAACAACATGAATCAAACTTTATCTCATAGTGTATTGGTACTTCTATGGAAAGAATCCCTTTCCCAATCCTTGATAAGCTCCATATATGTTGATTATACAATATGAAATGCTAACTTGGATGAGTTGTGAAGTTGTGGAGTTGTGGAGGATTAATACAATAGAGAAACTCTCTATTTATAGCCAAGAATGATAAAATAATTCCAAACATGGAGGATGTGGGACTAAAGATCCACCAATGACAAGATGCCACTTGTCAACATGTGAGATTGAGGAATGAGCACATTTTGGTCAATGTGCCAAAGAGGGGGAGATTTAAAATTTGAATTTGATGACAAGATGAGTTAAAGGCTAAGTTTTACTTGTGCAAGAGACATGTAAGAGCTCTTAAATGCTTTGTTGGAAGGAAAAATCACTTTTGGAGGGATTTTCAAACTTGGAGGAATATATTCCCCAAAGATACCAAGTTGAAATAAATAAAGATTTTAATAAATCATTTAAATGCATTTTCATGTGCAAGTGGCAAAATCTAGAGAATTTTAGAGATTAGGATTAAATTAATCAAAGTTAAATTAATTTAATAAGGGATTAGGTGATTTGACCTTTGACTTAGATGTATAGATTAAAATAAATCAAAAAGAGATGAAAAGTAATTTAGACTTAGTTAAATAAATGTTTTGATTTATTTAGCTAAAGGGAATGATGTTAGTGGTTTAATTAAATAAGTTTGATTTATTTAATTAAATGAAGAACTTTAGAAGACTAATTAAATAAACTTGATTTATTTAATTAAAGAGATAACTTAGGAGATTAATTAAATAAATTTGATTTATTTAATTAAAGAGACGAATATGATGATAAAGAGATGATTAAGGACGCCATGGAATTAGTGAATATGGATTAGATGCATGATGTCAATTTTGCATGTCTACAATGTTTAAGATTTTCAAAGGCTTTTCAAAGAGTTAAAAGGGTTTTTCAAGCAAGTTATTTGCAGTCACTCATGGCGGCTCCAAGCACAAGTTTAACAAATCCACAAATCCCACAGTTCAATGGGAAAAATTATGACTATTGGTCAATCACAATGAAGGCATTGTTTCAAGTGCTCAAGATTTATGGGAGTTTTTTGAGAATGGATACCCAAAACCCGTAGAAGTAGCAGCATATAATGCATTGTCCCAAGTAGAAAAAGACTTATTGAAGGAAAATAGAAAGAAGGATTCAAAAGGTCTCTTCTTCATCTTTCAAGGAGTGCATGAAAGAATTTTTCCAAGGATTAAAAGTGCAACAAAATCAAAACAAGCATGGGATATACTTCAAACATCCTATCAAGGTATGGAAAAAGTTAAGACAACTAAGTTACAAATACTAAGAAGTGATTTTGAAACAATATATATGAAGGAAAATGAATCAGTAGATTCATTCTTCACCCAGATCATTGGACTAGTAAATCAAATTAGATCACATGGTGAGACACTTGAAGATAGAAGAGTGGTAGAAAAGATTCTAAGGAGTTTACCCACAAAATTTGAGACAATTGATGTAACCATAGAGGAAACAAAGGACCTCACATAGTTTTCAATCAATGAATTGCATGCATCACTCATTTCTCATGAGCATAGATTGAACAGGTTAGAAAATTCATCATTGGAGCATGCTTTTAAAACACAAGTTTCAATTAGCCATGGTAGAGGTAGGGGAAGATCAAGTTTTAGAGGAAGAGGAAGAAATTAATATAGAGGTGGAAGAAGCAGCCCATCAAGCTCAAGTGGAAGAGGTAGCAGCCAATATCGAAGTCAAAACCCATCTCAAATCAGCCTCAAGGTCAAAGGTATGACAAATTTCAAGTCCAATGTCAATATTGCAAAAAATATGGGTATTATTTGAATGAATGTAGAAAGAAACAATATGATTCTAGACAACAAAATGCAAATTTCACAAAAGAAAACTAAAAAAAAAAAATCAAAACAAAACACTATGTTTTTGGCATGCAATGTTGCACAAGCAAATGAAAAAGATGTATGGTTTTCAGACTCAAGTTGCAACAATCATATGACTGGAAATTTAAAATGGTTTTCTAGTTTGGATGAGAGTGTGAAATTAGATGTAACATTGGGCAATGACAAAAAAGTAGAATTCAAAGAAAAAGGGAACATCAACATTCTAACTAAACAGGGGGAGAAGTATATTTCAGATGTGTACTTTGTGCCTGATTTAAAACACAATTTAATGAGCATTGAGCAACTTATTCAAAAGGGTTATAGAAAAATAAAGAATACACAATTTTAGACAAATATCCAAGCAGTTAGCTTATAGAAAAATTCTAAATGAGCAGCAATAGGATGTTTCCCTTAAGGATAAAACCAGATTTGAAGGTAGAGTTTTCTCAAGAACAACCCTCAATAAACCCACAAGTGCATGAAGAAAAAGTTACAGCAGTCACACAAACAATCTTTCAAGCTGAAATTAAGGATGAAAATTGGTTATGGCACCTAAGATTTGGACATTTAAACTTTGGAAGCTTAAATTTATTGCATAAGAAAAGAATGGTGAAGGGGTTACCTCTAATAGAAAAACCAAATAGAATATGTGAAGGTTGCATCTTGGGAAAACAACATAGAGAATCATTTCTAGAAGGGAAATCAATTTGTGCAAATAAACCATTAGAGATTGTTCATTCAGATTTGTGTGGACCAATGCAAACAACCTCCATTGGTGGAAGCTATTACTTCTTGACATTCATTGATGACTACACAAGAAATATATGGGTCTACTTTCTAAAACATAAGAATGAAGTGTTTGATTACTTTCATCAATTCAAGGCTCTTGTTGAGAAGAAAAGTGGGAATCACATCAAAGCATTGAGAATAGATAGAGGTGGTGAATACATTTCAAATGACTTCATAAAGTTTTTCAAAGACAATGGAATCCACAAGCAATTTACCACTAGATACACTCCTCAAAAAAATGGGGTAGCTGAAAGAAATTTAATAGAACAATTATGGAAATGGAAAGAAGCATGTTAAAGGAAAAACATTTGTCAAATAAGTATTGGGATAATGCTGTAGCATGTCCAACATATATAATTAATAGATGTCCAACTAAAAGTGTCATCAATATTATTTCTGAAGAAGGATGGAGTGGAAGAAAACATAATGTTTCACACATGAGAGTATTTGGATGTGTAGCATATGCACATGTGTCAGATGAACTAAGAAGAAATTTGGATAACAAAGGAGAAAAATGCATATTTGTGGGATACAATGATGAATCCAAGGCATACAATTTATACAATCCAATCAGCAGGAAGGTTATAATCAGCAAAAATGTGCAATTTGTAGAAGATGAAGCATGGGATGGAACTTTGCATAAAAAAATCAATATTGCAGCCAACTTGCCACAAGAAGATAATGAAGTTTTTATACCATCAAATACTCCATCAAATGTGACTCCTTCCACACCCATTCATGGTCAACAAAGTCGTCAAGTGACACCATCATCAATTGCAAGGTCAGCCTCACGCATTCAAACAAGCACTCCAACAAGTGGACAACAAACACCATCAGCAATAGGCACTCATAGTGCAGGCCCATCAAGTCCACATTCAACAAGTTCAAGTGACATGTCAAACCCCACACTAGAAAGCTTAAGGAGACAAAAAAATAGAAGTTTAAGAGAGATTTATGAGAAAAATGATGGTGAAAATAATGTAGGCCAGACTTCTCCTTTTTCTTTATATTCACATGTTGAAGATCCAATTCATTTTGAATATGTTATTAAAGAAGAAAAATGGGTGCATGCAATGGATGAAGAAGTAGATGCTATTGAAAAGAATCAAACATGTGAGTTAGTGAATCTTCCACAAGGAAAAGAGGTGATTGGAGTGAAGTGGTTTTACAAAATCAAATTGAATGCAAATGGTGATGTGCAAAAGTATAAAGCAAGGCTTGTAGCCAAAGGTTATTCACAATAACCCGAAATAGACTACAATGAGACATTTGCACCGGTTGCTCATTTAGACACTGTGAGAACAATATTGGCCATAGCAGCTCAAAACAAGTGGGAAGTATATCAAATAGATGTGAAATCAACTTTCTTAAATGGAATTTTAGAAGAAGAGGTCTATGTGGAGTAGCCACCTAGGTATGAGATTAAATTGGGACATGAAAAAAAGGTTTACAAACTCAAGAAGGTACTTTATGGACTTAAACAACCTCCAAGGGCATGGTATAGTAGAATTGATTCTTACCTTTTGCAAAATGGCTTCAATAGGTGCAGCAGTGAGCCTACATTGTATACCAAAATGGATGAGCAAGGTGAGATTATAATTGTTTGTTTATATGTTGATGACTTGGTGTTCACAAGTGGTCTATCAATTGACATGTTTAAATCAGATATGAAAAAAGAATTTGAGATGACTGATTTGGGTTTAATGTACTTTCTTGGCATTGAGATGAATCAAAATGAAAATGGTATATTCATCTCTCAAGTTACAAAATATGCAAATGACATTTTGAAAAGGTTTAATATGATGAATTGCAAAGCAACCCCAACACTTATTGTCACAGGTTTGAAATTGAGAAAAGATGACAATGGAGTATATGTAAATCCAACCTTGTACAAAAAACTTATTGGCAGCCTTATGTACTTAACAACCACAAGGCCAGACATAATGTTTGTAGTTAATCTCATCTCAAGATTCATGGAATCTCCAAAAGTTTTTCATTGGCAAGTAGGAAAGAGGATTTTGAAATATGTTAGTGGAACAAGAAACTCTAGAATTCTTTACTCAAAAATAAGTGATTTCAAGTTGATAGGATATTGCAATGATTGTGCAAGGAGTATAGATGATAGGTAGAGAACTTATGGTTATTTTTTTCACTTTGGTACTCGTGTAGTTTCATGGGCTTCAAAGAAACAACCAATAGTTACTCTTTCATCAACTGAAGCAGAGTATGTAGTAGCCACAAGTGCATCATGTCAAGTAGTTTGGATGAGAAGAGTGTTGAAGGAGTTGAAAAAAGAACAAGAAGAGGCAACAAAGATCTATTGTGACAACAACTCAGCTATAGCATTGTCAAAAAATCCATTTTTCCACAAGAGAAGCAAACATATAGACACAAGATATCATTTCATTAGAGAACTAATCAACAATGGAGAAATCTTTTTAGAATTTTGCAAGTCTGAAGATCAATGTGTTAATATTTTGACCAAGGAATTGGGGAAAGAAAGTTTTGTCTATCAAAGAGATTGATTGGGCATCATAGATGGCATCAGTTGTGATTAAGGGGGAGTGTTGGAATTACTCCCAACTGCTCCCACCAACATTAACTTCACTGTACACCATCTCTTTGTTGCAGCGATGAAAAGCCTTTTACTTCCTTCTCATGACAACATTTTTTCTTCCCATTCTCTGTATTGGGATAGTCTTTTGGATATGTTTTAAATTAAAATATTCCTTACTTGATTTTCTATGCTAGAAAATACATATGTTAATTGCAATTTAATACTTTTGGTTGTCTCTCTTAACTAGGCATATATGTTGGCTCAAAAGTCTTTTCTGACAAAGTATGTATCAAAAAATAGAGTGTATATGAATGTGTTGTTGCTGCAACAGTTTGAAGAGACAAAAAATAGGGGATTTTGAATCTGTATTTTCTTTCTGGGAAAAGAAAAAGAGTAGTAGCTCTAATTTTATTCTATGACAGCAATTTTGAATGTCTTTGAAATATATAAAATATGAAATTGAAATCTCTTTTAGATCTATGTGTTTATATTTTTATTTTCTACTCTCTATTTTAATGCTCTCCTCCTCTGCCTCTTCCCTTCACATATGATCCACGAAATACAATGACTAGACAATTCTTAGCCTTTAATGTTTTCTTCAAATAGGCAATGGCGGTCGCTTAATCGACCAAGGCCTGTGTGGATGTGGAATAACCCAATATTCTCACATTTGCATACACTTCCTTATCTCCCCCAAATGGAATTGACATCCCATAATAAAGGTGCTAAAAACCTTACCATTGTTAGCCCTAATAACATACTTATCAAAGTAAAAGCCCAAAAAAGATAACTAAGTGTGGATAACTTGTTCTATAATATAACATGTGCACAAAATATGAAATTAATGAGAAACTATAATACTACCTCTATGAAGACCATAAGGCTTTGAATTTAGGAGCCTGCTCTATCATGATGCCCATGCCTAAGTTGTTAGGAATGTCTCCTTCCTCACCCAACCATACAAATATGGGAAAATTGTTTTCAGTGTCACCCCAGTGAGACTTATTCATGAAATATCATTGGGGGAACATTTGATAACTATCTGGCATGTATCCAAAATGGTCTATAATTTGGGTACAGTTGTGTGATTTGTACAAAGGCATAGTTAAAATGTGAGTATTAGTGCTTCGATATATCCTTAACTTCCACAGAAAATTCCCATGATTCTTCCTGAGAGTTGATGGCATCCCACTATTCCCACCAACTGCCAAAGCATTGCTTCCCTCCAAAACGTAGACCATGACCAGCATAATTGTACACAAAAATCCAAATTTCAAAGGATGGAATTCCATTTCATATTCCTCTGTACAACCCTGTTCTGAGCTTAAGCTTATCAAATTTAAGCTTGTTTTGGCTAGCAGCCATTGCTCAACATTTTAAGGAACATATTGTGGAGCTAGCGGCCCCATGATTGTATGTTTTATAAGCTTATTTTTAAGTAGTCAATTTAAAATTAATTTTTTCAACTATATAATGAAATGAGTAGTGCTAATAATAATTTGTGCAAGTAAAAAATGGAGGGAAAATTTGGAGGAAAATATAAAAAGGGAGGCAAAGAGATTTGTGGAGCCACATGTCATTTTTTTTAATATGCATCAACTAATTATTTTTAGCCCCCATATTTTTGCACAGCTTACCCTCTATCCCCATGTTGTTGCTTAACTCTATTTTCTACTTAAAATTAAGCAGTTAAGTGTCCCCATGAAAATTTTATTGAAAATAGGATAATTTGGAATCTTCCCCTAATTTTCCCGAGTAGCAACTACTTAAAAATTGAAAATAAGTTGTACAAAACTAGGGGGCTAGAAATACGCAGCTGCTACAAAAGGAAAAGAATTACATGTTGCACCACATATTACTTTGCCTCCTTTTTTATATTACTTCATTTTTCCATCCAATTTTTCCCTCCCACACAAAATATTGTTAATACATTTTCTCTACTCAAAATTATATTTTCATTGTGGATGTTGCTTGCTAAATACAGTTTAAAAGATACGTTATATACAAATCATTTCAGGTATGTTGTCTTAACCAATATAACATGGATTTATATTTGTTGTAGTTGTTATTTGCTTGAAAATGTTTAAAAATTGTAGACTCGGATCCATATCTTTCAATGTTCCCGTCCTTCAACTTGAAAAAAATTCTCGTGGAAAGTTGATTATAGATTAAGGAAAACTCTCAATTTTGACAAACTTCATTTACAAGAGTTGGTGTTGCATGAAAAAAATTTAAAACAAATTAAAAGCATATTCTGATATCAAAATTTTGTTTTTTCCCAAATTTCACATTACCTAGATATCAATTTAATTTTCTATATATCTGTTAACAAGGAAAAAATAAATAATTTAACAAATTAAAGAAGAAAGAAATAATAATTTTAAAAAAATTATACAACTGAAAAAATGAAATTTAAATTGCTTGCTTAAAAATAAACAACACAAAAAATAGGAAAAGATTCTAAATTATCCTCTTCCCGTAAATAAAATTTTGCATGGGGACATCTAACAGCTTAATTTTAAGCAACATGAGGATTAGATTGCTCCAAAAGGAAATCTCTCCCTAATTTAGTCAGATAAGTGTTGTTGTCACTGAAATAAGAAACAATTTGATTGCAACTAAGTTAACAAATTCTATGTATTATTTTCCACGAATTCAAAGAGCTAAATATGAAAGTTGCTTTTAAAATCAGTTTTCAATATTGAAAGTTGAATGATTAAATGCTTCCAAGGCACGTTATTTAGTTGATTATATTAATTTCTTTTATTTTTTATTGTAATTTTGTGATTGGCTATAAAATAGTCTCTCCTCGTTGTGTGTAATCAGTCAATAAATACGTTGTGATAGTCTACTATTTCAGCAATGTTATTTCTTAATATGTTGATTGCATGTGTATGGTGGCTTTTATTTGGTTGACAGTAGTTTATAGTTGGTTTTCATTTGGACTAAATGATAGTGAGATTAATTTAGAACAAGGAGTTGGTTATTAGTACTTTCCATCAGGTAATACTATTGTAATGAGTTTTGCTTTTCTTAGTTAATTAGTTATTAATAAGTTAGCTTTTAACCAATTAAAAACAATATTTTTTTTTAAAAAAAAATTAATTAATTTTGTAAAGTGAACTTGCAAAATACTTAATTTTATAAATTATAAAAATTATTTCTCATCAATATCATTGGCTAAGAAGTTTTGTGTGTTATTGACTGATTTTCAAGAAAAGTGAAAATGAACTATTCTTTTTCCTATTTTTAGAAAATTGACCTATTCTTTTGCCTAGAACTATTATTTTGCCTATTTTTAAGAAGATATTTGTCAATTTGTTGGCTCAATACTTAATTCTTGGATAATTCTTCTCCCAGAATTCTTATTTTATAGAGATTAGTGTATCGGCACAGAAATAGTAGCATTCTTCCTACACCGTCATATAACCTATTTGCCCTCTTCTACTGTAGCTTTGCGGGTTTGCAAACCGTCAGAATCTGCAGTAAGTTTTTCTACAACCTGTGGGGGTACTTTTTATCTTAGATTAATGTAATAAAATTAAAATGTATTACGGCTATAAGCCGTAGCTTTTCATTGGAGAGACATAGACTTGGCACTTTGCATTGGTTATATTGACATGGAGAGGAAGCTTTTTCTGGGAATGTAGTAATAAAAAATAAACAAATCAACATGTGTTGTAAAAATGATGGCGCCCAAGGCAGTTTTAGAAATTTTAAATGCTAAAATATTGTAACTCAAACCCAATGTTTAGGAGGTGCACAATATCCTCCTGTCAAACGAGTTGAGTCTCTTATTAAAAGTATTTATTTAAATTTAAAGTTTTAATTATTTTTAATTGGTTTTTGATTTATTTTTTATGTAATTTTTATTTTTTAAAATTTATTATTTTGGTAGTATTAAATATTATACGTTTATATGTTTATTTTGTTGTGTTTTAATTTTTATGTATATGCATAATATTTTGAAATGTCTATATTCAAATATCTATTTAAATAAATTTATGAATACAAATAGATTATATTATACATATTGTTATTTAACAAAACTATTATATAAATTTTATATTTAAATAATTAATATTCAATTTTTTCTTGTAATTATATTATATAATCATTTCATTTCATTTATATTTTGTTTTATATAAAATAATTTTTAAAATTATTATTTAAATCTATATTATCTAATCAATAAATATTATTTAAAAAAAATTAATAAATTTATATTATATTATATATATTATTATGTAGCATAATTATTGGATAAATTTTATATTTATATAATTATCATTTTTTTCTTTTAATTATATTATACCATCATTTTAATTTGTTTGATATTTATAAATCTTTATAATATTTATAATTTTAATATATATTTAATTTTATTCATATTAACAAAACTTACATTTATTTTTATTAAATCTAAAATACTATAATTAAATTACTATAAAGGCAATTACTAGCCACTACGTGGCACTTGTTTAGATTTTATATGTTTTAAGTTATTCATTTGAGATTTTTTTATTAATTAATCAATTTTATGTCAATTTTATAATTAAGTAGAAATGATTATTATTATTGAAATATTTAGATGACTTTTTTGATAAGAAAATATTTATGATAGATTGTAGAAATTGATTATCAAGTAAGAAGAAGACAAAATGAATTCTTAAATCTTGTTTCACATTCAAATAAATCTAGATAAAGTTTATTTATGAGAATTACAAATGCAAAGTCAATCTATTTGTTTAATTTTATATCTAATTTTATATTTTGTATTTTATTAATTTAATTAAATATATATCATAATATAGTAGAAAGGTGAAAGTTACTGGTTTTTCTTACATTAATATAATTTATTTTGCATACAACATGGATTGGACTTAGAAAGTTTTCCATATAAAATATAATATTATATAGTTATATATGTTGTAATATAAATAATTTATGTTTACATAATATTTAATTAATTAATAACATATATTAATAGAAATAGGTAAAAATTTATGTAAAGTGAATAACTCATAATTAGTCTCTAAATATGTAATATTTATGATGATTGTTTATCTTAATAATAGGGTTATGAGGATTGGACTTAAAGAGAAATCACTAAACTTTGACTAGTTAAAATTATTACTTATGTTTTTCTTTTCCATTAGATCAATCAAAATTAAGTTGTAACCTTTTTAAAATCTCTCTTGTCCAGTCACAATCAATTAAAGTTGATATTATGTGCAGCGTGTCTATAATTTGATGGAAGAATTGTTGGATAAATTAATACTTGCTCACATTTCTTGTGGATAATATATAAATAAATAATAGTATAATATTATAATATGTAAATAATATAATATATATATACATATATAGATTACATAGTACAATATAAATATAATATATAATTTATAAATAATATATATTATTTGTTAAAATATATAATAATATATAATATATATTATTATTAGTATTTGAAAGGTTGAATTTTGTTGTTTCTATGCTTGGGAGTGTTGGATGTTGTGGTTGTGTTGCTAATATGTAGTTGTCATTGATGTCAACACTATTAGCATTGATGTATTGTAGGTTGTGTATGTCGAGGATATTGAGAAAATTGTTAAAGAAAGAGTTATAGGTTGATAGTGGAATAGTGAAGGTCATGAAGGTTTCTTGCTTAGTACGTTGATGATCAATCATTGTAGACTAAAGGGTTTATTGCTGAGTGTATCTATTTTATCCACTAAAAGTTTCAGAGGTCCGTGTGAAGATTTAATTGTGTTATGAATAGTTGTGTTTTGACAGTTTTTCTATGGCTTCAATTAGTGTTCCTGATTAAAGTTGATGTGATTCTAGTAATTTCAGTTGTTGTGGATGCTTCTCTAATGATTCTTGGTGCTTGTGGATGGTTCTAGATCATGCTTTATCTTTGTTGCACATCTATGTTGATCAGTGTGCTTGTGGTCAATGATTTTTCTCTTGTGTGTTTGGGTTTTTATGTTCTAGGCCGACATGGTGGTTGTAATGTTTTGTGGATCCTTGGAGATTAAAATTTGAATGTTTGGTGCACTTGAGGATATTGTTTTAAGTCTTCATTATGTTGTGGCTGATGATGTTTGATTCACATTGAAAATTTACTTGTAAATTTAGGCCAACATTGTGTATATGTTTTATATTTTATTTTGGCCAATAAAGTTGATGAAATTCCATGTTACGGATATATAAGATTAGTTGTTTGTGTGAAGTTATGTAGAGAATAAGTGCTAGAGAAAGTGTAAGTATGTGAATAGTGATCTAATCATTCGATTGCATAGCAGAGTGTGAAGAAGTTTGAGCGAAGTGTGAAGGAATTTTTTTGTGCTTTTAACTAGAATTGTAGTCAGGATTTTGTAGAAGCTATTTTCTCAGTTCATACCCTATGGATCTAATCTAAATTTTTGTAAGACAGTGTGTCTTTTTTGGGCAGTGAGCCCTCTTGTATTTGATCAATGAGCTCTAGGCAGTGTGCCTGAATGCATGTGCATTCCCATTATTCTTTATTATACTTTTAACAGTGTATAATATTGTGGACTGACATCCACCATGGTTTTTCCCCTAACAGGGTTTCCACATAAAAAAATCTTGGTGTTCTCTATGTTTCTAATGTGTTGATTGTTTATGGTTTATTGTTAATCCATCATATCTGAGATTAAGTTAAGCTAAGTTTAAAAAGTTTAAATATTCTGTGACAACTGATTCACTCCCCCCTCTTAGTTGTTTTTCCTTGTTTTTCCAACAATTGGTATCAAAGCAGGTTCCTCTGAAGAAGTTTAAAAGCTTGAGGTGATCTAAGATGGCATCATACAAGAAGGACAGTCCTAGATTTGATGGAACAAACTACTCTCTATGGAAAGCTAGAATGGAGTGTCATTTGAGGTGTATTGGTGAACCCTTCTGGAAGATTACAAAGAATAGATATATTATTCCTCAAAATGGTCCTTCCACTCCTAATGAGATTAAAGAGACCAAGATTAACATCAAGGCTATTGAAGCTTTGCTGAGTCCTCTGACAGATTCATAAATGACAAATGTGATGGATTTGAAGATAGCTCATGAGATTTGGAAGAAGCTGGAGACTTTGTATGAAGGAGATGCACTTTTGAAGGTCACTAAGCTATAGAGTTTGAAAGGAAAGTATGAAACTTTGAAGATGGGTGAAGATGAAAATATTTCTTCTTTTATGCAAAGAGTAAATGAACTTTTGATGGGTATTAGATGTGTTGGCGGTACCCTGGATGAACAAGAAATTGTAGCTAAAGTGCTCAAATAATTTCCTCCCTCTTGAAAATCAAAGGCTCATGCTATTGAAGAGCTCAGAACAGTAACAAATGTGATTCGAGATATGCTGATTGGTAAACTTGCTACCTTTGAGTTGAGTGAATTTGGTGATTTTTCCCCCAAGACCGAATCTGCATTTAAGGCCTCTATATCTAGAAGAAGCAGGAAAAGATATGATCTGAGAGAGAGTTATAGAAAGACATTCAAGTATGAGGAAGATATGAAACAACTTGAAGATGAAGAGAGCTAGAAGAGCTAGAAGTAGTGATTATGAAGAAAGAAGGCAGAGGACAAGGTAAGTATAAAGGAAAGTTTCCTATTAAATTTTTCTCTTGTAGTAAAATAGGTCATTTTACTTCAAGGTGTCTTAAAAGAGTTCCTATTTCTAAGCCTAAAAAACCTAGACTTCAAAAGAAATGCTATTATGCTAAAGAAGGTGTGACTGATGAAGAATCTAATAAAGAAAATGGAAATGAAGATGAATGGGTTTTCATTGCTATCAAGGAAAATGGTCTAGTGGATACTGAATCTGCTAAAGTTGAGAAAGCTCTTGTAGCCCGAATTGAAGAAAAGGATGAGTGGGTTATTGATAGTGGATGCTCACATCATATGACTATTGACAAAATAAAATTTGTAAGTCTAGAGAAATATGACAATGGGTTTGTAAGATTTGGAGATAACAATGTCGGTGTGATTCATGGCAAAGGATCTATTTGTCTTGGTGGTAAACATAACACTAATGATGTTCTTTATGTTGAAGGCTTGAAGCATAACCTATTGAGTGTTGGACAAATGGTGGACAAGGGTTATGATCTTCATTTCAAAGATGGAAGGTGTAGGATACTTGGAAGCTCTGGAAATGTAACTCAGTTAGATAATGGGATTTTCATATCTCAGTCCAAATATGTGAGAGATTTGTTGAAGAAGTTTGGCATGGAAGACTCAAAGACTATTGGTACACCCATGGTAATCAGATGCAAGTTAACACAGAATGATGATTCTCCTAAGACAAATCAAACAAGATACAAGTCAATGATTGGTGGATTGCTCTACTTAACTTAGACCAAACCAGACGTCATGAATGTTCTGTATGGTTGCTAGATAGCAATTTGATCTAAAATAATCTCATGTGACTATTGTAAAGAGAATTTTCAAATACCTGAAAGAAATAGTTGATTTTGGGATTTGGTATCCTAAAGATGATGATCTTACCTTGAGTGCCTATACTGATGTGGATTGGTCAGGAGATGTAGATGACAAGAAAAGCACTAGTGGTGGTGCCTTCTTACTATGGAAGAAGCTAGTGTCTTGGTTGAGTAAAAAGAAAAATTATATTTCCCTATCTACTGCTAAGGCAGAGTATATTGTTGCTGAAAATAATTGTACTCAAGTGTTGTGGATGAAACAGATGCTGAAAGATATCAGAGTAGTATATGATGAGCCTATTTCCATATAATGTGATAACTCAAGTGCAATAAACATATCAAATAATCTGGTGCTACACTCTAAGACCAAGCATATATCAATCAAGTTTCACTTCCTAAGGGAGAAAGTGAGTGAGAAAGAAGTTAGAATGGAGTATGTTCCTACCAAAGAATAGATTGTAGACATTTTCACTAAGCCATTTCCAAAGGATAATTTTGAGTATCTCAAAGGGATGCTAGGGGTGATTACCCCTCCTAATAAGAAATAGAGATGCATTTACTTGCATCAATCTGTGTGCTTCATAGCTATATTTTGATCTGGATTGATCTTTTTGTGGCTGCTACTCAGGGGGAGTAGTCAGATGTGTAGATATGTGGTTTAGAGCTTGTATGTGGAAAGATAATGCTTATCTTTGCCATTGATTTCAAAGGGGGAGAAGAGCAATGTGAAAAATAGCATAAGGAGAAGAGTCAGAATCTAAGGGGGTGTAAGTGTTGATTGAGAGTTGTGTTGATGGTGTTTCTCACATCATGTGTTGTCATCAATGCCAAAGGGGGAGATTTTTGTATGTTGTGGTTGTGGGTTCTGATATGTGGTTTTCATTGATGTCAACACTATTAGCATTGATGTATTGTAGGTTGTATATGTCAAGGATATTTAGAAATTTGTTAAAGAAAGAGTTGCAAGTTGACAGTTCCAGAACAGTGAAGGTCATGAAGGTGTCTTACTCAGTATGTTGATGATCAATCCTTGTGAACTAATTTTTTTATTTTTGAGTGTATCTAGTTTATCCACCGAAAGTTTTAGAGGTCCGTGTAAAGATTTAATCATGTTATGAATAGTTGTGTTCTGACAATTTTTTGTGGCTTCAGTTAGTGTTCCTTATTGAAGTTGATGTGATTCTAGTAATTTCAATTGCTTAGGATGCTTCTCTGATGATTCTTGGTGCTTGTGGATGGTTCTAGATCATGCTCTATCTTTGTTGCACATCCACGTTGATCGGTGTGCTTGTGGTCGGTCATTTTTCTCTTGTGTGTTTGGGTTTTTATGTTCTTGGCCAACATGGTGGTTGTAACGTGTTGTGGATCCTTGGAGATTAAAATTTGAATGTTTAGCATGCTCGAGCATATTTTTTTAAGTCTTCATTATGTTGTGGTTGATGGTGTTTGATCCACATTAAAAATTTGCTTGTAAATTTGGGCCAACATTGTGTATATGTTTTATATTTCATTTTGGCAGACAAAGTTGTTGATGTAATTCCATGTTGCGGATATATAAGAGTGTTTGTTTGTGCGAAGTTATGTAGCAAATAATTTCCAAAGAAAGTGCAAGTGTGTGAATAGTGATCTAATCATTTGATTGCAAAGCAAAGTGTGAAGAAGTTTGAGCGAAGTGTGAAGGAGTGTTTATGTGCTTAACCAGAACTGTAATCAGGCTTTTGTAGAAGCTATTTTCTCAATTCATACCATGTGGATCTAATCTAAATTTCTATAAGATAGTGTGCCTTCTTTAGGCAGTTAGCCTTCTTGTATTTGACCACTGAGCTCTAGGCAGTGTGCCTAAATGCATGTGCATTCCCATTATTCTTCATTATACTTTTAATAGGGTATAATATTGTGGACTGACATCCACTATGGTTTTTCCCCTAACAGGGTTTCCACATAAAAAATCTTAGTGTTCTCTATGTTTCTAATGTGTTGATTGTATGTGGTTTATTGTTAATTCATCAGATCTGAGATTAAGTTAAGTTTGAAAAGTTTAAATAGTCTGTGACAACTAATTCACCCCGCCTCCCAATTGTTTATCCTTGTTTTTCCAATAGGGAGATAGAATAAAAATCTTCACACTCTCTCATTCAAGGATAGCCCTAGAGATCTCAATCCAAGATAGACAAAGGAGAAATAGATCTTGCAATAGGATTTTCCTAGGGGTTGACTATAAACTAATGAGGGATTCAACACCAAGTTAGGGCTTGGAGAGACAAATTATATGTAAGTCCAAATGCTTAAACCTTATGCAATGCAATCTTCCACTAAATGACCTAGAAAAGCATGTAAAACAAAATAAAAAGTTGAGAGATGAAAGTTGTGCATCTGGAAACTTGAAGGAGATTGAATGAATCTCTAAAATGCTGAAAACACTTATTTTAAAGATGACTAGGACTCATATGCTAGACTGGGAGATTTAGTCACATATTAGGGTTTTTGGGAAGAAACTAAACTTTGGCAAAGGGTGTTTGGAACTACAAAAATCTAGAAAATGACATACATTGGGACTCATGCGCTAGAGATAGAGTATTAATCTAGTTAGGGTTTTCTAAAACTTCAAATTTTGAGTCTACTCCTCAATGTCTGCTCCATCCTTCTTAATTGATTTCTAGATCTGAAACCATGATTTGCAACTTGTAGAAGGCTTCCAATTATCTCCAATGCAAGGTGACAACTTTGATAACTTTAAACACTTTGATAACTTTCTCCAAACTTTCTCTTCAATGTGTCTTCAACCTAGATCTACAAATCACAAACTAAAGAGAGGGGAAAATGTTGTTTTGTTAGTGGAAAGGGATTTTCCTTGGTCAAACCCTGTTTTGGTAATCAAACCTTGAAATGAAATGAAATAAGATAAAGGAATGATGAATGAATAAAATATGATGCTACAATTCACCAAACCCTAGTAATAAAGTGCTACAAACATGTATGAAGTGGCTCCAATGGATGTAGATCTCGACTCTTGCTTGAATTTGATAGATCTTGAATTCCAGCTTGAATCATGAAACCCTACATCATAAATGTTAGCTCAAAAGAAAACATGATGCATGAAGACTTTAATATGATGCTTGATGCTTGAATAATGCTCTAAAACACTTGATAATCTGCCATTGAATGCTCTTGAATGCTCTTCTAAACACTTGAATGATCTTATGAACTTAAATTTTCTATTATCAATGCTCTCACAAAATTATTAGGTGAAAACGAGTGAAAGAACCTTGTGTTTATACTTATTATGCCAAATTTCCCAAAATTACAACACTATAAGCTGACATTAGATCTAGGAGGATAAAACCCCACCACGAATTTGAATTAATTTTTTCTTGGGCCACACAAGACTCATATGCCCAAGGTGGCATATGATTCCCATTAGGCATAATTTATGGGACCTGTTGGTTATTTTTCCAGTAGAACCTTACAGTTCTCTAAAGAGTAGCCAACTCCTATAATGAAGAAACTACAAGGTTAGTGACCAACAGAATGAGTAAAGGATTTTGAAGTCTTTACTCCTACACTTTAGGCTTTGTAGGACCTAGGAGGGTGTTCCATATTGTGTTCACATGAGGTGTATCTAGTTGATAACACATTTATACATAGATTTCTTCCTACATATTGCAAATAGTGTACTTTTGTACCATAGAAAAATGGATCATTGACATTTTCCTGGTTGTTTAGGTCTTTCTCTTGTGATCTTTGATCTATTTTGCTTTGATTCAATGTTGCAATGTAACTTATGCATTCACATTAGGTCTTAAATATTCAAATTATGACATCTTGTGAAGGTGTTGTGAGTATTGTGACACATTTCTACACTTTTCTAGACTCTTCTTATTATAATTCACCTAAAAATTATCTTTTCATCACTTTTCAAGTCCTATTTTAAGGTTTTGTAAAGTCTTGTAACAATATTTCATAGTTTTCTAGGCTTGATTTCACTATTTACACCTTTCTAATGCTTTATTTGACTCCTTCATGCACTCATAATACTTAATTAAGTATATTTTTTAATGTAAACCCAAAAAATAACATTAAATGTGACTTAATTCCTGACACCCACTTACAAGCCTAAGGTGGGACCCATTTTCCATGGGTGGTAAATGAGTCCCTCTTGGCTCTAAATTCAAAATAATTCAAATTTTCTTTCAAGTTTTTATTTAAAAATACCTTATGTCAGCCTATGATGAGGTATTATTAGGTTATTAGGGAATAAGTGTGTATAAATAAGTGTTTTTCTTCTCATTTTACATCTTCCCAATCATCAAGTTCACTTGCATTCATTCAACATCAATTAGCATTCAAGCACTTTGCATCATTCAATCAAGCATTCATCAAGCATTTTGGAGCAACCATTGACATATCTTCATATTTCTTCAACAAGGTTGTGGTGAGTTTAGGACATTTGCATCTTGTTTATTCATCATTCCAAGTGTTCATTTCATTTCATTTCTTCATTAAGGGTTTGATTACCAAATTGGGATTTGACCAAGGCAAATCCCTATACTCTAACCCTTAACCACTTTTCCAATTTTGCATGTGTGTTTGTAGACTTTTGTATGTAGATTTGTCAAGAAATAAGGTGTTGAAAGGTGGTCAACAAGTCAAAAAAGTGTTTCAAGTCAACTAAACCCTATTTCAAGCTTGGAGACAACCTACAGTCTATTTTCTGCAAATTTGACTCTGTCAACCTAACAAGAAGACAAGTGCAGATCTGGAGCTACAGAATTGACCTTTGATTTCATAAAATTTTGGAGGACTGATTTTCCATCAGTGGTGAATGAGTACCACCTTAAGGCTAAAAAGGTGATTTTTTTAGATTCTAGTTCCCAATAATCAAAAACTTGTTTCAGGAGATTTTACCAATAGGAGGACTAATTTTCCATCAGTGGTGAATGAGTCCCATTGGTCATCAATAGTGATTTTTTCAACATTCTAGAATCTTCAAAAATCTGCAATCTGTCTCCAAGTGCACTCATTTCAGTCTCTTTCATTTTTTAGTTCATTTGTGCATGATTCTTCATTCTTGCAAACCTCACTGTGTTTTCAAACATTACATATTTTATTATTTTTGCATTAATAATCAATCAATTACATCATTTAGTTGCATTTAGTCTTAATTACATCATGCAATCCTGTATTTGAGTGAACCATCACAATTTTTGGGTTTTATCTCTCTCCTTTTAGGTGAAAGATCCTAAGAGTGTAAGAGTACATAAGACAAACAAAATTGTTGGTTGGAATTTTGGTGAACCTGCATATTGAACACTTTATCTTTCTAATTTCAATTGCATCTTGCATCCTAGGTGTCTTTTGCATCAACATTCAATTAGGTTTTGTTTTTTTTTTTGCATCCTAGGATTTCTCAAATTGCATTAGTGAAAGACTCATATAGACTTCATTTTTGCATATTATATCATTCAAAAACTAAAAATTTGCATTTGCATCCTCATTCTACATCTAAAAAGCATTGAATTCATTTTAAATTTTTTGAAAAAAATAAAAAAAAATTCATACTTGGACTCATTCACCACCCTTGGCGAATCAGTCCAGTTGCATTTTCTGCATTCAAATTTTTGGTATTTTTACAATTTTTCCTACATTTTTGTTTCTTGTTACTATCTTCTTGTTTCAGTTTACAAATTTTTTGTCTTTAGCATTTTGTTGTTCATAGTTTTCATTTGTATTCACCCCATAGTTTGTGGTACTTGTATCAGTGTTTGGTGCCCTATTGATAATACTTTAATGAGACAAAGTTCTAGACTCATGGCTTCCCATGATAACACTTTTGTTGTGGACCTTGGGATCTCAAGAGCTCCTACTCCTAGTATGGACAATGGTGCACTGAGCATGGATACTACCACTAGTATGCCTTCACATCCAATGCTTGTTGACACACAAACAAATTTCATTCTACAAGAAAAATTCATTAGTATTCATGAGGATTTTGCACATTTGCAACAAGATTTAGGTCTTAAAAACATCTCCAACACTGTTATACCTGTGATATAAAACCTTAATCACTTGATTGAAAGTGACAATGGCTTACAAGTTATAAAAAGAATAGTTGAGATATACAACAAACATGTTCCTTCCACATCCCAATCAGCAAACATTATTGTGAGCCAAGGAGGATCTAACATTCCTCCTCCTTCAACCATAGCATCCATACCCACCTACACCACTCCACAAGTTACAACAACCATGCAACAGGTTATTCATGTGACTCCTTTCACTATTCCAACTAGCATTCCTAGTTCTTTTGTGGCATCGAATGTTCCATCTTCTACCTTCATCCCTCTTAGTGTTCCTTTCACTTCTCCTAACCTTAGATACACTCCATCACCATTCTCTCTTCCACCTCATACCACTTACACTAACCCCATCATTACACAACTCTTTAACACTATTTCATCCATGCAAAAACAAATATCCACCATTAGCCAAATTCAAAATGCTCCACCCACATATCATGTTTGTAGTAGCCCATTATCTCTAGAGATCTTGAGAACACTGTTGTGCCCCTAGCACACATGCCCCGTTCGGAACGGGGACCCTCTTTTCCTTCGCCTTGTCGGGCCATTTTGTCACTGCCTCATTTTGTGTGCCTCCTTTTTGATGTCTCAGGTGGTTGATGTTGCTTCAAAGTCCCATCATAAATCGACCATGCCTTCCCCTTGTGGTTTTGCTGCGTTCCGGCACCTCGTGGGGTCCAAAACCCCTTTTGCCGTCTGGTTGAAACTTGTCAAAGTTTTCTGACGGCTTTCTATCATCCGGGCCCCGAACCCCGGAAGTCCCCTTCCAGGGTTCTGTTCTTGCTTCGCCGTTCGAGGTGGTGAACTTCAAGCAGCGTCCTGCCGCCCTTTTCACTGGCTGAACTCTCCAAATGTCCCTTAATACCATGACGGTCTTCGGGCCCGATCGTCTGGAATTTCGAGTCCAGAATTCTGTGACGGTCCCACCGTCCCTGACGGCCGCCGTGTTGCACCTTCCCAAATGCCAAACCCTGACCTGCTTCTCGCTGCCGCCATTGGACCAACTGAAAACATCAAATAGTCGCCGTGTTGCGCCTTCCCGGCTATCGGGCCCCGATGTTCCCGCCGCCGTCGTCTACCTATTTTCAAATCCACCCACTTTTTTTGCCTCCATACCTGCAATAAATGCGTTCCTTCATGGCGGTTGGGGTATAAAATTCCCAACCCGGCCAGTCATTATCATCTTGCAGGATTGCAACGAATTGGACAAGCTACCATTTGGAGCCCACCATTTTTGGCATCATCACAATCGTCGCCCTCGGCATCATTCTGACAAACGTACATGGATCCCGCATCTCCCCACTTGGTGTGTGTGAGGTAGGCCATCCATTTGCCCTCCCAAGCATCATTTTCATGATTTCAAAATATTTAAATCAGTAAACAATCATTAAAAGGGTGTAAAATGATAGAATAGCAAATTGCACACCAAACCCACATCTTGGAAAATTGGCAAACCTCCTAGAAATTCCCTCCTCGCCAATCTGGAGTTTCTCCCTGGCGTGACTATTCTTCGAGCAGGGAGAACGTCTGCCTTGGGCCCAAGACCCGCCTTTGCCATCAGTTAACAAAACTTATCTCTTTAGGCCTGCCCCATCAGACTTCTCCGTCCGGAGTTCCGCCTACTTTTCACCGCGCCAAACTGCAAAATCCTCCCTACCTCCCGACTGCCAGATCTCGACCATCCACTCGCCGAAGAACTTTAAAACTCAACACGCATCTGATGGGCCTCCCGGGCCCGGCACCCCAGGGTTCCGCCTTCAGGTTCCCCCGGGTGTTTCGCCATTGTCCACGGCAAAACTCGTCCAGCGTTCCGATTGCCGGGCTCCACATTCCCATTTGCTTCTATCTTCTAGCGATCTTACTTATGCCTTCCTTTTGGTCTTCGGGCCCCGGGCATCGGATGTCCTTGCTTTGTTTTCCGCTGACCTAATGGCAAACCCTTTAATACCATCCATGCTCCAGACCCTACCCTCCGCCCAGCTGTTGACTAGTCTTTTCACACCGACCGCCTTTTGGCCCTCTAGGCCCCGGTGCCTGGACTTCCAACCTCAGAAGTCTACCGCTCTCCTGTCATCGGGGAAATTTTCCCCCATCTGTCTGATCGTCGGGCCCTGAAGCTCTTGTCTGTTGATGGGATCTCGCTGAAACTTTTGCTGGCCCTTCTGCTTGTTGGGCCCCGTGGCCCGGGGCTCTTGTCATCCGTCGTCGTGGCTAGACAGAAAATGCCGCCCACCACCCTGGCTTTCGGGCTCCACCCTACCGATTGCCGCGCAACTAAAAACACAAAAGCATGTTGCCGGGCGCTGGATGTTGGACTTCCCCTCCTGGACTTCCGTCCGACATTTGCTTTCTCAAACGGCGAAGTTCAATTGCCATCCCGGTGTCGCCAGCCCAAACCTTCGAAAATGAAATGACTTAACACCGACCGCCCTTTAGCCCCCCGGGCCCTGAACCCCGGACTTCCATCCTTGGATTTTTCGTTAGCTGTCTGCCTCTCTAAACTACTATCTCCTGACGACTTTCCAGCCTGGGACCTCCAAAACCCCCTAAATCGATCCAAACGAGCCCAAATTTGGAATCCAACTTTGACCCACATGCTAATTTTTGGTCCTCTTCATCATGGGCTTCTCGAAATATTAAGATTTGACCAAAGAAGGTCCCTGAGAGCTTTCTGCTGTGTTTTCCCTTTCCAGACAGCATTCCTACCAGGGAAGTCTGACCCTCCGGGCCCGGATTGTCCAAATGCCCTAAAACAAATATCAATAACATTTTGAGATGAAGGTTCATGATATGCTTGTTTGATTATTTGAAATAGATGTTGTTTTTGAGATATGGACTAACATGACTTCTTTCATGACCCATTTTGCTAACTTTGCCCTTGCTTGCAGAATATATGGAATCGGGTGTAGGAACTTCAGGGGCATCCACCGAAGGGGACAAGGGTAAGAAATCAGGAAGAACCCCTCGAGGGAAGGAGGACAAGCACCAAATGAAGTACCAGTTCTTGGGCGAGCCGCTCCACTCAAAGGTCACAATAGATTGGAAAGAAATCACCGACACTAACATTGGCCAGGTGGATATAGATGAATTCATGCAGAGAGTCAGGGTCAACCCAACAACAAAGAATGCTAGATTGATAGTGCAGAGTGGGATAGCTAAGGCTGCCAGTTTCCCTCCATCCCTCGTGGCACCTGAATTGGTCATGGCCTATCGAGAAGCATATCAGACGGATACCAGAACAACTGTCAATAAGGAGGGAAACATCCTTGCTGACATGTCACCAGAAGGGATCACCAAGACCTTTCATATTCCCACATTCCAATAGATGGAGGTCCCCGCATTAGAAGAGTGCTAGGCGGTGTGGGATGACAATCTGACAGGATGCAAGAAATCTATAAACCTCCATTGGCTTAAGGAAAAATGGGGTAGCGCTGCGAAAGTTCCTCAAGAGCTTTTCTGTAGCAATTTCCACGAAGATTACCATGACCTGGAAACCATGTTGAGTAGGGTTATGGGTCTCCCAATGGCCGCCTACTTCTAGGAATGGATGGCCTATTTCATCAAGCAGATCCTGAGGGAAAATGAGGACATCACAACCAAGGTTTCATTCTACTGGGGCGGAATAATAAGCAACTACTTCTATGAGCAGTTTGTCAACGTGAAAAAGAGCTCTAAATTCTACATGACATCCTACCTTGTATATTCCCTAGCGGATCAAAGGTAGTATAGCGGGTTGTTTGTAGCACCCGATCAGGGGCAGAAGTGAGGACTTAAACCATTTGATAAATATCTGCAGCTCCAGTATCAGAATTTCAAGAAAGATTACTATAAGGTCAATGACGCCTTCATTGGCCATATCATTAGGTTGATCGCTGAGGACTTCGAAAGGAGAGTCTCCCACAGTGCCAGAGCACTTCTGAAACAATATTCCTTTCTCTTCATCTAGTACCAAAAGTTTACGTACATCCGAGCCCAGGGCTTCACTGAAAGACCAAATAGATTGCCTCCCTACCCCAATGACAGAATCATCCTCTTGGAGCTTTCTCGGTAGCTCCAACACCTGTAGGCCATCTTCAGCAACAAGCACATAGTAGGGATCTCCTATCCCATGACCCTTGGCCAGGGCATGTACCGATTATAGATGTCACAATGTGATAGTAACTCTGAGAAGGAGCTGAAGGAGTACCATTTCGACTGGCACACCACTCGCCCATGAATGGACCCGCATGGCCATGTCAGGAAAGCACTAGGACCAGCCTATGCCCATCAATATCACATTGAGGATTTTTGGGCCGACTGCCAAGATGAAAAAGAAGTACGTGCAAGGCACTACATGCGCATGACGGTGCTATTCCTAAGAAGGGTGCAACCATTCCCGGTACTGGACCAAGTCGAGGAAGATGACACTGATACATTTTGACATTTTCGTGGTCGTCGAATTCCGACGGATGCCGGGTGGAATATCGACGTTTCAAATGCCGTCAATTCGACGCAATAATAGCGACGAAGAGCCATCGAATTCGACGACCTGCCGTCGAAAAATGTCAAAATGTATCAGTGTGAGTCCATGATCATGCATCTGAGGTACCCTGTGGTTGCCAATCTGCCAATACCATTGATCGACTGGGATGAATAGGAGGTCGATGACCTAGACACCATAACACAGCCGATCTTAACTCGCACCAAGGAATGGATTGATAGGCAAGTGGCTCATCTAAAGTGGAAAGGAGTGGTCCTGACCTATGAGGGGCTCAAAAGCGAGCTGAGTGCCACGGAGGATGTTGCTGCCACCACGTCAACTGGTGGAACCTCCAAGTCTCCTCCCATCACCAGGTCCCAAAAAAGAAAAGGAACAGAGACCGCGCAGTCTCCAGACCCCAAGGCCCCTGCAAAGAAAGAAACGGGAGGCTCATCCCCGAAAAGGCTTAAACAAGTGGAAGGTGTGGAAGACTTGCGGCCTCCCTTAGCTCTCCCTGCCCCTCCTGTTGCACCACCCACCTCCTTGGCTACGATCGTCGCTTCCCCGCCGGCAGTGGACATTTATGTCCATCTTGCCCCTTCACCTCCGGCCGAATCGGTAATAATCATTGACTCCTCTTCCGGCGTGACTACTCCCCCTTCCTCTATTACCATGTCGCCAATCACATCGCTCCCCTTGGCAACCATAACATTGCTTATTCTCGTTGCCACTATGTCCGAGACTCTTACACGACATATGCAAAACCTTCCCCCTAAGCTCTCCTAGATCTTGATAGATCCAACTCTCCAAGCAGCTCTCGCCCAAGTCCTTGCAATGGCTCAACCATCACAACCATTGACAAGGCCACCAGCTATGTAGGCCATAATGCTAATCTCAAAGGAGTTGGAGGAGCGAGAATAGGAAGCCTCGAAGTCTATCGAGTAGGAGGCTGATGAGTATCATGAGCACCCTAAGTACGAGCACTGAACCATCGACAGGGTGGTTTATGAGGAGGAAGAGACGGGCTCTTCTGAGAGTGGGGATGAAAAGGATGGCTTGAGTGCTAAGGAAATCATTCAGACCTTTGATGAGGACCTTGAGGAAGAAATGGCACAACAATTGAAGAACGTTGGGACAGAGGCAGAAGGGTCACCACATGGTGAAGAAGGGCAGCCACTAGAAGAACAGCAGATAAAGGACTTAACCGAGGCTAAAACCCATGTTGTTAAAAGCCCTGAGGCTGGGGATACTGAGGAGAAGAAAGAAGAAGAAACAACAAAAGAAGGAAGTCCCTTCTGACAACCATCCACTAGGTTTCCTATCAAATTCCTCGTGTTTATCCATGACTGCGACAAAGAAGAGGAGGATGCTACCAAAGAGAAAGGAGAATCCCAAAAGGAAAAGGAAGCAGAGGTCTTGCCTTTGACAGAGAAGGGCGAGGGTGACCGTGATTCGCCCAAAGGGAAGTCTGTTGTGCCTGAATGGTTAGAAAAGTAGATCAAAAGAAAGACCCCAGTGTTGAAGGACCCAAGGGTGAGATTAGAGGCCATCTTGGCTCGAGCCCAAATCACAATGAAGAAGGAGAAAAGGCCCAAGGTCCCATCCAAAATAACCATGGATGCTTCCGGCTCCTAGGTGGCACAAATCGCAATGCCCACCATGGGCCAAGTTGGGGTAAGCTATAACATATCTACCATTGACTTGGGAACTGCAACCAGAGAGCAGAAGGTCGAGCACCTTGAGGAGTCGGTGGCCATAGTGGTGCACCTAATAAAGTAGGATAAAATCTCCAAGGATGAGCTCAAGGCATAGGTTGCAGCCCTAACAGATTACATACAGCAATGGTCTTCGATGGACAACCTACCTATGACCTCCACGGCCGCACCTTAGTTGCTCTCCAAAGAGCAGATCGACAAAATAGAAAGAAGAAAGAACTTGGAGAAAACCACCAAGGACTGGTTCTGATAAGTCTCATACGTCAGAAACATGGGAATCAGCAGGGTTGTATGGACAGCCAACAAGTTCTTGGACTTGATACAATCTCTAGAGAGCACAAAGAAGCTCTGCACCAATTTCCCTGCAACTTATGACTCCACCTTCTCAAGGATCGAAGCTATCCTTCAATTGCCTAAAGCCACATGGGAGAAGAAGCTCGCATTTAAGAAAGAAGATCACTGGCTGATGGATATATGGCACCGAGACTTTGACAACCGAAAGAAGAGGTTGGAGCAAATCTTGAGCAAGGTGGATCCTGATATTGAGTGGATCAAGGAAATCTGGGTGGAATGTGCCCAATATCTTAAACTAATGACGGGCTATGATATTCCCACTGTGCAAATGGATCCAGAGAAGATCAAACCCTACTTCCAGGAGAAGATGAAAGACAGGATGAATAGAGAAATCACAACAGAATTCCTAAGTTTTGTTGCCCGCACCTTCGACCAATCAGAACTGTTTAGAGACCAAGGCTCAAAATATGATGAAGATTGGAAAAGGCTAGAAGAAAATGCAAAGGAGTGGAGCTACCAGGAGTTGTGATGCGAATTCATCGAAATAGACAAACTCCAGGAGGTCATCCTCAAATACATAGAATACACAGCTTCTGGGGAGCAGGAGGACAGCCCGGCCAAAGATGAAGACCTTTCTGAAGAGTAGCTATAGCAAAAAATAGCAAGTTGCTAAAAGACAAAAGAGCTACAGTTCCATCAGCTAGAAGATGAAATAGGGTAAAAACAAAATGTAATTTTAAATTGTGATCTATTTGGGGGTAGGTGAAACCCTATTTTGTAATGAATCTTGGCCACACAATAAGAATGAATCTTGGCCATTCATTTAACTTTTGGAAAACTATAAATAGGGCACTCCTCTCATTTGCAAAGGGAGAGTTGAGTTGTTGTAAAGGCATGCTGAAGAAATTTATAAGAAAAGGGTATTAACTTGGTGTATTTTCTTGGTTTCTCTCATGTTATTTGATTCAGTCTCCAATGTTAGATGTTTGGCTTAGATCTTACTGCTGTTCTAGTTAGTTGTGTTCTTTCTTTGGGTAGATTTTAGAAATGTTGTTGGGTGATTATGAAAATTCCTGCCATGTTGATGATTTCTTTGCCCATACTTTTTGTTGTTTGCTGAAGGTAGATAGCTATGCAAAGTTAGCCTGGACTTGATTTCAAAGCTACTCTAAACATTTATCTTTGATTCATGCATGTACATGGTGAATGAGGGATGAAAGATCTGTAGACCTTAGAAGATAGCACAATTTCCATGATACTGTGAAATCCCTGGTTAAGTGGGATATTATTTTAAGAAATTGTCCATTGCATGAACTCCATTGTCACTATTCATAGCTAGTTGCAAACTTAGGAACTTTTCCTCTCCTTCGCCTTTTCCTTTTTTTTAGTAATTGACCTATGCTAAGGTTCATTGCACATTGTAAAGCCAAATCCAACAACACAATGGAGTCCAAGATTGCTATTTGAACCTACAGCCAATGCATAATAACTTCCCATCCTAAGAACTCCATTTCAAGATCCAACTTCCATGCTTTGTGTCCATGCTTTGTATTTCCTGTAAGACCCCCTTGTGATTCCAGCAAATCACATCAAACTATTGAGGTATCTAAGCACTATCTTGATCTAACATCCGAGAGACCTTGGGATAGTGTTCTGCAATTTGATTGTGGAAGATTGTCTTTCAAGAGAGGTAGTGCACCTACGCATTGTCTGTGTTGAGAAGTGCATAAAAACACCATCAACAAAACTATTTGTTGTGCCCCTAGCACACACGCCCCATTTGGAATGGGGACCCTCTTTTCATTTTCCTTCTCACGTTGTTTTGTCACCGCCTTGTTTTGCGTGGCTCCTTTTTGATGTCTCGGATGGTCGATGTTGCTTCAAAGTCCCATCATAAATTGACCATGCCTTCCCCTTGTGGTTTTGTTGCGTTCAGACGTCTCGTGGGGTCCCTTTAGCTAATTGGCCCTTCCAATGGCCCTGGTCCCTCCCGGGCCCGAGCGTCCAGGATTCCCTCAGGTGGCATCCAATGGGTGTCATTCCGGACCTTGGGGTCTGAACCCTAGAAGTCTGCTTCTAGGGTTTCATTCTTGTTTCGCCGTCCGAGTAGGCGAACTTCGAGTGACATCCCACCCCCAGGTCCCGCCACCCTTTTTGTTGGCTGAACTCTCCAAATGTCCCTCACTACCATGATGGTCTCTAGGCCCGGTCGTCCGGAATTTTGAGTCGAGAATTCTGTGATGGTCCCGCCGTCCCCGACGACAGCCGTGTTCACCTTCCCAGATGCTGGACCCCGACCCGCTTCTCACCGCCACCGTTAGACCAACTGAAAACATCAAACGGCCGCCATGTTGCGCCTTCCTGGCCGTCGGGCCTCGGTGTTCCCGCCGCCATCGCCAACCTATTTTTAAATCCATCAACTTTTTTTGCCGTCGTACCTGTAATAAATGTGCTCATTCATGGTGGTTGGGGTATAAAATGCCCAACCCGGCCGGTCATTATCATCTTGCAGGATTGCAACAAATTGGACAAGCTACCATTTGGAGCCCACCATTTTCGGCATCATCATGATTGTCACCCTCGGCATCATTCCGACAAATGTAGGTGGATCCCACATCTCCCCGCTTGGTGTGTGTGAGGTAGGCAATCCAATTTCCCTCCCAAGCGTCATTTTTGTGATTTCAAAAGATTTAAATCAGTAAACAATCATTAAAAGGGTTTAAAATGATAGAACAGCAAATTGCACACCAAAGCCACGTCTTGGAAAATTGGCAAACCTCCTAGAAATTCCCTCCTCGCCAATCTAGAGTTTCTCCCTGGCATGACTGTTCTTCGGGCAGGGAGAACGTCTGCCTTGAGCTTGAGACCCACCTTCGCCATTAGTTAACAAAACTTCTCTCTCCGGGCCCGCCCCATCCGACTTCTCCATCCGGAGTTTCGCCTACTTTTCGCTGCGCCAAACTGCAAAATCCTCCCTGCCTCCCAGCTGCTGAATCCCAACCATCCCCTCGCCAAAGAACTTTAAAACTCAACACACATCTGATGGGCCTCCTGGGCCTGACACCCTAGGGTTCTGCCTCCAGGTTTCCCCAGGTGTTTTGCCATTGTCCACGGTGAAACTCGTCCGGCGTTCCAATCGTCGGGCTCCGCATTCCCGTTTGCTTCTGTCTTCTGGCGATCTTACATATGCTTTCCTTTTGGTCTTTGGGCCCCAAGCATCGGATGTCCTTGCTTTATTTTCCACCGACCTAATGGCGAACCTTTTAATACCATCCATGCTCCGGACCCCACCCTCCGCCCAGCTATTGACTAGTCTTTTCACACCAGCCGCCTTTTGGCCCTCCGGGCCCCGGTGCCCAAACTTCCGTCCTCGGAAGACTACCGCTCTCCCGCCGTCGGGAAATTTTCCCCTGTCCATCTGATCGCCGGGCCCCGAAGCTCTTGTCTACTGCTAGGATCTCGCTGAAACTTTCATCGCCCCTTTTGCTTGCTGGGCCCCATGGCCCGAGGCTCCTGTCGTCCGTCGTCGTGGCTAGACAGAAAATGTCGCCCGCCACCCAGGCTTCTAGGCTCTGCCCTGCCGATTGCCATGCAACTGAAAACACAAAAGCATGTCGTTGGGCTCTGGATGTCGAACTTCCCCTCCTGGACTTCCGTCTGATGTTTGCTTTCTCAAACGGTGAAGTTCACTCGCCATACCGGTGTCACCGGCCCGAACCTTCGAAAATGAAATGACTTAACACCGACCACCCTTTATCCCCCCAGGCCCTAGACTCCAGACTTCCGTCCTCGAATTTTCATCAGCTATCTGCCTCTCTAAACTGCTATCTCCTGATGGCTTTCTGACCTGGGACCTCCGAAACCCCCTAAATCGATCCAAACGAGCCCAAATCTGGAATCCAACTTCGACCCACATGCTGATTATTGGCCCTCTTCATCATGGGCTTCTCGAAATATTAAGATTTGACCAAAGAAGGTCCCCGGGAGCTTTCCACTGCGTTTTCCCTTCCAAACAGTATTCTTGCCAGGGAATTCTAGCCCTCCGGGCCTAGATTGTCCAAATGCCTTGAAACAAAGATCAATAACATCTTGAGATGAAGGTTCATGATATGCTTGTTTGATTATTTGAAATAGATGTTGTTTTTGAGATATGGACTAACATGACTACTTTTGTGACCCATTTTGCTAACTTTGCCCTTGCTTGTAGAATATATGGAATTAGGTGCAAGAACTTCAGGGGCATCCGCCGAAGGGGACAAGGGTAAGAAATCAGGAAGAACCCCTCAAGGGAAGGAGGACAAGCACCAAATGAAGTACCAGTTCCAGGGTGAGCCACTCCACTTAAAGGTCACAACATATTGGAAAGAAATCACCGACACTAACATTGGCCAGGTGGATATAGATGAATTCATGCAGAGAGTTAGGGTCAACCCAACAACAAAGAACACCAGATTGATAATGCAGAGTGGGATAGCTAAGGCTTCCGATTTCCCTCCATCCCTCGTGGCACCTGAATTGATCATGGCCTGCTAAGAAGTGTATCAGACAGATACCAGAACAATTGTCAATAAGGAGGGAAACATCCTTGCTGACATGTCCCCAGAAGGGATCACCAAGACCTTTCATATTCCCACATTCCAATAGATGGAGGTCCCTGCATTAGAAGAGTGCTAGGCGGCGTGGGATGACAATCCGACAGGATGTAAGAAATCTATAAACCTCCATTAGCTTAAGGAAAGACGGGGCAGCGCTGCAAAAGTTCCTCGAGAGCTTTTTTGTAGCGATTTCCATGAAGATTACCACAACCTGGTAACCATGTTGAGTAGGGTTATGGGTCTCCCAATGGCCGCCTACTTCCAGGAATGGATGGCCTATTTCATCGAGTAGATCTTAAGGGGAAACAAGGACGTCACAACCAAGGTTTCATTCTACTGGGGCAGAATCATAAGCAACTGCTTCCATGAGTAGTTTGTCAATGTGAAACAGAGCTCTAAATTCTACATGACCTCCTACCTTGTATATTCCCTGGAGGATCAAAGGCAGTACAACAGGTTGTTTGTAGCACCCGATCAGGGGCAGAAGCGAGGACTTAAACCATTTGATAAATATCCGCAGCTCTAGTACCAGAATTTCAAGAAAGATTATTGCAAGGTTAATGATGCCATCATTGGCCATATCATCAGGTTGATCTTCGGGGACTTCAAGAGGAGAGTCTCCCACAATGCTTGAGCACTTCTAAAACAATATTTCTTTCTCTTCATCCAGTACCCAAAGTTTACGTACATCTGGGCCTAAGGATTCACTGAAAGGCCAAATAGATTTCCTCGCTACCCCAATGACAGAATCATCCTCCTAGAGCTTTCTTGGAAGCTCCAACACCTGCAGGCCATCTTCAGCAACAAGCACATAGCAGGGATCTCCTATCCCATGACCCTTGGCCAGGGCATGTACTAATTATAGACATCACAATGTGCTAGTAACTCCGAGAAGGAGCTGAAGGAGTACCATTTCGACTGGCACACCGCTCGCCCACGAATGGACCCACATGGCCATGTCAGGAAAGCACTGGGACCAACCTATGCCCATCAATATCATATTGAGGATTTTTGGGCTGACTACCAGGATGAAAAAGAAGTATGTGCAAGGCACTACATGCGCATGACAGTGCTATTCCTAAGAAGGGTGCAACCATTCCCGGTACCGGACCAAATCGATGAAGATGAGTCCACGATCATGCATCTGAGGTACCCTGCAGTTGCCAATCTGCCAATACCGTCAATCAACTGGGATGAATAGGAGGTCGACAACCTAGACACCATAACACAGTCGATCCTAACTCGCACCAAGGAATGGATCGATGGGCAAGTGGCTCATCTAAAGTGACAAGGAGTGGTCCTGACCTATGAGGGGCTCAAAAGTGAGCCGAGTGCCACGGAGGATGTTGTTGCCACCACGTCAACTGGCGGGACCTCCAATTCTCCTCCCATCACTAGGTCCCAAAAAAGAAAAGGAACAAAGACCGCGCAGTCTCCAGACCCCAAGGCCCCTGCAAAGAAAGAAACGGGAGGCTCATCCCCCAAAAGGCTTAAATAGGCAGAAGGTGCAGAGGAATTGTGGCCTCCCTTGGCTCTCCCTACCCCTCCTGTTGCACCGCCCACCTCCCTGGCTACGGTCGCCACTTCCCTGCCGGCAGTGGAAATTTTTATCCATCTTGCCCCTTTGCCTCTGGCCGAATTGGTAATAATCATTGACTCCTCTTCTAGCGTGACTACTCCCCCTTCCTCTGTTGCCATGTCGCCAATCACATCGCTCCCCTTGGAAACCATAACATCACCTATTCTTGTTGCCACTATGCTCGAGACTCTTACACGACATATGTAATGTCCCCTTCTCGAGCATGACTTCTTTTGGTTGACCGTTAGCCTATTCTAGAGACCCGTAGGCTTCTCGGTGGTGAAATTAGGGTTTCTTGGTTGGTGGTCTCTTGTGCTCACGGATTGGCATTTGATTTGCAAATTCCTTCTGGGTTTCTCGTGAGCTTTCTGGTGGTGTGTTCATTTTTGCATTCTGAGCACTTTCACAAATTTACTATTTTTAGTAAATTCTATTTCTGGTAGTGGTCCTGTTGGTTTCGGCTCGATTGACCTTCTACTTTAGTTTGTTCAGTTGGATTTGTTCAACTTCGGCTTTGGGGATCGTTTGGAGAGATAAGTTGAATTATTTTTAATAAAGTCATGTTTGATGTTATATTTTGCTATTGACCCCCCCTTAGCCTAGTGGGTGAACTTAATTTGTTTTTAAAAAAATGGTCATGGAAGGGGTGGCGCCTCATGAGGGTATTTTATATTGTAAAGTTCAAATATCAATGCTTGAAAAAGGATGCCCTTTTGAGGAGGTTATTTTAAATTAAATTAAAAAGTCAAATTTGCTTAAGGCAAAAAGGACGCCACATTTGGAGGGAAAAAGAGTTACTCAAATTTGAAATGCTAGGATTCTAGAAGCTTCTGGACAGTCATCTCAAGTCTTTAAAAGGAGGTCTTGGTCTTCATTTTCATCATCCAAATTCTTGAGTAATGTTGTGCTGCTGAAATGGTGAGAGGATTGCTTTGAGGAATGAATGCCTCCTAGCTTGGCTCAACTTCGTGCTTGTGAGATAGCACCTAGTGGAGATGTTTCTTGTTTTGAGTGCATTTTGTAGTGAGGTATGCTTTGTTGTTAGTTGATGCATTGGTAGTTCATTTATTTTCATTTTCATGTCATTTTCAGAGGTTGCTGAGTTTATAGCTGATTGTCATTTTCACTTATAATTCAAAAACACAAAAAGATTGCATTCGGGGTATTTCATATTATCAATTGTCTAGTTAAGGCGCCATCTTTTGCAAGGTTTCATAATTTTTAAACAAGTGTTGATATTTATAGAAGAAAATTGCCCTTTCTCTTGGGTCATACCTTTGTACTTGCATTGGGATTCGTGAGAAAATAAAATATTATAGATTGGGTCTGTTTCTTGGGTCTTACTTGGGCGCCCTAGTTATAAGAAGCTATTGCATTTTGTTTGGGATAATTTTGTTGAGTATTGAGTGAGCTGTGATCAATTCAATAAGATTTATGTGTTGCTGATTGTCAGTTTCAGACCTTGTTACAGTCATATCAGTCTGTATTTTGGGGGGGTTTTAGAGCTGAGATGGTGTTAGAAAGCCTTGGAGATCATTGCGGAAGACTCAATTAGCATTGCTTTGATTTAAGACTTCTAAAATTATGATATTGCAGGCATTCCTCACATATTGTAAGCTGAACAGTAGTACTGTCAGCATCTTTAATATTCTTGCAATTTCAATGTTTGTATCTGCCCACTGAATAAGTGGAAGAGGTTGGCTTGCCGCCTATTTACTTAGTTTGCATTGTATATTCATAGGTCTCCGCCATATGGTCGCCTCTTATCCATCATGGATTGAGTAGCACATGCTTGGTGTTGAGCTTCTTCTAGTATTGCAATTAGATAGGGATCCTCTGACCGAATGCTCATCGTGCACCGGTGCATCTCTTGGTTAGAGTTTCTTTTCAGCATTTCCCTTTGAGATCCTCTGACCAATGCTCACACCTTGCCCACATCGGGATCCTAGTGTACATTCTGGTTAGAGTTACTTTCAGCATCGTTTTGGTTTCGAACTAACCTTAACGGGTGCTTGATTCATTGTAATCTGCTTTTGAAAATTTGAAAAAATTGGCCTGGTATCTTTCAGTGGTATCAGAGCCACGCATCCTGCCATCCTGTGAAATCAGCCTTCTATGAGTGACAAAGAACAGAGGTACTTGGCAAGGGTCTACAAGAGGGATACCGTTCAGACTTAGTTGTATCAGGCTCGAGAAGGTCAGACAGCATTAGAGGTTTTGAGGGCTAATTGGGAGCCTTCTCGGGAGAGAGAAATGGGGGATAGTGAAAGGACTTCAGGGGGTAATGAGAGGATTTTTGGCAACAGAGGTGACAGTGGGAAAGGTATAGATAATTCGGCCAATCTGTGTCAAGGGCTTGATAAGAAGATGGATACTTTGTTGGATATGTTCTCTCTCATGTTGGGGAGATTGGGTCAAAATACTCCACAAAACAATGCAGTGCATACCGGTGAGCACAGTGCTTCCAACCAACACAATGGTCATGTTGCCCAACCTTCAGTGAGCAACACATACATTTCTGCTAAACCATTCAAACCCACATTTTTGGCACCAACAAACCCACATCCCGATCCCGAAGAAAATGCCTCATCTTTGGAGAGGCTGAGGATAGGCTGTACGGAATATGACACCCTTCCTGATGAAGTCAAGCTTGACATGTCCTTCAACGATTACATGGAGTATAGAAGGAAGGATAGAGGCCAAGGAAGAAATTATGACCAAAGAAGAACTCCAGCACAAGGAGACTTGCATCAAGCTATCAACAAGGTTACGCTTCCCCACTTTGATGGAAGTGATAATAATTTTGCTTGAGCTTGGATACAGAAGCTAGACAACTATTTGGCTCTTAGACCAATGGTTCAAGAAGAAGTGATTAAGTTCGCTACACTACACCTAGATGGGGTGGCGCATGAGTGGTGGTACCATGGCCTAGTCACCTTAGGACATGGGTCTATCACTACCTACAATGAGTTCACCAATAGACTCATTGAGAGGTTCGAGAAGAAGGATCCAGAAGTGCATTTTAGGGAGTTGGCACAGTTGAGGCAGTATGGCACTGTTGATGCCTACATAGCTGAGTTTCAAAGACTTTCAGTAATGGTCACTGGGATCACGGAGAGAAGATTAGTGATCCTATTCAGCGAAGGATTGATGGAGCCACTCAAGGGTTGGATCAAAGCTTTTGATCCACCTTCCCTACAAGAGGCAATGAAGAAAGCTAGAAACATGGAGTGGGCTGCTCCCAAAGTGAAGTTCCATTCCAAACCATCATTTCACAAAGGGGATAGAGGGAAAAAGCCTCATCAAAAACCTCACCACAAGGAGTTCAAACAGCAGAAACCTCATGGCACAAGATTGGATCCAAAGACTATCAATGAACTCTGAAGAAAGGGGTTATGTTTCCGTTGTTGGGAAAAATGGTCCCAAGATCATGTTTGCCCAAAAGGTGCTAAAATCCATCAAATTGAGTTCTATATAGTTGAAGAAAGCAATTCTAATTTTTCTGATCAGCAAACTGATTTTGAGGACAGCGATGAAAAAGCTCCAGAAGAGTCCGAAAGTGAAAAAGGAAGTGGTGGTACATTGGCTCAACTTTCGAGCTTCCAAAAGAATGAATCTTTCCAAGTTTGTGGGATGATCAAAGGGTAGCGTATTGTTGCTCTAATTGACACTGGAGCAACACATAACTTCATAGACGAAGTTCTGGTGGCAAAGAAAGGGTTGCAAACAGAAGACTTTGAAGGTTTCAGAGTTATGGTTGTTGATGGGTTTCACATCTCATGCACCAAGAGGATTCCCAACATGTCAATGCAATTGGGCAATTACGAAGTCAAGGATGACTTCTATGTGGTTAATATTGGAGATACAGATGCTGTCCTTAGCATTCAGTGGCTGCGATCTCTTGGAGAGATCTCTTTAAATCTGCAAACCATGGAACTCAAATTTCAATCAGATGGAAAGAAGGTGGTTTTGAGAGGAATGTCAAATGGTGGCCCTCGAATTGTGTCATTCAGAAATAGGGTGAATGGGACGGGACGGGATGGGCATGGGGGGCAGGCCAATTACCTCAGACCTCTCCTCCCGATCAAAGTGAGAACATATCATAAACTGGAAAAGGGAGAGCCTTGAAGTAATCTGTCACTTATCGGTACCCCAAAAAGCAAAAGGATGAGATTGAAAAGAACATTAGGGAGCTCTTGGAGATGGGCTTCATTCGGCCAAGTAAGAGTCCCTTTGCCTCAGCAGTTGTTCTAGTAAAGAAGAAGGACGGTACCATTCAGATGTGTGTTGATTATCATGCTTTGAATCAAAGCACCATCAAAAATCGATATCCAATTCCAAGGATAGATGAGCTCATTGATGAGCTACATGGAGCTAAGTTATTTTCGAAGATAGATTTGAGGTCGGGCTACTATCAGATTCGAATGAGAGGATCTGATGTGGAGAAGATAGCTTTTAGATGTCATTATGGTCACTTTGAGTTCTTAGTCATGCCATTTGGGTTGACTAATGCTCCTGTCACCTTCCAATCTTGCATGAACAGAGTCTTTCAGAAGTAGTTGAGGAAGTTTGTACTGATATTTTTTGATGACATCTTGATTTACAGCAAGACTTGGGAAGAACATCTTAAGCACTTGGAGGAAGTGATTAGCATTTAGAATCAGAGAGCTTATTTGCCAAAGAATCCAAATGCGAATTTGGAATGAAGGAGCTACTTTACCTTGGTCACATCATCAGTGCTGAAGGTGTGAAGGTTGATCCAAAAAAAATCAAGGCTATTGTTGATTGGCCACCTCCTGAGAACTTGACTCACTTGAAAGGGTTCTTGGGCCTTTGTGGATTTTACCGAAGGTTTGTTAAGCGTTACTCTCAGAATGCTGCTCCTCTCACTGACCTTACGAAGAAGGGAGCTTTTTGCTGGTCAGAAAAGGCACAGAGTACTTTTGATAATTTCAAGAAGATAATGAGTTCATGTCCTGTTCTTGCATTTCCAGATTTTTCCAAGCCCTTCGAGTTGCAATGTGACGCATCCAGAGAGGGTGTTGGGGCTGTTTTAATGCAAAATAAGCATCCCATCATGTTTGAGAGCAGAAAATTAAGAGGAGTTGAGAAGACCTATTCTATTTATGACAAGGAAATGCTTGCAATCATGCATGCATTAGCCAAGTTTAGACAGTACTTGGTGGGGAGTAAGTTTGTGGTCAAAACTGATCACAATAGTCTCAATCATTTCATGCATCAAAAGGATTTGAACGAGAGGCAACAGAAGTGGGTGAGTAAGCTTCAAGCTTACGATTTTGACATTGAGTATGTCAAAGGAAAAAACAACATAGTATCTGTAGTTAATTAGTTAGATGTTCTTTTCTGCTGATATCCAGTTAGCTTTCATCTTTTGAAGTTTTTTATGCAAACTCAGTCTTACACTACTCCTGCAGCATAGAGAGTCCATCCCTATGACTATTCCTACAGCATAAGGCCAGTTCATGGTTTGTGCCTCAGTCGTAGCTGTTACGGTTTCTGTTTTAATCAAGCATTGTTGAGTTAAAGAATTCTGCATTACCATTATGTGGCTTAGATAGAATTTCTTTCCAGTATGTATTTTTGCTAAGACTTGACCAAAACAAATTCCTAGTGCATATATTTTGCTGCGCCATTTAAAGTCTATGTCCCCTGGTTTGATAAGTAAATGAACGTCCACAGAGAGATATTAGTCACCTGTCAGAATGTCCAATTCCCAGGAAAGTCTTATTGTGATATTCATATCCTTTTGTGAGTGCGAGCCATTTTTGGCGCCATTGCCGAGGATGGCGTCTAACTAGGAGTTTGACAAAGTCATTTTCAGCATTAGTTTAGTCTGTTAGTCAAAAAAATTTCAAAATCTTTCAAGCCATTACTCACTGTATTGCATGCATAGAAGAAGAAGAGGCGCACTGGGAAGGTTCCTCTCTGAAAATCTGTTTATTGAACTACCATTTGAACCAGCTGATAATGAACCTGAGGAAAATCCATTTGCTCTGCTATTCCAGCACCCAGACATGGCAAATAATCCACCTAATAATCCACCTCCTACATTTGAGTTTCCCATTGTTCCCTAACAAGATACTGACAATCTTAAAAACATCCCCTCTTCCTTGCTTCCAAAGTTTTATGGCCTGGTCACTGAAGACCCAGAAACCTTTCTGTTTGAATTTGATGTCCTCTGTCGCAGTTATGACTACAACACAGATTCTCATAAACTGAAGCTATTTCCTTCTACCTTGAAGGAGGGAGCTCTCAGATGGTTCATGAGTCTGGGAAGAGGCGTTGTAAATAGTTGGGCAACCATGCAGACGAAATTCCTTGAAAAGTATAAGGAATATTGTAAGAGTACCAGCAAAGGTGTTGACATATTCTGAATTCAATAGAAGGAGGATGAAAGTCTGGAAGATTATATTTCAAGGTTTTTGTTTTCATTAAAAAGAAACTCAAACCATACTCTTAACGAGGAGTCTCAGAAACTACTTTTTCTAAGGGGAATCAGTGATACCTGTATTGACGCCCTGGACCTAATGGGAGGAGGTGATTTAACTCAACTGCCTTGGGATGATATCCAGAAGATATGTCTTAACTACTCTCGAGCAATAGTTAAGAAAGGTCGAGGTCATCATGCTTCAATGGGGAAGTCTTCTTCTGGTGGAGTTTCCCAGATGGAGATCACAAATCTGCTATCTGATTTCAAGCAGGACATCATTAATAATATGGCTACACAATTGGACACTATGCAAGCTCGGAAGAAACATGCAGAAGCTGAGGTAGTTTTGGCTGAGTTCTGTCCATACTGTAGACAAAAGAAGCGTGATTACAGATGCAAGATGGTTGCTAATTTGGAAGCCAGACAACTGCCTACTGATTTCAAACCAGTGGAAGGTGATGATGATCAAGTGTTCTTTGTTGCACAAAGAAGACCATGGGCCCAAAGGCAAGGTATGCCTCAAGACCCTTTAACTTTTGGTAATTCCTATTCTGGCTATAATAACCAATGGCAACAAGCATATGGACCACCACCACCATGGAATCCGCCTCAACCAAGCTGGCCTAATTATCAAACCCCACAGTGGCAATCTCCTCAAGGAGGTTGGCAGCAGCCACAAGGCCATGGACCCCACCTTCAGGAAATTGGCAACAAAATCCTCAATGGAGAGGTCCTCAACAATGGCAAAACCGGTCTCACGGGTTCTGCGGCCTCCACTGGCCACAGCTTGAGGCCTTATCTTTGCCTCTGGCAACTACCACAAATCACGGACCTCCAAAATAGCCTATGCACACGCTTGTGTTGCCTAATCCCAATAATAAGCAACACCGGCGGAGTCTCAGCGACTGTGTATATTTTAAACCAGCAATATCAAGCATGCCTTAAATGTTAATGACATCCATCTGAGGTCTGGAACTACTTTACCTGCTCCCAAACCACCTCTGATTACAGAAATATCTGATTCTTCCCTTGAAGAACCTAATGCACCTGCTGTTCCCACTGAGCATATGCCTATACCCGATACAGTTTCTACGGAACCTATTTTGCAGAGACAAGATAAACCACCTTTTCCTCAGAGGTTGCAAAGTGCTGAATCTAAACTCATGGAAGAACCCACTTTTGACATTCTAGATCAGCTCAAAAATGTGCAAATTCAAATCCCTTTGTTTCAGGCTATTAAAGATGTTCCCATTTTTGGAAAAGCTATTAAAGAAGCCTGTTTGAAGAAGCCTGGATGAAAGAAAAAGGATCCACAAACAATTCATGTCTTAGGGAAATTGGCTGATATAATGTTGGAAAATGTAGTCATTCCAAAGTATATTGACCCTGAAAGCCTTGTAGTACAGATACATATAAATGGCCAAGTTGTAAAAAATGTTTTGATTGATTTAGGAGCTGCCATCAATGTAATGACAAAGCATACTATGGACTCCTTGAATATTTCGAACATTAGGTCTACACCGACAATTCTGCAGCTTGCAGACAGCTCCACAGTCAAACTTGATGGGATGATAGAAGATGTAATTGTCACTCTTGAATCTTGGGAGTATCCTACTGATTTTACAATATTATCAGTTAAGGCAACTTTAGGAGGGTATCCAGTTATCCTTGGTAGGCCATGGTTAGCAACTGCTGATGCTTTTATAGGATGCCGTTCTGGAGATATGACCATTTTTGATGGGCAGTCCACAAAGAAATTGGCTTTGTATCCACCTGCTAAACATCAAGCAGATTTGTCCCAACCTGTTTGGCCAGATGTGGAAGAATAAACAGAAGAAGCCAATTCTTTGGCTTAATTAATGATGCTCCAAAATGATCCATTCTCTCAACTTCAAAGTGAAGATGCTTTGCTTTTTCAAATTCTACAATTCAATCTTGATGCAGATAGTTTATCTAATTCAAGTGACAGTCATCATCAATGTTTCCTGCAGCAGCTAGATTCCAAGAGTTCATTGCCTAAACTTCCGACAATTTTTCATAACCTACTTCCAAAAGAGGTACAAACATTACCTGTTGATTATATGAGTAATCTCATTAAGCAGATAGAATTGTCTCCAGATCATTGTTTGAATGTTAATAGTAAGTTGTTTCAGTCTCAAGAGGCTGACTTATTAAAAATGCTCCAAGAATAGCATAAAGCTTTTGCATGGGAATATGGGGACATGCAAGGAATAGATCCTCGAGTTTGTACTCATAGGATATATATCAAGGAAGATTGTTTACCAGTTAGACAACCTCAGAGAAGAGTAAATCCAACACTTAGAGAAATAGTGAAAAATGAACTTCAAAAGTTGCTTGATGCTAGTTTTATTTACCCAATTTCTGACAGCCAATGGGTTTCTCCATTAGTCATTGTCCCCAAGAAAGGAGGAAAATGGAGAGTATGTGTAGATTATGAAAGTGAACAATGCCACTAAAATATCACTTTCCGTACCTTTTTGTAGACCAAATTACTAGACTCAGCATGCGGAAAAGATATTTTTCCTTCTTAAATGGTTGGCCGAGTATGTCGGATAAAAGTGCCCACGAAGATCAAGACAAGACCACTTTTACACCTGTCCATGGGAACATTTGCTTATTAGGTCTTGCCTTTTGGCTTATGCAATGCACGGCAACATTTGGATAAGCATTAGTGGTATCTTTGCTGATATATCTCATGACTGTATGGAAATTTATATGGATGATTTCACTACTTATGGAGTCACATTTGAAGAAGTATTGGTAAATTTAGAAAAGGTATTGAAAAGGTGTAGAGAGAAAAATTTGTCTCTAAACAGTGAAAAGTGTTTTCTAATGATGGAAGAAGGTATTGTCCTAGGTCATCATATTTCAAAAAATGGAATTCAGGTTGACCCTGCTAAAATTGAAGTTATTCAGAATTTACAAACTCCTGCAAAACAAAAAGATGTTAGAAGTTTTCTTGGCCATGCAGGGTATTATAGAAGGTTTATAAAAGACTTTAGTAAAATTGCTAGTCCACTTTATGCTTTGTTAACAAAGGATTCCCAATTTGAGTGGACCGAGGCCTGTGAAAAATCCTTCCTGCAGCTAAAGGACTTGCTTACCAAAGCCCCTGTTCTTCAAGGTCCAAAATGGAACCTGCCTTTTCACATACATGCTGATGCATCTGATTTTGGTATAGGAGCAGTTTAAGTCAAAAAGAAAATTCAATTGAGCATGCTATCTACTTTATCAGCAAAAACCTTCAAGGTCCACGAGACTCCAACTATCTTTATTCTGGAAAAAGAATTGCTAGCGTGTAGTGTGTCTTTGAATAAATTTAGGCATTATGTCCGCGGGTTATCAGATATTAAGTCCACATTGACATGCGGCAATCAATTTGCTTGATGAACAAACCTGTCATTTATGGTAGATTGGCACGATGGCTCCTGTTGTTACAAGAATTTGATATCACAATCATTGACAAACTAGGAAGAGCTAATGTTGTAGCTGACTTTTTATCAAGACTTCAATCAACTGCATCTGAGGAATATGAGGTCATTGATGATAGATTTCCAGATGAACACTTGTTTGCCATTGCTGCACATACACCCTGGTATGCAGACATTGCTAATTATCTGGCAGCAAACAGAATGCCCGGCTCATTTTTTCTCAAAGAAAAAGTTGATAAAGAAAAGTTTTAACTTTGCATGGATTGCAAATTGTCTGTTTTATACTAGACCCGATCAAGTAATGCGAAGATGTGTAAGAGAAGATGAGACTTATGATATCTTGCATGCTTGCCATGATGAACCATGTGGGGGGCATTTTGCAGCAAAAAGAACAGCAATGAAAGTTCTTACAACAGGGTATTACTGGCCAACATTACACAAGGATGTTGTGGCCTATACAAGGAAGTGTGACAGATGCCAGCGTATGGGAAGACCAACTAAGTCAAATGAAATGCCACTATGTCCGCAAGTCATTGTCACCCCTTTTGATAAATGGGGGATGGATTTTGTGGGGCCAATTGATCCACCATCAAATAGAAAGTCATACATTCTAGTTTGCACGAATTATGTCACAAAATGGGTCAAGGTAAAAGCTATGATTAATACTCGAGATAACAAAATTGCTAAATTTTTGTATGAACAAATTTTCACAAGATTTGGAGTTCCCAGAGAGCTTGTAACTGATCAAGGAGCTCAGTTTACGTCAAATCTGATCACTGCACTTATGAATGACTATAAGATCAAACATAGGAAGTCCAGCCCCTATCATCCTCAAGCCAATGGTCAGGCGGAGGTAACAAACAAAAAAATTGAGGTGATCCTCACAAAGACAGTGCAGATTCATAAGAAAGACTGGAGTAATAGACTTTCTGAAGCAGTTTGGGCTTACAGAACTATATGGAAAACAACAACTGGGTTTACACCTTTTGAGTTGTCTATGGGAAGACAGCTATGTTACCCATTGAATTTGCACATAAAACTTTGAGGACAGCTCTTGAACTCAACATGGACTTATCCAAAGCACAAAAGGATCATCTCTTGCAGCTAAATGCTTTGGACGAAATGAGAAAAGCCGCCCTGCAGCATACAGAAGTAATCCAACAGCAGAGAAAGAAATGGCATGATCAGCACATCAAAACCAAAAAAATTTCTGCTGGAGATTGGGCTCTGTTATATGATTCCAGGTACCAAGAAAACCAGGGTAAACTCACAACACGTTGGTTTGGCCCCTATGAAGTTGAAAATGTGTTTGACAACGGAGCTGTGCAGTTGGTCACAATTGATCCAGTCTATTTCAAATTGCTCGTCAATGGCCACCGACTCCAACTGTACCATAAGCGAGTTTCCAAGGAAGACTTCATGAAGCAGTTCATTCAGGTTCCGCCTGCTACTCTTCCTGCAACCGAGGGCTCTAGCCTTTCTCCTGCAATGTTCCCATAATTTTTAAAAAGCATGCCAATAATAAAGGTTTTCTTTTTAAGAAAACCCCTTTTTCTCCATTTTTATTTATCACCCCCATCTCACTTCTTTATCTTCCATCCATCCATCCATCCATCCATTTCATTTGTACATTTCATTCACCCATTTCAGCCATCCACTTCATCCGTCTGCATCAACCTTAATTAAGATATCTTTCCAACTTGTCAATTCATGCAGCGCCGTCATCTTTTTTCACACGTACGTGCAATTACTAAAGGTACGCCATATCTTTTCTTATCGCATATTTGATTTATTTCAGTCTATTCAATTACTGCTATGCATGTACCGGTCATTATCACCCGAATCTCTACCTATTTTTTTTAGTACATGTGAGGACACATGTCATCCTTTAAGTAGGGGCGGGGTAATCCATCGTTTGAAACCTGTCTTTTCGTCGCTGCCATAACTGCAAAATAATCTTTCTTTAATATATTTCTGGTACTTTCCAAACATGATTGCATGTCCTTCTTTAATGCATCTTTTTCTTGCAAACTACGATTAAGACTGGATGTTTAAAAAAGTTCATTTTTGGAAAAAAAGAAAGAAATGTGGTGGCCTGACAGAGAAAAACCAGAACAGAAAGGGAAATAAAGAATTTGAATCTTCAGCAAGAAATTGAGTTCAGCTAGAAAAACTGCAAACATGGGTGGTCAGTTGGTGCGACATGAGCCTGTAGCTCATGAATTGTTATTGCAAAATCCACAGACAGTCCATGCATTTAGCCTCTATGGATGGTTAAATTATTTTCTAAGTTTAAATGATTTTGATGAGGAGGCTGCGACAGAATTTTTGAGAACACTTTCTGAAGGGGAAGCCACCATATGGGGTCTAACAGTTGTTGCAACCGAAGACAGAATTGTTGAGGTAACCGGGCTCCCAGCCGTTGGAGAAAACTTTTCTTCAAATGCTGCAGCTGCAAGGGCTGAGTTTTCAATGCCTACTGATGGACCTCTAGAAGTCTCCAAGCAAGAATGCAAGCGTGTGTCACTACCTCTTCCATATTCAGAGTATGCCACTTATATAATGAGGTATTTAACTTGTGAAGGTCATTTTTCCTATCTGTATTCTCATCATTTTAAATTGTTAAGCCATATAAGGCATGGGTTGGCTGTGAATGTTCTGAATTTCTTGTTAAAGTTTTTAGAGCAAAGTGCCCATGGAACTCAACAAGGGAAAGATAACTCTGTCACTCATCATGGCCTTATTAAATTACTGATTGAGCATTCTTTAAGAGACGTCTCACCTCTCTTCTAGCAACAATTTGTTGCCCAAAAGAGTTTGCAACCTCCACAACCCCCTAGGGTAATTACCCCACGGCTTCAAAGAAAGAAGAAAGAAATTACATCTACTAGTGGAACAAGGCAAGGGTCATCTACTCCTGTAGCACCCGATCCTGTAGCCGTCACAGCTGAATCCTCTACTAGGGTACAAACTAGGTCTGCTACTAGGAGGGAGAAAAGAAAAATAAAGGCAGAAGGGTCCCCAGAATCTAACCCTCATTCTCAGAAAAGGCAATGCTCCTCTCCTGCAGCACCTTCCCCTGCAGCAGTTTCTCCTACAGCAACAGCTGTTGATATTACCAGTTCACCATCATCCTCTGGTAGGGCAGAGCCCCCTGAACAAACAAGAAAAAGAAAAGCTACCGGAACACCCCCTGTAGCCACATCAGTACCAAGAAGGGTTTCCACAAGGAAACAATTTAGGACCTCCCCTATTTCACCGCAACCTGAGGTGATTGTAATTTCAGAAGGGTCTGTTGAATCTGAATTTAATATTTCTCGGAATGAATCTGAGAATGTTGCTCAGAGTTCGCTCGTTCCTGAAGAGGAACAAGTAGAGATAAAAGAAGCAGGGCATAATGGGCACGAGTTGCCAAATATTGATGATCTGGCTACTGTTGCTATGCAATTCTCAGAGGAAGCACAGACTTCTCCATCGCAGCAACAAGAAGAATTTATCCTGCAGCAAGAACAAGAACAAGCTGAACAACTGAATGTGCCTAATGAAATTGTATTTCATCCTGCAATGTGTAAAGCCATTGTTGTGTATAGGAGGACCTTTTTAATTGAGTTTCTGGAATATGTTAAAAATAATTGAGAAATAGTTACACTACAAACTTTGACTTTTCGACACATTGCCCAGACTGACATGCAACAAAGTCTGTGGCAAGTAGAAAAGAAGAAATTGAAAAAGAAAATTGAAAGTCAGAAACAGGAAATTACTGAGTTGAAAGCAAAAATGGATGAAATGTTAAAGGTAACTAGTCAAATTATGGAATGCAGACCGCCACCCAGAGTTTATGCTCTGTTCCTTAAAGAACAGTTTTTATGGTTTCAATTGATGAGAATTTTCAGAAACCAAGACCCTATAATTCATACTACCAAAGAATTTTATGAAGCATATCAAGCAGCCCCTAACTGGTTAAGAAATTCTCTGTGTGAATTCTATTTGCATGGCTTTTTAATACCATTTGAAACAGAATGGAATCCTCTTCCATACATTGGTGATATTCATTTGAGAGCATTTATGTCATGGGCAGCAAATGAGGTGAATTATGGTAGGCAGTGGGAAACATATGAGAAATTTGAGAAAACAGAGCCTGTCCCATTACGCTCTCAAAGTTCAAACCCACATGCAATGTTGAAAGATTGGTTTGCTTTGACATATGGTATTAATAATGTTTCAGCCAGAGCAAAAAATTTTGACATCAGAAAGCAAGTATATGATGAATTCCAGGCACAACAATATTCATTTTGGAGATTAGCATATACCAGAACTGAGAAAAGATGGGAAAATTAACGCTTGGTTAAGAAAGTCGAACCACATGGTCCCCTTAAACTTTACAACGACTCAAACGAACTGCCAGATATATTCAATTGGGACTTCAAACAAGATTTGAATCCATGGTCGCCACTCCATATCCGACCCTGACTAATGTGGCTATGTACCTCATCAATAAATCTTAATGTGAATTAGAAGACCGAAGATATGAAAGGTGTCAGGATTTCAGAGGATTATTACTTTGGACATCCATTCCAGAGTCATGCAGCCACTACTGAATTTCGAGAAACCACCAGGAGGTAAATTAATGCCGGAGGACCAAAGATTAGGCTAAGGGAAGTGATGAGCCTAAAATATGCTCATAATTTGATGTTATGATAAACTTTTAAATGACTTTATTTTTGCTATTTCACAGCTATTTAAACTTTGTTGAAACCTTTTATGGGGATATCCTGTAGCAAGACACTTTTATATTCCTATAGCCTATTGTGTTGACTTGATTGCATTTATTGCCCTGTTGACTCCCAAAAATGGCTGGTATATCGTATACACAGTTTTTGAATGGTGAAGTAGATTTAAAATGTGTGATTAATGAATAGATATCGTATGTGCTATATGCCTTTCTTGCATGTTACCTTTGTCTCGCAGGTTGTTGAAGAATGATTGAGTCAAGCGCAGCAGATCTCGGCCTTGCAGTAAAGTCCATTTCCTGCACGACTTTGAGGAAGCTCCGGCGAAGACTCTTTGACCAAAACCGATTTGGAAAGATTTTTAATGATAAGTCATCTGGAAAGAGTGGAGCGCTAGATTCTCTCAATCGCTGGAACACATAATTCATTTATGAAGTTTGTTCCTTGATTCAGGGATACACCTTACTTCCATGTCTTTCTTTGATGAAGTTAGTTAGTTAGTTGTTCTTCTGATTTAAAAATAAAATACTCCTCCTGCGCGAGAGAGTAGTAGTAGAAGAAGAGGAATAGAATGAGTAATAGATGATATTCAGGGTAAGATAGAAACAGAGTAGCAGATATCATGTAAGAATTAGTACGATAATGAAAGACAGAATCTGTTTGTCCAGAAATAGAGTTTCTTGTTAGTTTTCACATCAATAAAATAATGTATCTTATTCTGTTTTCATGAATAAAGATCGATGAAGTTCTGAGTTCAGCATCTGTGTAATTAGTAGATGCTTGCTAAGGGGGCCCACTTAGTAAGTATCTGTAGTTAATTAGTTAGATGTTCTTTTCTACTGATATCCAGTTAGCTTTCATCTTTTGAAGTTTTTTATGCAAACTCAGTCTTACACTGCTCCTGCAGCATAGAGAGTCCATCCCTGTGACTGTTCCTGCAGCATAAGGCCAGTTCATGGTTTGTGCCTCAGTCGTAGCTATTACGGTTTCTATTTTAATCAAGCATTGTTGAGTTAAAGAATTCTGCATTACCATTCTGTGGCTTAGATAGAATTTCTTTCCAGTATGTATTTTTGCTAAGACTTGACCAAAATAAATTCCTAGTGCATATATTTTGCTGCGCCATTTAAAGTCTACGTCCCCTAGTTTGACAAGTAAATGAACGTCCACAGAGAGATATTAGTCACCTGTCGAAATGTCCAATTCCCAGGAAAGTTTTACTGTGATATTCATATCCTTTTGTGAGTGCGAGCCACAAAGCATGCATTATTCAAAGGAAAAAAGAAGAAACTAAAATAAGGAATACTAACTAAAAAAAGACTCTTCGCATATAACAGACATGCATTATTTGAAAGCAAACTAAAAATAGCCTAATCCAATCATGAAGCATCAAAGCATCATTATTTTCATACTCCCCCTTGATGCTGAGAGGGCTCACAATTTTGATCTCTAAGTGTCAAAAACTAATCTTTTGCAACTAGTTTGGTGAAGATATCTGCTAACTAATCTTGAGTGCTGATATGTTTCAATTCAATTTTTCTATACCAAATCACAAATAAAATGATATTTTAGATCAAAATTCTTTTTCCTATTGTGATGAACCAAATTCTTCGCTAGCTTGATGGCACTCATATTGTCACAAAAAATCACTGTAGGCTAAATCTACCTCTCTCCAATTTCTTCTAAAACTTCTCTAAGCCAAAGAGCTTGTGTACCTGCTGACATAACTACAACATACTCTACTTATGTGGAAGAGAGGGCAACTATATTTTGTTTTTTTGAACTCTAAGTAATCAAACCATAACCAAAAGAGAAAAAACTTCAAGATGTAGACTTACGATCATCCATACTACCTCCCCAATCTGAATCACTAAAGCCAACAAGATTGAACATTTTAGAATAGTAGTAATGAATACCAAAATTTAGAGTGTTTTTCACATACCTCAAAATTCTCTTGGATACCTTCATGTGTATTTCTAATGGATTTGTCATGTACCTCAAGAAACAAGTGAAACTGAAGATACAATAGCAGGTCCTATGTGGGTTAGAAACATCAAACTCCCAACAATTCTTTTATAAGTAGTCTCATCAATAATTTCAGCACCATCATCTCTACACAACACAAATCCATGAGCAATTGGAGTGGAGTATGGTTTACAATCAACCATGTCAAACTTCTTCAACATATCTTTTGTATATTTGGTTTGGAAAATGAAAATTTCATTCTTACATTGATAAACCTTCATGCTTAGAAAATATTTCATGATACCAAGATCTTTCATCTCAAATTATTTCATCATAGCAATTTTTAACTCATCTTTCATCTTAGAACTGCTACCCATATACAACAAATCATCAACATACAAACTTACAATAAGAATATCATTACCTTCTTGTTTGTATTAAAGGGTAGGTTCACTCTTACTTCTTTGAAAGCCATTCTCTTGAAAATATCCATCAATCCTAGCATACCATGCTCATGGTGCTTGTTTGAGTCCATACAAAGACTTCTTCAATTTGTAGGCTTGATCTTCTTTTCCTTGCACTTCAAAACCTTGTGGTTGTTCCACATACACTTCCTCTTCTAACTTGTATCCATTTAAGAAGGAAATTTTCACGTCCATATGATGTATGCTCCAAGTCTTTTGATCTGCTAATGAAAACAACATTTTGATGGTCTCTTGTCTTACAAGTGGTGTAAATTTCTCTTCATAATCAATCCCATACTTCTGTGTGAATCCTTTAGCAACTAATCTTGCCTTATGTCTTTCAATACTCCCATCACTATTAAACTTGGTCTTGTAGACCCATTTTGTGCCAATCTTCTTCTTGTCATGTGGAAGCTCTGTAAGCTCCCAAGTGTCAATCTTATGAATGGAATCCATCTCTTCTTTCATTGCTTGCATCCAAACCTCATTAGTGCATGCTAAATCTACAAAATGTTAGACTTTGACAAGCATTTTCATGGAAGTCAAGTAAAACATAACAAATCTAGTATCCCTATGAAATATTATATCACGTTAGACATGCTAAATAAGATATTAAAACAAGAAGAAAAACTAAATAAGAATATAAACAACATGAATCAAACTTTATATCATAGTGGATTAGTGCTTCTGTGGAAAGAAGCCCTTTCCCAATCCTTGATAAGCTCCAGATATGTTGATGATACAAGATGAAATGCTAACTTGGATGAGTTGTGTAGTTGAGGAGTTGTGGAGGATTAATACAATGGAGAAACTCTCGATATTTATATCCAAGAATGATAAAAGAATTCCAAACATGGAGGATGTGGGACTAAAGATCCACCAATGACAAGATGCCACTTTTCAACATGTGAGATTGAGGAATGAGCACATTTTGGTCAATGTGCCAAAGAGGGGGAAATTTGAATTTTGAATTTGATGACAAGATGAGTTAAAGGCTAAGTTTGACTTGTGCAAGAGACATGTAAGAGCTCTTAAATGCTTTATTGGAAGGACAAATCCCTTTTGGAGGGATTTTCAAACTTGGAGGAATATTCCTTAAAGATGCCAAGTTGAAAATAAATAAAGATTTTAATAAATCATTTAAATGCATTTTCATGTGCAAGTGGCAAAATCTAGAGAATTTTGGAGATTAGGATTAAATTAACCAAAGTTTAATTAATTTAATGAGGGATTAGATGATTTGACCTTTGACTAAGATTTATGAATTAAAATAAATCAAAAAGAGATGAAAAGTGATTTAGACTTAGTTAAATAAATGTTTTGATTTATTTAGCTAAAGGGAATGATGTTAGTGGTTTAATTAAATAATTTTGATTTATTTAATTAAATAAAAAACTTTAGAAGACTAATTAAATAAACTTAATTAAAGAGATAACTTAGGAGATTAATTAAAAAAACTTGATTTATTTAATTAAAGAGATGAATATGATGATAAATAGATGATTAAGGATGCCATGGAATTAGTGAATATGGATTAGATGCATGATGTCAATTTTGCATGTCTACATTTTGCCCCTCTTTGAATGGAATTAGTGAATATGGATTAGATGCATGATGGGTATGTGCAGGATCATGATGGGCCAAAAAGTGGCAATATGATGGGTATGTGGCTGACGACTTTTTTTTACCCAAAATTGATGAAACGAAAAGGGTTTTTAAAGGATATACTCAGCTTTCCACCAATATAAATTATGTTTTACTTTGAATTTAATAAGTAATTATTATTCATTTTCTATTCAAATTATGACTAAAGTCCTGATTGATAGACTTATTGAAAAATATTTATAGCTTTCAAATAGTATCACATTTTTTGAATCCAAAACATGCATCACATTCTATGCTTCACATAATATAGGATTAAAAAAGAAAAATTGAATTTCATGAATTTTTGACCAAGTTAAGGTGGTCATACATGAATTTTCCATATTTTTAAAAGTTGTAATAAAAAATCATAATTAATTATTTACTTGGAAAAAAATTACAAAAAATATGCATCACATCGAGAAATGAGTCCTCTACTTATATCTAAAATATTATAAAAAAATATTATCATTTTATTTTGGTTAGGGTGGTCAAACAGACACCTACTTCTTATTTTTTCCCTGAAAATTAAGTACTACTGCATTGAAATTTCAAATTGTCACCAAATAGATTTCCTTTTTTTTTAAACAAACCTATTAGTTTAGAAACTACATTCAATTTGCTATAGATTCTATTCTTACATATTTTTGAAATAATATAGATAACTTATTCAAATTTTTACATCAAGTTTCTTAACTCTGAATTTTCTAATATTTTTGCCACTTAAGGGCATATTTTTTCCATGATGATCCTGCACATACCCTTATGTCAAATTTGCATGTCTACATTTTGCCCCTCTTTGAAGCAATGTACTTACTATGTTTGTTCAAAGAATAAACTTGCCGTGATCAAAATTCAAAAAAAAATTGATTTTTTCGAATGCCCAAGTGGAAAGAAGAACACTGGTACATTGCCCCCTCGAGAGATCAAGCAAAAAGATTTGATTTGAGGGTCGATCTCGCAATAAAGAGGTTCAAAATGGACATATGGATGGTTATGATGATGATGCAAATGAGATGATTTTAAGATGCTTAGAATAACCAATCTATATTATCCTAAACAACTTAAAATAATGATGTAATACATGTGAGATGGATGTGATGGATGATGTGATATGTTATGATTATGAGATTTATGTATGCTAATGATTTGTGGATGCAGGATGGATGCATTGGTGATATTATGTTAGCGCGAAGAGAAGAAAGAAGAAATGAGATGATGATAAGAGGATCCAACAAGTCCATGATCTGATAAGACTTTATTAGAGATGATGATGATGATAGATGATATTTCGCTTATCAAGGATTGGGATTTTAAAAGGGCTACTTACCTTATGTTTGATAACACACATAAGCACGATGCATCAAGGTATAAAGAACCAGGATGGCATTGTACTTAGTGTGATGGACTTTGACTCGACAAACAAATAGGAGTATTCTTGTTCACACTTGACATACAGAAACCTTGCTAGGATGTACCTAACAAAGCAATTATTCACCAAGTTATATTACAAGAACGCCCAACAAGCACAATAGACAAAAGATAATGATCGATGCCCCATTCCTTTCTCTCTAAATCACTTTGATTAGATATCATCAAGAAGTCATTGGAATGAGTGCAATAAGATAAATCAAAAAGAAAAGATCAAGAACACAAACCAGTCAATGTTCTTCATACCTCTAGCCAAAGGGATGTGTTTTGTTTAGGATAAGTATCCAAAACGATTGCCAATAGATAATGCCCATTGTAGGAAAGATACATCCTAGTACATATTAGTGGATGGTGGCATGTCGTTTTGTTTATCCAAAGTGTTTTTCCAAAAGATAATGCCCATTGTAGGAAGGATACATCCTAGGACATGTTAGTGGATGGTGGCAAGTTGATAGGTTTGTTCGAAAGGTTGTTGATCATATAAGGTCGATTGACATGTTTGTGATTGATCAAGAGTTTGATTTTGCGTTTAAAGGTTTGTTGCTTCGCTTTTGATCTTATGTTTGAAGTTTTTTTTTGCTGATTGTTATGATTATTATGTTGCCAAAGGATGAAGGTGATGATCATTTTATTATGGATGATTGATTATTTCAAGTGAAAGAGAGATGAGACAGATGGATTTTTACAAATATTTGGATGTTTTTGATGTTTTGAAATGTTTTGAGGCTATTTTTGGTATTTTCTTGGTTTTTTGATGTTTTTGGATTTTACAAGATTTTATGAATGTTTTTGGATTTTGGTGTTTTTTTTATTTTTTTTGTTTTTGTGTCTCGGGGGATGATCAGAGATTAGCCTTGCCTATGTTTAATCTCAGAGACAATGTAGTTCGGATGACCAAGTTTTTGATTTGTTTTGGGATTTTTTTCGCATGATTTTGACATTTTGGATATGGATGTGTGTGATGATATCAGTGCTTTGTTTTGGGATTTTGTTGAAAACCAAGCTAAGATTAATTGATCTGATTGATGGATTGATAACATTGTTAAGGATACACAACAATTCAAGAAAAGTGTTAAGCAACACAAGGATTAGGATGTATACCCCAAGATGATGAAGAATTGATTGGATTTGATTGATGAATTGATGATGATAACATTGTTGAGGATGCATAACAATGCAAGGATAGTGTTAAGCAACACAAGGAATGGGAAGGATATCCCAAGATGATTTTTTGATTGATTGGATTTGATCAATCAGGATTTTGAAGCTTGGTTTGAAACAAAAGATGTTTTGGATGATTTGGTGTGACTAGTAGTGATTGTTTGGATGGATGTTCGATGAAAGATAAAGCTTGATAAAGAACATGTTCTCTTCAAAATATGCCATGGGATATTGATTTAGAATCTTTCTCACAAATTTTTTGACCAATTTGATTTCACATTTGCCAATGTTCAGATCACCACATAAGTTGGAGGATATAGATTAAGATTTATTCCTAAGGCAAGATCTAAATATCTGCCCCCAGTGTCTAGCAATGTATGGAATGTTATGGATAGATGCCTGGATAGGTGTATGGATGGATGGATATGGTAAGCACGCAAAGGATGTCAGGGAATATCTTGCTATAAGATAAGGTGTTCAAATAAAGAATGCTCATTTTCTATAATGCTTCATGACTTAGATAACACTGGGTAGGATAGGATCAATGAAAATGACCCATGTCAAGATGTTTACCATAAGCAAGTGTAAAGTGTGCCCCAAACTTTCATCAAGATCAGGACAACTAGGATAATGGATGCAAATGGATAAAAATGGATTGGATAAATGGTTCATGGATGAATGGATTTATTATGGATAAGATGGATGGAATGTTGGCTTTGTTATGGATGGGACGGAATGTTGGATTTTTTTATGGATGGGATGAGATGCTTTCACCTAAACTGGCGCATGTAGATTCTTGATTCTACACATGATGCATGTTTTCCAGGTTTTCATCATGGTACCTATCCAAAGCGCCACCGTAGTGGTTTTCACTAGAGGAATATTTTTATATTTACTGTTTTCAATCCTTCTTTTTTTTTTTTTGAAAGATTTTAAGCTCATGTTGAACCACTTGGTGCTGTCGATGTAGATGCTTCTGTCATAATGTGCTATTGATATCTTGCCTAAAGTTGTTTTGTTAAGATACGTGCACTTGAATGCAACTTTTGAGATCCTTGATCATCTGTTTTGTCAATATTGGAATTATTTTTTTCTTTGTGCACACCTTGTGATAGAGTGCCTTCTGAATCCTTATAATGAAGGGTAACTGCCAATACATGGTCAATGTGAGAATTGGATATCATGTGTGGAGGTGTGGATGGAGTGTGTTTAGGGATAAGAGATGGATTGGTTGATAGTTTGGAACCTTTGACTCTCTAAACTTGGGAAGATGAGCAATGATGGGTGGATACGAAAGTGTGCATGGAATTAGGACCAACTTCTTGATATACTATGTACGTCACTTGGGAATCCTAATTTTTCTTGTGCAGACATCTTTGATGGATACTCTTCCCTTCTTTATTTTTCCCCATAGTTTCTTTGACTAATGGAGTTTGATAGGGATAATCTTTCTTTGTAATTTTTCGTATCCATGTGTAATTGATTTGTCCACTATGCTTCCTTGTTTCTTCTACTTTGATAACATTCCTTGTACTTTTATTCACATCCTTCTTTTGATGTTGGTCCCAATTCATGGATTGGGTGATGGCTGTATGAAGATTCATGACGTGGTTGGTTGTAGTGTTGACTTTAGTTTCATCATAAGGACTCTTCGTGCTCCCTATGTTGACATTTGATTGAGACATAGTTGCCCCTAGTATTGTGGAAGTAGTACCTTCATGCTTTGATTCCTCCTGTTCTAAGAGCTCTTGTTTAAAATACATTCTCTGATAAATGACCACCGCAGATGATGTTATTGGAATTTGTTGCTCTGTTGACTTTGAAATATCTTGTTCTATCTAACCTATTTCTTTGAGTGGATAATGTTGGATATCTTTATTCATGATGTCCTTTGTCTGAATTTTGGATATATCTGATACTATTGTTGACAACTCTATTTGACTATAGGAATCAGTAACCTGCTCTTTTTGTGTAACAATGTCAAGAATAAAGGAATCCTATTCTAAATGAAGATCATCTGCGTGTCCATCCATAGAAAGCATCTCATGGGTAGATGGAGGAGTATGTGCCTCTTGTATAGATAGGAGAGTATCCATTAGATTATTATAGTATCTTGGAGATATGAATTCTTGATCTTGATTAATTTTGGGATTGCTTTTGACATGCTTTGGATCAGTTTCTTGACATGGGTTAGTTTCAAAGGATGGATTGCTTACAAAGGGTTCTTGGATATCGTCATTAGACATGGGAAGTGGCTCAATATCCTCTTGATCTTTGGGTGGACTTAGGTCAAATGTTGAGTTGAGGATTCCTTCAATATTTGTAACCATGAGGTCAAAGGGTATCAATACGTCTTGGAAAGGACCATTGCTAGATCTTGTTGAAATATTTTGATCTTTCTTTAGAATAAATTCTTGAGATATTTCCTCTAACTCATAAGGCGATGTAGAGACATTTTCAACATGTTCATTAGTCAATGGATCATGGATTATGTCAATAGGATCAAATAATCCTAACACTCCTTGAAATAGATCACTATTAAGTGGCTCTTGGTGTATGGTGAGTTGATCATCAGATGAGGTAGAAACATATTCAATGTGCTCATTAATGGAGAGATCTTGAACATTGTTTTCAACAATTGTGGTAGAGAGATTGTCAATGTCTTCAACCATTGGATCAAGTGATGTTGACATTTCTTGAATTGGATCATTGTTGGGTGGATTTTGATCATGATTGAAAAGTGACTCTTGATGTATGTTAATTTGATCGTTGGATGAGGTAAAAACATCTTCATCAATGGATAGATCTTGATCTTTTTTTTAATAGTTGTGGCACCTGGAGAGATTGTCTATGCTATCATTGTCCCCAATAGTGATTGTCTTTTGATCAATAAGGTCTTGGATGAGATTTTTGAGTCGAATATAATCAGATGTTGTGTGTCCCTTTGTTTTGTGGAAGCCACAAAAGTACTTCTCATTATACCCTGGTGGTTTAACTAAGGGCTCTTGATAATCCTCATAAATAGGGAGTTTAATGAGATTTTCTTGTGCTAACTATTACATGATCAATTCAATGGGTCCCCCAAGTGGTGTGTATTTTTGTTTGTTACCTTGTGAGATTTAACCTTGTGGTGATTGATTTTGGAGATGTGGGGGTTGGATTTGTTGATGATGTTTTTGATCTCGATATCCAACCTTTTGACATTGGAGATATTGTTCTTGATGCGGTTGTGGACACAACTCAATTCTTTGATGACATGGTTTAACCAATGGAAGAGTGTATTGACTTTGGAGTGAAGATATCTCTTGGCTCAATAATTCAATTAGTATGGCATATATGAAGCAATTTTCTCTAGCAAAATTGATCTTGATTTTTGTTTTGACTCCCTTGATTTGGCTTTTGTTCATGTAGATTTGGTATGTACACTTGTGGTGTTCACATGGGATCGTCGACAAATTGATTTTGGACAATGTTCTAATTCAGGATGATGTTCTAATTTGCAATAATACTTTGAAATTGAACATTGTTGTGGTTGGGAATCACATTTCCTTGATTTAGGTAACTTTGATTTTGCATGGTGTTACCTTGATTTGGATTAATACATGGAGTCATTATCATCTTGTTTGGAATTTGAACATTGGTATCATTTGCAAACATATTTACCCCAAATTTTACCAAGTGTGTATTTGAAACATTCATGTTTGGTAAAGTTGTACTTGGTATATATTCACATTTGACATGTATGGATTTGGTGGGATAATTTTGTTCGTTTGAAGACTCATGCCTTGATTGTTTGGTTGATAGATTTGTAGGTTTGGACTCGGATTTAAATCTATCATTCGGAAAGGTGTTCCAAAATTTTGACTAGGAATACTCATATTTGTTGTACCATCGAGGTTTGTAGGGGATAATGATCCCATATGGGTATGTGCAGGATCATCATGGAAAAAACAGGCCCTTAAGTGGAAAAAAATTTAGAAAAATCAGAGTTAGGCAAATTGACTTAAAAATTTGAATAAGTTATCTATATTATTTCAAAAATATGTAAGAATATAATTTGTAACAAATTGAATGTAGTTTCTAATCTACTAGGTTTATTTTTTAAAAACAAAATCTATTTGGTGAAAATTTGAAATTTCAATGCAGTAGTACTTAAATTTTAGGAAAAAATAAGTAGGTGTTTGTCTAACCACCCTAACCACAATAAAATGATAATATTTTTATAAGATTTTATATATAAGTAGATGACTCATGTCTCGATGTGATACATATTTTTTTGTAATTTTTTTCCAAGTAAATAATTAATTATGATTTTTTTATTACAACTTTTAAAAAATATAAAAACTCGTACGTCTAACCAACTTAACTTGGTCAAAACTTCATGAAATTCTTTCTTTTTTTAATCCTATAGTATACGAATGTGATGCATGTTTCGGATTCAAAAAATGTGATACCATATTAAAGCTATAGATTTTTTTCAATCAACCTATCAATCAGAATTTAGTCGTAATTCAAATAGAAAATGAATAATAATTATTTATTAGATTCAAAGTAAAGCATAATTTATATTGGTAGAAAGTTGAGAATCTCCTTTAAAAACCCTTTTCGTTTCATTAATTCTAGGTAAGAAAAAAGTTGTCAGCCACATACCCTACAAATACCCATCATATTGCCACTTTTTGGCCCATCATGATCCTACACATACCCATGTACGGATTGAATAGATGTGAGTGTTGATAATCAATCAGCATTGTAAGGTTTTGATAGTTCAATTGACTTGGATTACTCATAATGTATGGATCAAGTTTATATTCCATGTTCTTCTTGTGTTTTGACCTTTTTGGCCTCTAAGGTGTTTAGGACCAATGATGAGATGAATGATGAAAGGGGTGAATGATATGGGTGTTGAACGTTTAGGAACTTTGGATCAATGCTAAAATTAGGTTTTGATTTTGATTGGTTTGATTAGATTTGGATAATGGGCTTGTAAACCCTAAGATGTTAGATGTGATCTTAGGATGAACTTGTTCAAAGGATTGCTAATTCAATTAAATGTATGAGAAAGGATGCATTCCCACACACCTAACTAAACAAATCATTTTTATTTGGTTTAAGGATGTACCCAAGTCTAGACAATGATGTTTCCAAAACTCTTTTAGGAGATGGAGATGATAAATGTCTGGGGTGGATGAAGTGTCTGATTTGATCCTAAATGAACCTAAGAAGGACTTGTTTACTAGACCAAGATATTGAAGAACATGCTTTTTCCAAAAATTAGTTCAAACCAAAAGACCAATGTTTGCATGAAAACCATATGACCAAAAGATAACAAGCACATGTGTGGGGCCCAATTGATTTAATATTTTCTTAATGAGTTCTTTTTACCACAAACACTTCTTGATTAGATTTTGTACTAGATGTCTAATGTCTTAATTTCCTCTCATTCCACAAGGTATATTATGTGGAACTTTGATGATTTCAAGGCAAGAGTTACCTATTGTTGACTCTAGTAAGAAAATTGAGATGTAAATCAAGTGTTTAGAAACCTCTAAGGATATAATCCCTAGGGCAAGCAATAACACTTAAATTTGGTCAATTGTATTTGCTTTCTAAAGGATTTGAAATTTTGATGTTAATGTTAAATGTTTGTTTCACAATGTTGATGAACAAGCAAAGTGTTTTGTAACCAAGAACAAGCACAATCCTATGGATATGAAAGAATATATTTGTTGAGTCCCCACTTGGACAAGTCTAGCTATGCTTATTTTTAGCGAATGGTTAGATGCTTGACCCCACTGGCTCCCCTCCATGGAACTCACTTATATGGGGCAGCCAAGCATCAACACCCATGAAACTCCCATGACATGATTTCCATTTTTACTAAAGACCTTAAAAGTGCGGGGCGGCTTCAGAACGATCGTTCTTGCACCAACAAATAGGTACGGATTTTGGCCTTTCTACAACAAGGGTTTTAATTCAGACTTTTTGTTTGTAGGAGTTGACCCATCGAGGCAAGAGACCATTGCTTCCCTTCTCGTTGGAGCCAACCGCATGATACTGGCTTTTATTCCAATACCCATATTTATATCTTAGCTGGAAATTCTCTTGGTTTTAAAGTGTTACCAGTTGAGTTGTTCCCTTGGATGAGTACTTTTTCCCCAAGGTAGACCCTCTAAGATAAACAATAGCAAGTAAACATATTCATAGTTTGATCAACATTTTTTTAGAAACAAAAGGAGAACACATGCAATAGGTTCCACTCACACTCGCAAAGTGTTTTGTTCAATTTTAAGCCCAAAATAAAGTGTGGAGGAAATCACTTTATCTCAACCTAAGACCACCAAAAATTCTTTTGATTCTCAAGATCGTCGTGAGGTGTGAGAGAAGCACATACATCTTTTCAATGGTGTTAGTTCGAGTAAGCAATTACAAAAAAAAGTAGCACATGTTCATTTTAAGTCCACAAAGAAATAATTTTGATTCATTTTAAAGCACCAAAATGAGATTTGAAAGTTGTCTTGTTCAATTCTTAACCTCAAATGAAATCTAGTCAATTTTCCTAAAGTTCATTTTAAGCCTTTGCCATGAAAATTGAAAGCTTTTGTAATATTTGTTTTAGAGCCTAAAAAGAAGTGAGTTAGTCTAAAACAGAAAATTAAAGCATAAAATAGAAGCCTTAAGCATTTAAGAATGCTTTGTTAACTTCAAGTTTCAATGCTCAATTTCTCCAAGATTCTTCAAAGATCACCCCTTGCAAGCTCCTTGTGCAAACGAAAATCCCTCCTCCTTGCTTTTCCTTCTTTTACCCCTCATTTTCCTTTCACTTTCCTTCATTTTCCTTTGTTTTCCTATTCCATAGAAAAAAGGAAAACAAAACAATGATACGAGTGTCAAGTTAAAATTGCTTCAAGCATTGATTTCAAACAAAAGGTTGATTTCAAATGAAAATGACTTAATTATTTTAGACTAGTAAATGAATCATTAATAGGAATCTTTCTTTCCACAATCCTTTTCACCATTTTAAAGCCTTTAGTTGAAATAATTAGTCATATGACAAAGATCCATGTAATCCAAAATAAGACAATGTATGCATTAAATAATGTACATAAGTAAAGATTTAATGCAATGATCATCGATAGAAATAAGATGGTTCCTTTGTCATCCTTAGGATATTGGCTACAAACAATAGAAAACAACCACAGAGAATGAGAAAATAAATAAATAAAGTTAAATAAATAAATGATGAATGGTTAATGAAAGAACATGTTGATTCGAACCAATGCAAAATCCATGTAATTAAAATTGTTGGGCACGGTGGTTAGATCCATAATTCATGTCAATTAAATATTACTCTAGCACTTGGATACTCTATTTTCATTTATCACACTGGCACATCCAAATGCTACCCTTGACAGTGAATATCACTTAGAAATATGGTTGATGTTGATTGTACAACTCGCTTTCTCATTGGTTCACACTCCAAGGAATTTTGATGTGATATGAGGTGAGGAAAAGATTGTTGGAAAGATCTATTTGAACACATCAATGACTTCATTTACTCTATATGGTAGAACTCATCTACCAGCATTCAATATACAAAACTCAAGTTGAAGGGGAAGTTATCATTTTTTGTTCAAAGCTTGCAATCCCATAATCTTTAACTGTAGACGTAGCACACAACCACATGGGAAGAATTTAAGTTCAGAAGTAGTTTAAGATTGATTTGAACTCAAATTTACACCTCTACTCCCATATAGGCCTCCATCGAGCATTAAGAAGGCATGTTGCAGGGACTAATTGCAGACTTTCAACATAAAGAGAGCAATGGAATTAAGGCACAGATCCATAAAAAATTTCAACATTAATACATTTTATCTGTACCATCAAAAAAGGAACTTTATAAACAACCATAAATAAAGAGCTTTAAAACATTTAATCAAATGCAATTGGCAGGTGAAAAGAAATTTGAATTCAAAAAAGTGTTTAGGAATTCAAGCTTAGAGTCATGCCAAACAACCATTTTCAAAAACTTTCAAAATGACACATTTGGCAAGTGTAAAGTTGTATCCAATCAGCCTTTGACCAGCATCATCCCCTGTAAAATGATAATAGAGTATTTTTTTGGAGGATTTCAAAAAAATAGATTTCAAGTGCCAATAATTATATCAGTGATGTGTGAGAATGGAAGATAATGAGTTTGCAGCAACAAGACTTTAATGCCCAAAAATTGTCCAATGCTTTATTGATTATGTTGTGGCACAAAAAGCTGATATTTTTTGAGGCAATTATAATTCAAATTATTGTAGAGAGGGAAAATAATGCATGCATCCAAGTTGCAGCGACAAAGAAGCCTCTAGATGGTCAAAGAAAATTAAAGTAACTTGAACTATACCATTTGTTAAACCTATAATAGAAGTTTCAACTTTAAACCATGAAATAAGGGGGTGGTTATCATGTCAGACTTGTCAAACAAGAGAGACATATTATTTTATTGTGAGACAGGATAGCCATTAACAAGCCATACTCTATCAGAACATAGGCAACACACCGTACAAAATGAGTACTAAATACTGTAACTCGAATAAAACCAAAGACATGCAGTAGTGACCCCTCTTCTACAATGTTTCCCAACATCCAAGGTTTCACAAGCAATCTACGCCAATACACTTTGAACAAGAAGTGACAGGGAGAGAGCTTGCATTTGGTAGGGAGACCACATTTTCTCTAAGTTCATGAATTTAATAACTTAAGCCATCTCATCCCACATTCCTCTCTTCTTCCACCCATCTAGTCTCAGACACACTACCATCTCAAACCAACACGTGATTTTGTTTAACTGCATGTCTAAGGTTGAAGGTATATGTAGTTGCCAAAATTGTGAAGCTGCAAACACACAATAAAGAACATAGACAATCCCCCTTGATATGCTTACAAATGCTCACATATGGCACTACAAGTATTGATATAAATGATAAATAAAACAATTTCTACCTCCACTTGTTATATTTAGAATGATGTGAAAATAAAAAATGACACTACAAGCATCGATAGAGATGATAAACATATGTGAGAAAAAAAAAAAAAAAGATAGATCATCCTGAAATTCAAAATGATAAGCGATAGTAAAAAGGAGCATGTATTGGCGTTGGTGCTAAACTATTACTTGAAGGAAGCAGGCCTGAGGACAAACTCAATAGATAGGAAGTGGTTTGGATAGGAGAAATAAAGGATACAAACACAATCTACAAAAGAATAGCAGCAATCATGAAGCTTAAAAGTTATTGGGAACAAAGATTTTGTAAATATTTTGTGAAGCCAATATTTCTCACACCAATAGTCTTACCAAAGATGAAACGTTTTGGGAGTGGTAGGAGGGAGATGAGTACAAATGTAATCTTCAGCCAAGCGCCACTGCTGGTTTGAAGAAAAGCACGAGTATGGCAAACAAAGAATGCCTGTTATCTATTAATTTGAGATGATGATGGAGACTAGGCAACGTGCCTTCTTTTCCATACTTAAAAAACTATCATGCTATTAAAGTCAGAAAAGATTAAAATAACAAAGTATCTGAAATGATCAAGTGAAGAGAGAAGATAATGCCTGGTTGGACATGCATCTATGTTGAACAAAACTCAACCGCAACCAATATCAACATAATCAACACATGCCCTCCTTCTAGCGCCATTATGTGGATGCTAAATCTGCAAAATGTTAGACTTTGACAAGAATTTTCATGGAATTCAAGTAAAACATAACAAATCCAGTATCCCTATGAAATATTACATCATGTTAGACATGCTAAATAAGATATTAAAACAACAAGAAAAGATAAATAAGCACATAAACAACATGAATCAAACTTTATCTCATAGTGGATTGGTGCTTCTATGGAAAGAAGCCCTTTCCCAATCCTTGATAAGCTCCAGATATGTTGATGATACAATATGAAATGCTAACTTGGATGAGTTGTGAAGTTGTGGAGTTGTGGAGGATTAATACAATAGAGAAACTCTCTATTTATAGCCAAGAAGGATAAAAGAATTCCAAACATGGAGGATGTAGGACTAAAGATCCACCAATGACAAGATGTCACTTGTCAACATGTGAGAGGTGTAGGAATGAGCACATTTGGGTCAATGTGCCAAAGACAGGGAGATTTGAAATTTGAATTTGATGACAAGATGAGTTAAAGGCTAAGTTTGACTTGTGCAAGAGACATGTAAGAGCTCTTAAATGCTTTGTTGGAAGGATAAATCACTTTTGGAGGGATTTTCAAACTTGGAGGAATATTCGCCAAAGATACCAAGTTGAAATAAATAAATATTTTAATAAATCATTTAAATGCATTTTCGTGTGCAAGTGGCAAAATCTAGAGAATTTTAGAGATTAGGATTAAATTAATCAAAGTTAAATTAATTTAATAAGGGATTAGGTGATTTGACCTTTGACTTAGATTTATAGATTAAAATAAATCAAAAAGAGATGAAAAGTGATTTAGACTTAGTTAAATAAGTGTTTTGATTTATTTAGCTAAAAGGAATTATGTTAGTGGTTTAATTAAATAAGTTTGATTTATTTATTTAAATGAAGAACTTTAGAAGACTAATTAAATAAACTTGATTTATTTAATTAAAGAGACAAATATGATGATAAAGAGATGATTAAGGATGCCATGGAATTAGTGAATATGGATTAGATGCATGATGTCAATTTTGCATGTCTACAATGTTTAAGATTTTCAAAGGCTTTTCAAAGAGTTAAAAGGGTTTTTCAAGCAAGTTATTTGTAGTTAGTCATGGCAGCTCCAAGCACAAGTTTAACAAATCTACAAATCCCATAGTTCAATGGGAAAAATTATGACTATTGGTCAATCACAATGAAGGCATTGTTTCAAGTGCTCAAGATTTATGGGAGTTTTTTGAGAATGGATACCCAAAACCCGTAGAAGCAGCAGCATATAATGCATTGTCTCAAGTAGAAAAAGACTTATTGAAAGAAAATAGAAAGAAGGATTCAAAAGGTCTCTTCTTCATCTTTCAAGGAGTGCATGAAAGAATTTTTCCAAGGATTCAAAGTGCAACAAAATCAAAACAAGCATGGGATATACTTCAAACATCCTATCAAGGTATGGAAAAAGTTAAGACAGCTAAGTTACAAATACTAAGAAGGGATTTTGAAACAATATATATGAAGGAAAATGAATCAGTAGATTCATTCTTCACCCAGATCATTGGACTAGTAAATCAAATTAGATCACATGGTGAGACACTTGAAGATAGAAGAGTGGTTGAAAATATTCTAAGGAGTTTACCCACAAAATTTGAGACAATTGATGTAACCATAGAGGAAACAAAGGACCTCACATAGTTTTTAGTCAATGAATTGTATGCATCACTCATTTCTCATGATCATAGGTTGAGCAGGTCAGAAAATTCATCATTGGAGCATGCTTTTAATACACAAGTTTCAATCAGCCATGGTAGAGGTAGGGGAAGATCAAGTTTTAGAGGAAGAGGAAGAAATTCATATAGAGGTGGAAGAAGCAACCCATCAAGCTCAAGTGGAAGAGGTAGCAGCCAATATTGAAGTCAAAACCCATCTCAAAATCAGCCTCAAGGTCAAAGGTATGACAAATTTCAAGTCCAATGTCAATATCAAGCAAAAAATATGGGTATTATTTGAATGAATGTAGAAAGAAACAATATGATTCTAGACAACAAAATGCAAATTTCACAAAAGAAAACCAAAACGAAAAATCAAAACAAAACACTATGTTTTTGGCATGCAATGTTGCACAAGCAAATGAAAAAGATGTATTGTTTTTAGACTCGAGTTGCAACAATCATATGACTGGAAATTTAAAAATGTTTTCTAGTTTGGATGAGAGTGTGAAATTAGATGTAACATTGGGAAATGACAAAAAAGTAGAAGTCAAAGAAAAAGGGAACATCAACATTCTAACTAAACAGGGGGAGAAGAAGTATATTTCAGATGTGTACTTTGTGCCTGGTTTAAAACACAATTTAATGAGCATTGAGCAGCTTATTCAAAAGGGTTATAGAAAAATAAAGAATACACAATTTTAGACAAATATCCAAGCAATCAGCTTATAGAAAAATTCCAAATGAGCAGCAAAAGGATGTTTCCCTTAAGGATAAAACCATATTTGAAGGTAGAGTTTTCTCAAGAAGAGCCCTCAATAAACCCACCAGTGCATGAAGAAAAAGTTGCAACAATCACACAAACAATCTTTCAAGCTGAAATTAAGGATGAGAATTGGTTATGGCGCCTAAGATTTTGACATTTAAACTTTGGAAGCTTAAATTTATTGCATAAGAAAATAATGGTGAAGGGGATACCTCTAATAGAAAAACCAAATAGAATATGTGAAGGTTGCATCTTGGGAAAACAACATAGAGAATCATTTCCAGAAAGGAAGTCAATTCATGCAAATAAACCATTAGAGATTGTTCATTCAGATTTGTGTGAACCAATGCAAACAACCTCCATTTGTGGAAGCTATTACTTCTTGACATTCATTGATGACTACACAAGAAAGATATGGGTCTACTTTCTAAAACATAAGAATGAAGTGTTTGATTACTTTCGTCAATTCAAGGCTCTTGTTGAGAAGCAAAGTTGGCATCACATCAAAGCATTGAGAACAGATAGAGGTGGTGAATACATTTCAAATGACTTCATAAATTTTTTCAAAGACAATGGAATCCACAAGCAATTTACCACTAGATACACTCCTCAAAAAAATGGGGTAGCTGAAAGAAATTTAATAGAACAATTATGGAAATGGAAAGAAGCATGTTAAAGGAAAAACATTTGCCAAATAAGTATTGGGCTGAAGCTGTAGCATGTGCAACATATATAATTAATAGATGTCCCACTAAAAGTGTCATCAATATGATTTCTGAAGAAGGATGAAGTGGAAGAAAACATAATGTTTCACACATGAGAGTATTTGGATGTGTAGCATATGCACATGTGTCAGATGAACTAAGAAGTTGGATAACAAAGGAGAAAAATGCATATTTGTGGGATACAATGATGAATTCAAGGCATACAAGTTATACAATCCAATCAGCAAGAAGGTTATAATCAGAAGAAATGTACAATTTGTAGAAGATGAAGCATGGGATGGAACTTTGCATAAAACAATCAATATTGCAGCCAACTTGCCACAAGAAGATAATGATTTTTTTATACCAGAAAATACTCCATCAAATGTGACTCCTTCCACACCCATTCATGGTCAACAAAGTCATCAAGTGACACCATCATCAAGTGCAAGGGCAGCCTCACGCATTCAAACAAGCACTCCAACAAGTGGACAACAAAAACCATCAGCAATAGGCACTCATAGTGCAGGCCCATCAAGTCCACATTCAACAAGTTCAAGTGACATGTCAAACCCCACACTAGAAAGCTTAAGGAGACAAAAAATCAGAAGTTTAAGAGAGATTTATGAGAAAAATGATGGTGAAAATAATGCAGGAAAGACTTCTCTTTTTGCTTTATATTCACATGTTGAAGATCCAATTCATTTTGAAGATGTTATTAAAGAATAAAAATGGGTGCATGCAACGGATGAAGAAGTAGATGCTATTGAAAAGAATCAAACATGTGAGTTAGTGAATCTTCCACAAGGAAAAGAGGTTATTGGAGTGAAGTGGGTTTACAAAACCAAATTGAATGCAAATGGTGATGTGCAAAAGTATAAAGCAAGGCTTGTAGCCAAAGGTTATTCACAACAACCCGGGATAGACTACAATGAGACATTTGCACCGGTTGCCCATTTAGACACTATGAGAACAATATTGGCCATAGCAACTCAAAACAAGTGGGCAGTATATCAAATAGATGTGAAATCAACTTTCTTAAATGGAATTTTAGAAGAAGAGGTCTATGTGGAGCAGCCACCTGGGTATGAGATTAAATTGGAACATGAAAACAAGGTTTACAAACTCAAGAAGGCACTTTATGGACTTAAACAAGCTCCAAGGGCATAGTATAGTAGAATTGATTCTTACCTTTTGCAAAATGGCTTCAATAGGTGCAGCAGTGAGCCTACATTGTATACCAAAATGGATGAGCAAGGTGAGATTATAATTGTTTGTTTATATGTTGATGACTTGGTGTTCACAAGTGGTCTATCAATTGACATGTTCAAATCAGATATGAAAAAGGAATTGGAGATGACTAATTTGGGTTTAATGAAGTACTTTCTTGGCATTGAGATGAATCAAAATGAAAATGGTATATTCATCTCTCAAGTTATAAAATATGCAAATGACATTTTGAAAAGGTTTAATATGATGAATTGCAAAGCAACCCCAACACTTGTTGTCACAGGTTTGAAATTGAGAAAAGATGACAAAGGAGTATATGTAAATCCAACCTTGTACAAAAAACTTATTGGTAGCCTTATGTACTTAACAGCCACAAGGCCAGACATAATGTTTGTAGTTAGTCTCATCTCAAGATTCATGGAATCTCCAAAATTTTGTTATTGGCAAGCAAGAAAGAGGATTTTGAAATATGTTAGTGGAACAAGAAACTATGGAATTCTTTACTCAAAAACAAGTGATTTCAAGTTGATAGGATACTAACAGTGATTGTGCAAGGAGTATAGATAATAGGTAGAGAACTTCTGGTTATGTTTTTCACTTTGGTACTCGTGTAGTTTCATGGGCTTCAAAGAAACAACCAATAGTTACTCTTTCATCAATTGAAGCAGAGTATGTAGTAGCCACAAGTGCATCATGTCAAGCAGTTTGGATGAGAAGAGTGTTGAAAGAGTTGAAAAAAGAACAAGAAGAGGAAACAAAGATCTATTGTGACAACAACTCAGCTATAGCATTGTCAAATAATCTAGTTTTCCACAAGAGAAGCAAACATATAGACACAAGATATCATTTCATTAGAGAACTAATCAACAATGGAGAAATCTTTTTGGAATTTTGCAGGTCTGAAGATCAGTGTGTTAATATTTTGACCAAGGCATTGGGGAAAGAAAGTTTTTTCTATCAAAGAGATTGATTGGGCATCATAGATTGCATCAGTTGTGATTAAGGGGGAGTGTTGGAATTACTCCCAACTGCTCCCACCAGCATTAACTTCACTGTACACCATCTCTTTCCTGCAGCGATAAAAGGTCTTTTACTTCCTTCCCATGACAACATTTTGTCTTCCCATTCTCTGTATTGGGATAGTCTTTTGGATATGTTTTAAATGAAAATATTCCTTACTTGATTTTCTATGCTAGAAAAGACATATGTTAATTGCAATTTAATATTTTTGGTTGTATCTCTTAACTAGGCATATACGTTGGCTCAAAAGTCTTTTCTGACAAAGTATGTATCAAAAAATAGAGTGCATATGAATGTGTTGTTGCTGCAACAATTTGAAGAGACAAAAAATAGGGGAGTTTGAATCTGTATTTTCTTTCTGAGAAAAGAAAAAGAGTAGTAGCTCTAAGTTTATTCTATGACAGCAATTTTGAATGTCTTTGAAATATATAAAATATGAAATTGAAATCTCTTTCAGATCTATGTGTTTATATTTTTATTTTCTACTGTATGTTTTAATGCTCTCCTCCTTTGCCTCTTCCCTTCACATATGATCCACCAAATACAATGACTGGGCAATTCTCAACCTTTAATGTTTACTTCAAATAGACAATGGTGATTGCATAATCGGTCAAGGCCTGTGTGGATGTGGAATAGCCCAATATGCTCACATTTGCATACACTTCCTTATCTCCCCCAAATGGAATTGAAATCCCATAATAAAGGTGCTAAAAACCTTACCATAGTTAGCCCTAATAACATACTTATCAAAGCAAAAGCCCAAAAAAGATAACTAAGTGTGGATAACTTGTTCTATAATATAACATGTGCAAAAAATATGAAATTAATGAGAAACTATAATACTACCTCTATGAAGACCATAAGGCTTTGAATTTAGGGGCTTGATCTATCATGATGCCCATGCCTAAGTTGTTAGTAATGTTTCCTTCCTCACCCAACCATACAAATATGGGAAAATTGTTTTCAGTGTCACCCCAGTGAGACTTATTCATGAAATATCATTGGGGGAACATTTGATAACTCTTTGGCATGTATCCAAAATGGTCTATAATTTGGGTACAATTGTGTGATTTGTACTAAGGCATATTTAAAATGTGAGTATTAGTGCTTCGATATATCCTTAACTTCCATAGAAAATTCCCATGATTCTTCCTGAGAGTTGATGGCATCCCACTATGCCCACCAACTGCCAAAGCATCGCTTCCCTTCAAAACATAGACCATGACCAGCATAATTGTACACAAAAATCCAAATTTCAAAGGATGGAATTCCATTTCATATTCCTCTGTACAACCTTGTTCTGAGCTTAAGCTTATCAAATTTAAGCTTGTTTTGGCTAGCAGCCATTGCTCAACATTTTAAGGAACATATTGTGGAGCAGCGGCCCCATGATTGTATGTTTTATAAGCTTATTTTTAAGCAGTCAATTTAAAATTAATTTTTTCAACTATATAATGAAATGAGCAGTGCTAATAATAATTTGTGCAAGTAAAAAATGGAGAGAAAATTTGGAGGAAAATATAAAAAGGGAGGCAAAGAGATTTGTGGAGCCACATGTCATTTTTTTTAATATGCATCAACTACTTATTTTTAGCCCCCATACTTTTGCACAGCTTACCCTCTATCCCCATGCTACTGCTTAACTCTATTTTTTGCTTAACTCTATTTTCTACTTAAAATTAAGCAGTTAAGTGTCCCCATGAAAATTTTATTGAAAATAGGATAATTTGGAATCTTCCTCTAATTTTCCCGAGTAGCAACTACTTAAAAATTGAAAATAAGTTGTACAAAAACTGGGGGCTAGAAATAAGCAGCTGCTACAAAAGGAAAAAAATGACATGTTGCACCACATATTACCTTGCCTCCTTTTTTATATTACTTCATTTTTCCATCCAATTTTCCCCTCCCACACAAAATATTGTTAATACATTTTCTCTACTCAAAATTATATTTTCATTGTGGATGTTGCTTGCTAAATACAGTTTTGTACAAGATATGTTATATACAAATCATTTCAGGTATGTTGTCTTAACCAATATAACATGGATTTATATTTGTTGTAGTTGTTATTTGCTTGAAAATGTTTAAAAATTGTAGACTTAGATCCATATCTTTCAATGTTCTCGTCCTTCAACTTGAAAAAAAATCTCGTAGAAAGTTGATTATAGATTAAGGAAACTCTCAATTTTGACAAACTTCATTTACAAGAGTTGGTGTTGCATGAAATTTTTTTAAAACAAATTAAAAGCATATTTTGATATCAAAATTTTGTTTTTTCCCAAATTTCACATTACCTAGATATCAATTAATCCTAGATATCAATTTAATTTTCTATATATATGTTAACAAGGAAAAAAATAATAATTTAACAAATTAAAGAAGAAAGAAATAATAATTGTAAAAAAATTATACAACTGAAAAAATGAAATTTAAATTGGTTGCTTAAAAATAAGCAACAAAAAAGTAGGAAAAGATTCTAAATTATCCTATTCCCGTAAATAAAATTTTGCATGGGGACATCTAATAGCTTAATTTTAAGCAACGGCATGGGGATAGGGGGTTAGATTGCTCCGGAAAGGAAATCTCTCCCTAATTTAGTCAGATAAGGGTTGATGTCACTGAAATAAGAAACAATTTGATTGCAACTAAGTTAACAAATTCTATGCATTATTTTCCATGAATTCAAAGAGCTAAATATGAAAGTTGCTTTTAAAATCAGTTTTCGATATTGAAAGTTGAATGATTAAATGCTTCCAAGGCACAATATTTAGTTGATTATATTAATTTCTTTTATTTTTTATTGTAATTTTGTGATTGGCTATAAAATAGTCTCTCCTCGTTGTGTGTAATTAGTCAATAAATACATTGTGATAGTCTACTATTTCAGCAATGTTATTTCTTAATATGTTGATTGCATGTGTATGGCGGCTTTTATTTGGTTGACAATACTTTTTAGTTGGTTTTCATTTGGACTAAATGATAGTGAGATTAATTTAGAACAAGGAGTTGGTTATTAGTACTTTCCATCACACAATACTATTGTAATGAGTTTTGCTTTTCTTAGTTAATTAGTTATTAATAAGTTAGCTTTTAACCAATCAAAAACAATATTTTTTTGAAAAAAAATAAAATTTAATTTTGTAAAGTGAACTTGCAAAATACTTAATTTTATAAATTATAAAAATTATTTCTCATCAATATCATTGGCTAAGAAGTTTTGTGTGTTATTGACCAATTTTCAAGAAAAGTGAAAATGAACTATTCTTTTTTCCTATTTTTAGAAAATTGACCTATTCTTTTGCCTAGAACTATTATTTTGCCTATTTTTAAGAAGATATTTGTCAATTTGTTGGCTCAATACTTAATTCTTGGATAATTCTTCTCCCAGAATTCTTATTTTATAGAGATTAGTGTATCGGCACATAAATAGTAGCATTCTTCCTACACCGTCATATAACCTATTTGCCCTCTTCTACTGTAGGTTTGCGGGTTTGCAAACTGTCAGAATCTGCAGTGAGTTTTTCTACAAACTGTGGTGGTACTTTTTATCTTAGATTAATGTAATAAAATTAAAATGTATTACGGTTATAAGCCGTAGCTTTTCATTGGAGAGACATATACTTGGCACTTTGCATTGGTTATATTGACATGGAGAGGAAGCTTTTTCTGGGAATGTAGTAAAAAGAAATAAACAAATCAACATGTGTTGTAAAAATGATGGTGCCCAAGGCAGTTTTAGAAATTTTAAATGCTAAAATATTGTAACTCAAACCCAATGTTTAGGAGGTGCACAATATCCTCCTATCAAACAAGTTGAGTTTGTTATTAAAAGTATTTATTTACAGTTTTAATTATTAGCCGATAGGATTTTTTATGTTGGGGAACCCCACTGGCATTTCCCCCAGTCTGACACCGGCAGGAACCCCATGAACATCGGCTTATATAGTTGGTACGGGGAGCCCCACGAATTTAATGTCTTAATCTTTGAAGCCTGTGCGTTGGAAGCCATCACAAGGGGCGAGTAGACCGCGCAGCTCAGGCAGAAACCTCCACCGTGAAAATGGATCGCCATGCCGAATTTATGGGCTCCCCAATCTAGGGTCGTGCAAGGAAAATAAATGTGGATCAAAAGTCTAGTTTCTTCATCCATAACAACCTGTTTGGTGGTGACGCCATCGACGGAAATGCAGTTGGAAGGAGGAACCCTGCCGGCGAAAGAATGTGGTATTGTTTCTATACAAGTTGACATCCCCACTACACAACGAACTACTAGCATTAAATATTGCGTCCTCATCCATGTCTCCATCAGGTATGGCTCCCAGTGCAGCTACGCCGTTTCACAACATCTCTTGTTGTTTTCATGCTTGCCTTGCCATTTAATAGGCCACCAAAGCTCGCTCCATGCAATAAATGTGAACCAACCTTGAGCAACGTTAAATGGCTCTCAGGGGGATGAGATTTAGTTATGTTTTAGCAGTCTCTGTAGCGAAGAAACGGGTGGAACTAGAGCATTGGCGAAGAAAGAAGCTACAGTTTCAGTAAATTTGTTGCACATAAGTTGCTATAAGTTGTTGTAATGTGAATGGAAAGCCACATCACTATTTCCTTGGATACCATTTGGATGTTCCTAGTCTTTTGATTCATGCAGTTATTGGATTTTGAATAAAGCTTACCAATCGGCTTTAGGACGTTGATGTATAGATTGAGTTATATCATTCAAAAGAGTGGTGATTCATTTTATTTGTGTCCCTCTAATAGGTTTACTATTGCAAGCGACGGTTGTATCATGCATGTCACCATAATAATCGACAATCAAATGTCTATCCTTCATGTTTTGGAGATAGTGATCTATTTGAGCAAATCATGTTTACTAAAAAATAGATTTGCTAGAAGTTTAACTTAAGATTTCCATTGATCTCGGCCTTCATCATCCAAGTTGGCACTACCCAAATGGCCATGCATTCCTTGTGTGCCTTAAAAATGGAAAATACTTGGCCTATTTTCTTGTCTGATCCATAGACACCACCGCTACAATTGGCATGGAGTATTAAGGTTTAGGGTGTCCCTAAGTTAGCAAACACGAGCAGGTAGATCAACCATGCACTCCTAACAACCAACTTTATATGTAATGCAATAAGAGTTACTAATGTGTGAGTTGTGAGCAGCTCCATCTGCTAAACCCACATGCCTAAAAAATAAGCAAAGCTTACATTGTTAGGATGTCTTTCAGAGTGTGTCATTATTTCAAAGATTTTGAGAGCTTCTTTGTAAAATATTTTGTTTATATCTTGCTGAAATTGTGGCATCCCATTTACGCCTGCTAATTGCATTTGCTTGAAAGTTTCTAAAGCCTTTTCAATGAATCCATTTTATGTGCCATCCATCTATGCCATTGCTATCAACTCGAACTATGGAAAAATCATTCCTCATTTCATTGTACGCTAGTTTGATTAGGTAAGTTTTCAACCGGCGAATGCAAAACGTCAAAGGTTGATCTGTGAATAGTGAAGTTACCCAATTAGTCTAAATTAGGTGGTCATGTTGCCTCTTGTGTGTGTGCAAAAGTACTAGATTGGATAATACTCTATCAATGCTCTTATCTATGTATCCCTATAATCTTCTCATTGTTGCCTTGTTGTGTACGCTAGGATTAGCCAGAGTCTACGTAGATCACTTGTTATAGTGAGGTTTCTTTTTCATCAATACAATGTATTGAATGAATTGTGATTTTTTCTTATAAGTTTCAAGATGATATTATATTTGGCGGGTAAAACAAAGTCTATGTGTGTATGTGTAAAGGTGTAGTGTGAAAGGATGGATTTGTGTATGTTGTTTTTCATCATGTTCGAATGTAACTTCGTTATGGAACTCCTCCACCATTTTCTACTCCCTTCCCTTCCTCCGCCATTTTCTACGTTGTCCCCTGTTTTGTATGTGGCAAGTGGATTTACCTCTGTCAATGCAGTATGGCCGAAATACTTGTCAAAAATCTCTCTTTTCATTAAACCCGCATCATAAGGTTGGATTGTGTAATTCGCCCTGTAAAAAAATGCCTCCACTCCTAAGAAATCTAAGCAAGAACACTGAATTTGGGCCAAATAATCAGACACTGTGAATAAGGTGATTTGTTGGGTAGAAATGTTCTGAATAATTAATCACAGTATTTTATTTATTCTTTTAGTTTATTTTGATATGATTATTCTTAATGAGATGTTTAATATAAAAGTGACATATTTTAATATAAGAGTTTCACAAATTGTTTTAATTTAACATATCACAAGAAGTATTGCTTATAACAAATTTACCCTGCTTTTTCACTGACTAGAGAGTACAAAGGATTAAAAAGATTTGCTCTACTTTTTCACTAAATAGATGCTCTGAATTATTCTTGTTATTTTAGCCGATTTTTCCCCTTCCACCTATATTCAGAAGGATTAATGAAGCCCTTCTTTAATCTTTTTTAATGTGCAAATGGGTTCAACATCATCATCAAAGGAGCTGTTATATTTCCTTAAAACAGTTATAGATCTTGAATCTTTAATTTGTTAACCGTTTACATAAAAAAATGAGTGAAACTAAACATTAATTATGATAAGTATAACATATATTACATAGATAAAGCTCAAATCCCAATTGCTACTGCAAGGCCTGCTTATATTTTTAGAAGAATAGTTGTTCTTAGAAATTTAATATAGTACAGTATAAGAGTTAAAAAAATTGGATTAGAATGTTGTTTCACTGTTTAATTAATAGTTTTAGGTTTTCCTTTTTTTTGGTTTTTAAATGTTTTTTTCAACATATATCTGGAAAAAAATACATATATTTATTATTAATTGATTTTTAGTATTTTTTTTAAATTGAATAATAGTGGAAATTTATACCATGCTTAAGAAACATGCTGCATCTTTATCATTATTTCATTTTGTTAATGAACATTTTAATTCTATAGTTGTATATAGTTATTTTTTAACAAATTTCACACTAAATCTTATGACTATGAAGATACTACTTTGATTATTTATTCCTAAATATTGATATATTATGAGATCAAGTCCTTGTAAGGCTCATATAACCTCATAGTCTTCTATTGAATAGTCACATTCTAAAGTGAATTATACATAGATTTAAATTTCTATTAAACAACCATGTGAAGTTTAATTCAATCTAAATTTGTTTATTGCATCTATACATTATTAAAAAAATTAATTATATTTATTAACTAAAATTTATATTTTTAAAATAATAACAAAATATTAAATTAATTTGCTGTGTTATAATTAATAAAATTTAAATAATTTCCTATATTATTTAATAATTTAAAAGTCTTACACTTTTACTCTATAGTTGTATGAATACTGTTAAAGTTTTATTTCATTTAAAAATAGTCCACCAAAACAAAAAATCATAGAACCTCTTAGACTTATTTAAAAGGTTAATAGTAAATTTTTACAATTCGTAAAAACTAAAAACCAAGAACCGTCAAAGAAATTTTAGTTTTTACATATTTCATAATAATTTATTATAATTACAAACTAATATTATATTAATTTATTATCTAATTAATCTATATAAAGTTTATTTAATTTTTACATGATTAAAATTATTTTATTTCATTTATTTAAAAAAGTTAATTTATAATTTTATATATTTTGAAATATATATATGAATTGTATGATAATATTTTCCACTTCATTTAAAATCCTTAATCATTTTGTAAATATAACTATTTTGTTTATTTCAAATTGTCAAATCAATCAATATATTTAGTCAATAGGCTTTTTATGATAATTACAAAATAATATAATTTTAATTTATTATATAATATTGTAATTACAAAATACTATTCATAATACTTTATTATGATTACAAAATAATATTATATTAATTAATTATATAATATTAAAGAAAATTACACTTTCGCTCTCCAGTTGTATGAATATGTTAAAGTTTTTATTCATTTAAAAATAGTCCATCAAAAAAAAAAATCATAGAACATTTTAGACTTATTTATGCTTGTAGTTTGGGTCTTAGTCAATACCTATGCCCTTGTTAATGACAATTGTTTTTTAATATTAGTATCACTATTCATAATAATTTATTATAATTACAAAATAATATTATATTAATTTATTATATAATATTAAAGAAAATTACACTTTCACTCTCCATTTGTATGAATATGTTAAAGTTTTTATTCATTTAAAAATAGTCCATCAAAAAATAAAATTCATAGAACATTTTAGACTTATTTATGCTTGTAGTTTGGGTCTTAGTCAATACCTATGCCCTTGTTAATGACAATTGTTTTTAATATTAGTATCGCTATTCATAATAATTTATTATAATTACAAAATAATATTATATTAATTTATTATATAATATTAAATAAAATTACACTTTCACTCTCCAGTTGTATGAATACGTTAAAGTTTTTATTCATTTAAAAATAGTCCATCAAAAAATAAAATTCATAGAACATTTTAGACTTATTTATGCTTGTAGTTTGGGTCTTAGTCAATACCTATGCCCTTGTTAATGACAATTGTTTTTAATATTAGTATCGCTATTTTGAATTATAGTTTCAGGATATGGCTAATGCACGAGCACTTGAAGATGTTATTACTATTTCAAGCAGTGGTTCTACTTCCAATACACCCTCACCACAAACCCATGAGTTACCTCTATCAGCAACTGACTCAACATCTGTGGATTGGTTGGGTTTCCCTCACCATAATGTTGATGCTTTTTCAAACAATGTCTTGACAAGTTGTCGTGAAATTTTTGAAGAAGCTATGCAAACAAGCCAAGATTTAAGCGATGTGGAGGATCATGAAGTTGAATTGGTGCAAGAAGTTGTCCGAAAATTTCATGCGACCTATGAAGCTCTTGAGCTATTTTATGGTTTCCTGCGTGAATTGAAGTATTGTCAATATTATGGAGTGGCCAATGCATTTGAACTAAAGCGTGAATTCCAAGATTTATTGAGTGATATATGGTCTAAGAAGTTCAACTAGCTTCTTGGAAGTTAGTTACTTTTTGACACAAGCAGGCCTAGTGAATGGAGCTCTTAGCGAAGTTGTTGAAATCATTTACAGCTCTGGTTCCAAACCGCCAGATGTTTCCATGTATGTTGTTACAAGGTTCAATAGCTACAGTGGACCCCCATAGAATGACCATGACCCTAAGAGCATACCGATCATACCTGTTTCCTTGGGCAACAGAAGGCAGATACTGCTTACGATGGTGTGGGCTATTACCATACACAAAGCTCAAGGACTAACATTGCAAAAGGCAACAATTGATATTGGTAAAATAGATAGGTAGGGACTAACATTTATAGCCATATCTAGAGTTAAATCATTAAATGATCTTCGCATTCAACCACCCTTCTCTTTTGAAAGATATTCCAAAATGCAAACCAATCCATTTGCAATCATAAGGAAGCGAGAGGAGGCACGCTTACAACAACTATGTCTCTCCTAAAACAAGGTATGCAACTCTCCTTCCTATCCATTTGATATCTCTCCCCAATTCCCATGGTCCTTAAAATTGCTTCTACAACTTGACTTCATCAATGCCTATTCTACGCACCTAGCCACCCCGTTCCTTTTGTTGTACAGGTCTTCAAGACAAATTGCATAGACCACATAAGCTCATCCCCAAAAAAAATTGCACCGCTCCTACATGTTCATAATATAATACCAAAGTGTATCAGCCTATCAGCGTAACCATTGCACCTCATTGGGGTGCAAGTGCTAGTTTTTAAATGGTTTCTAATTTATTTTTTATGTATTTTTTATTTTTTAAAATTTATTATTTTGGTAGTATTAAATATTATATGTTTATATGTTTATTTTGTTGTGTTTTAATTTTTATGTATATGCATAATATTTTGAAATGTCTATATTCAAATATCTATTTAAATAAATTCATGAATACAAATAGATTATATTATACATATTGTTATTTAACAAAACTATTATATAAATTTTATATTTAAATAATTAATATTCAATTCTTTCTTGTAATTATATTATATAATCATTTCATTTCATTTATATTTTGTTTTATATAAAATAATTTTTAAAATTATTATTTAAATCTATATTATCTAATCAATAAATATTATTTAAAAAAAATTAATAAATTTATATTATATTATATATATTATTATGTAGCATAATTATTGGATAAATTTTATATTTATATAATTATCATTTTTTTCTTTTAATTATATTATACCATCATTTTAATTTGTTTGATATTTATAAATCTTTATAATATTTATAATTTTAATATATATTTAATTTTATTCATATTAACAAAACTTACATTTATTTTTATTAAATCTAAAATACTATAATTAAAATACTATAAAGGAAATTACTAGCCACTACGTGGCACTTGTTTAGATTTTATATGTTTTAAGTTATTCATTTGAGATTTTTTTATTAATTAATCAATTTTATGTCAATTTTATAATTAAATAGAAATGATTATTATTATTGAAATATTTAGATGACTTTTTTGATAAGAAAATATTTATGATAGATTGTAGAAATTGATTATCAAGTAAGAAGAAGACAAAATGAATTCTTAAATCTTGTTTCACATTCAAATAAATCTAGATAAAGTTTATTTATGAGAATTACAAATGCAAAGTCAATCTATTTGTTTAATTTTATATCTGATTTTATATTTTGTATTTTATTAATTTAATTAAATATATATCATAATATAGTAGAAAGGTGAAAGTTACTGGTTTTTCTTACATTAATATAATTTATTTTGCATACAACATGGATTGGACTTAGAAAGTTTTCCATATAAAATATAATATTATATAGTTATATATGTTGTAATATAAATAATTTATGTTTACATAATATTTAATTAATTAATAACATATATTAATAGAAATAGGTAAAAATTTATGTAAAGTGAATAACTGATAATTAGTCTCTAAATATGTAATATTTATTATGATTGTTTATCTTAATAATAGGGTTATGAGGGTTGGCCTTAAAGAGAAATCACTAAACTTTGACTAGTTAAAATTATTACTTATGTTTTTGTTTTCCATTAGATCAATCAAAATTAAGTTGTAACCTTTTTAAAATCTCTCTTGTCCAGTCACAATCAATTAAAGTTGATATTATGTGCAGCGTGTCTATAATTTGATGGAAGAATTGTTGGATAAATTAATACTTGCTCACATTTCTTGTGGATAATATATAAATAAATAATAGTATAATATTATAATATGTAAATAATATAATATATATATACATATATAGATTACATAGTACAATATAAATATAATATATAATTTATAAATAATATATATTATTTGTTAAAATATATAATAATATATAATATATATTATTATTAGTATTTGAAAGGTTGAATTTTGTTGTTTCTATGCTTGGGAGTGTTGGATGTTGTGGTTGTGTTGCTAATATGTAGTTGTCATTGATGTTCAACACTATTAGCATTGATGTATTGTAGGTTGTGTATGTCGAGGATATTGAGAAAATTGTTAAAGAAAGAGTTATAGGTTGATAGTGGAATAGTGAAGGTCATGAAGGTTTCTTGCTTAGTACGTTGATGATCAATCGTTGTAGACTAAAGGGTTTATTGTTGAGTGTATCTATTTTATCCACCGAAAGTTTCAGAGGTCCGTGTGAAGATTTAATTGTGTTATGAATAGTTGTGTTTTGACAGTTTTTCTATGGCTTCAATTAGTGTTCCTGATTAAAGTTGATGTGATTCTACTAATTTTAGTTGTTGTGGATGCTTCTCTAATGATTCTTGGTGCTTGTGGATGGTTCTAGATCATGCTTTATCTTTGTTGCACATCTGTGTTGATCGGTGTGCTTGTGGTCGATGATTTTTCTCTTGTGTGTTTGGGTTTTTATGTTCTAGGCCGACATGGTGGTTGTAATGTTTTGTGGATCCTTGGAAATTAAAATTTGAATGTTTGGCGCACTTGAGGATATTGTTTTAAGTCTTCATTATGTTGTGGCCGATGATGTTTGATTCACATTGAAAATTTACTTGTAAATTTAGGCCAACATTTTGTAAATGTTTTATATTTTATTTGGCCAACAAAGTTGATGTAATTCCATGTTACGAATATATAAGATCAGTTGTTTGTGTGAAGTTATGTAGAGAAGAAGTGCTAGAGAAAGTGTAAGTATGTGAATAGTGATTTAATCATTTGATTGCATAGCAGAGTGTGAAGAAGTTTGAGCGAAGTGTGAAGGAGTGTTTTTGTGCTTTTAACTAGAACTGTAGTCAGGATTTTGTAGAAGCTATTTTCTCAGTTCATACCCTATGGATCTAATCTAAATTTTTGTAAGACAGTGTGTCTTCTTTGGGTAGTGAGCCCTCTTGTATTTGAGCAATGAGCTCTAGGCAGTGTGCCTGAATGCATGTACATTCCCATTATTCTTAATTATACTTTTAACAGTGTATAATATTGTGGACTGACATCCACCATGGTTTTTCCCCTAATAGGGTTTCCACATAAAAAAATCTTGGTGTTCTCTATGTTTCTAATGTGTTGATTATCTGTGGTTTATTGTTAATCCATCAAATATGAGATTAAGTTAAGCTAAGTTTAAAAAGTTTAAATATTCTGTGACAACTGATTCACTCCCCCCTCTCAGTTGTTTTTCCTTGTTTTTCCAAAAATTGGTATCAGAGTAGGTTCCTCTGAAGAAGTTTAAAAGCTTGAGGTGATCTAAGATGGCATCATACAAGAAGGACAGTCCTATATTTGATGGAACAAACTACTCTCTATGGAAAGCTAGAATGGAGTGTCATTTGAGGTGTATTGGTGAACCCTTCTGGAAGATTACAAAGAATAGATATCTTATTCCTCATAATGGTCCTTCCACTCCTGATGAGATTAAAGAGACCAAGATTAACATCAAGGCTATTGAAGCTTTGCTGAGTCCTCTGACAGATTCAGAAATGACAAATGTGATGGATTTGAAGATAGCTCATGAGATTTGGAAGAAGCTGGAGACTTTGTATGAAGGGGATGCACTTTTGAAGGTCGCTAAGCTATAGAGTTTGAAAGGAAAGTATGAAACTTTGAAGATGGGTGAAGATGAAAATATTTCTTCTTTTATGCAAAGAGTAAATGAACTTTTGATGGGTATTAGATGTGTCGGTGGTACCCTGGATGAACAAGAAATTGTAGCTAAAGTGCTTAGATCATTGCCTCCCTCTTGCAAATCAAAGCCTCATGCTATTGAAAAGCTCAGAACAGTAACAAATGTGATTCGAGATATGATGATTGGTAAACTTGCTACCTTTGAGTTGAGTGAATTTGGTGATTCTACCCCCAAGACTGAATTTGCATTTAAGGCCTTTGTATCTAGAAGAACCAAGAAAAGATATGATCCAAGAGAGAGTTCTAGAAAGACATTCAAGTATGAGGAAGAGATGAAACAACTTGAAGATGAAGAGAGCTAGAAGAGCTAGAAGTAGTGATTATGAAGAAAGAAGGCAGAGGACAAGGTAAGTATAAAGGAAAGTTGCCTATTAAATTTTTCTCTTGTAGTAAAATAGGTCAGTTTACTTCAAGGTGTCCTGAAAGAGTTCCTATGTCTAAGCCTAAAAAACCTAGACTTCAAAAGAAATGCTATTATGCTAAAGAAGGTGTGACTGATGAAGAATCTAATAAAGAAAATGGAAATGAAGATGAATGGGTTTTCATTGCTATCAAGGAAAATGGTCTAGTGGATACTGAATCTACTAAAGTTGAGAAAGCTCTTGTAGCCCAAATTGAAGAAAAGGATGAGTGGGTTATTGATAGTGGATGCTCACATCATATGACTATTGACAAAATAAAATTTGTAAGTCTAGAGAAATATGACAATGGGTTTGTAAGATTTGGAGATAACAATGTTGGTGTGATTCATGGCAAAGGATCTATTTGTCTTGGTGGTAAACATAACACTAATGATGTTCTTTATGTTGAAGGCTTGAAGCGTAACCTATTGAGTGTTGGACAAATGGTGGACAAGGGTTACGATCTTCATTTCAAAGATGGAAGATGTAGGATACTTGGAAGCTCTAGAAATGTAACTCAGTTAGATAATGGGATTTTCATATCTCAGTCCAAATATGTGAGAGATTTGTTGAAGAAGTTTGGCATGGAAGACTCAAAGACTATTGGTACACCCATGGTAATCGGATGCAATTTAACACAGAATGATGATTCTCCTAAGACAAATCAAACAAGATACAAGTCAATGATTGGTGGATTGCTCTACTTAACTTAGACCAAACCAGAAATCATGAATGTTGTGTGTATGGTTGCTAGATAGCAAGTTGATCTGAAATAATCTCATGTGACTCTTGTAAAGAGAATTTTCAAATACCTGAAAGGAATAGTTGATTTTGGGCTTTGGTATCCTAAAGATGATGATATTACCTTGAGTGCCTATACTGATGTGGATTGGTCAGGAGATGTAGATGACAGGAAAAGCACTAGTGGTGGTGCCTTCTTACTATGGAAGAAGCTAGTGTCTTGGTTGAGTAAAAAGAAAATTTCTATTTCCCTATCTACTGCTAAGGCAGAGTATATTGTTGCTGCAAATAATTGTACTCAAGTGTTGTGGATGAAACAGATGCTGAAAGATATCAGAGTAGTATATGATGAGCCTATTTCCATATAATGTGATAACTCAAGTGCAATAAACATATCAAATAATCTAGTGATACACTCTAAGACCAAGCATATATCAATCAAGTTTCACTTCCTAAGGGAGAAAGTGAGTGAGAAAGAAGTTAGAATGGAGTATGTGCCTACCAAAGAATAGATTGCAGACATTTTCAACAAGCCATTTCCAAAGGATAATTTTGAGTATCTCAAAGGGATGCTAGGGGTGATTACCCCTCTTGATAAGAACTAGAGATGCATTTACTTGCATCAATCTGTGTGCTTTATAGCTATATTCTGATCCGGATTGATCTTTTTGTGGCTGCTACTCAAGGGGAGTAGTCAGATGTGTAGATATGTGGTTTAGAGATTGTATGTTGAAAGATAATGCTTATCTTTGCCATTGATTTCAAAGGGGGGGAAGAGCAATGTGAAAAATAGCATAAGGAGAAGAGTCAAAATCTAAGGGGGTGTAAGTGTTGATTGAGAGTTGTGTTGATGGTGTTTCTCACATCATGTGTTGCCATCAATGCCAAAGGGGGAGATTTTTGTATGTTGTGGTTGTGTGTTCTGATATGTGGTTTTCATTGATGTCAACACTATTAGCATTGATGTATTGTAGGTTGTATATGTCGAGGATATTGAGAAATTTGTTAAAGAAAGAGTTGCAGGTTGAAAGTTCCAGAATAGTGAAGGTCATGAAGGTGTCTTGCTCAGTATGTTGATGATCAATCCTTGTGGACTAATTTTTTTATTGTTGAGTGTATCTAGTTTATCCACCGAAAGTTTTAGAGGTCCGTGTAAAGATTTAATCATGTTATGAATAGTTGTGTTCTGACAATTTTTTTGTGGCTTCAGTTAGTGTTCCTTATTGAAGTTGATGTGATTCTAGTAATTTCAATTGCTTCGGATGCTTCTCTGATGATTCTTGGTGCTTGTGGATGGTTCTAGATCATGCTCTATCTTTGTTGCACATCCGCGTTGATCGGTGTGCTTGTGGTCGGTCATTTTTCTCTTGTGTGTTCGGGTTTTTATGTTCTTGGCCGACATGGTGGTTGTAACGTGTTGTGGATCCTTGGAGATTAAAATTTGAATGTTTAGCATGCTCGAGAATATTTTTTTAAGTCTGCATTATGTTGTGGTTGATGGTGTTTGATCCACATTAAAAATTTACTTGTAAATTTGGGCCAACATTGTGTATATGTTTTATATTTCATTTTGGCAGACAAAGTTGTTGATGTAATTCCATTTTGTGGATATATAAGAGTGTTTGTTTGTGTGAAGTTATGTAGCAAATAATTTCCAAAGAAAGTGCAAGTGTGTGAATAGTGATCTAATCATTTGATTGAAAAGCAAAGTTTGAAGAAGTTTGAGCAAAGTGTGAAGGAGTGTTTATGTGCTTAACCAGAACTATAATTAGGCTTTTGTAGAAGCTATTTTCTCAGTTCATACCCTGTGGATCTAATCTAAATTTCTATAAGATAGTGTGTCTTTTTTAGGCAGTTAGCCTTCTTGTATTTGAGCAGTGAGCTCTAGGCAATGTGCCTAAATGCATGTGCATTCCCATTATTCTTCATTATACTTTTAATAGGGTATAATATTGTGGACTGACATCCACTATGGTTTTTCCCCTAACAGGGTTTCCACATAAAAAATCTTAGTGTTCTCTATGTTTCTGATGTGTTGATTGTATGTGGTTTATTGTTAACTCATCAGATCTTCAAGATTAAGTTAAGTTTGAAAAGTTTAAATAGTCTGTGACAACTAATTCACCCCGCCTCCCAGTTGTTTATCCTTGTTTTTCCAATAGGGAGATAGAATAAAAATCTTCACACTCTCTCATTCAAGGATAGCCCTAGAGATCTCAATCCAAGATAGACAAAGGAGAAATAGATCTTGCAATAGGATTTTCCTAGGGGTTGACTATAAACTAATGAGGGATTCAACACCAAGTTAGGGCTTGGAGAGACAAATTATATGTAAGTCCAAATGCTTAAACCTTATGCAATGCAATCTTCCACTAAATGACCTAGAAAAGCATGTAAAACAAAATAATAAGTTGAGAGATGAAAGTTGTGCATATGGAAACTTGAAGGAGATTGAATGAATCTCTAAAATGTTGAAAACACTTATTTTAAAGATGACTAGGACTCATATGCTAGACTGGGAGATTTAGTCACATATTAGGGTTTTTGGGAAGAAACTAAACTTTGGCAAAGGGTGTTTGGAACTAAAAAAATCTAGAAAATGACATACACTAGGACTCATACGCTAGAGATAGAGTATTAGTCTATTTAGGGTTTTCTAAAACTTCAAATTTTGAATCTGCTCTTCAATGTCTGCTCTATCCTTCCTGATTGATTTCTAGATCTGAAACCATGATTTGCAACCTGTAGAAGGCTTCCAATTATCTTCAATGCAAGGTGGCAACTTTGATAACTTTAAGCACTTTGATAACTTTCTCCAAACTTTCTCTTCAATGTGTCTTCAACCTAGATCTACAAATCACAAACTAAAGAGAGGGAAAAATGTTGTTTTGTTAGTGGAAAGGGGTTTTCCTTGGTCAAACCCCGTTTTGGTAATCAAACCTTGAAATGAAATGAAATAAGATAAAGGAATGATGAATGAACAAAATATGATGTTGCAACTCACCAAACCCTAGTAATAAAGTGCTACAAACATGTATGAAGTGGCTCCAATGGATGTAGATCTTGACTCTTGCTTGAATTTGATAGATCTTGAATTCCAGCTTGAATCATGAAACCCTACATCACAAATGTTAACTCAAAAGCAAACATGATGCATGAAGACTTTAACATGATGCTTGATGCTTGAATAATGCTCTATAACATTTGATAATCTGCCATTGAATTCTCTTGAATGCTCTTCTAAACACTTGAATGATCTTGTGAACTTAAATTTTCCATTATGAATGCTCTCACAAAATTATTAGGTGAAAACGAGTGAAAGAAACTTGTGTTTATACTTATTATGCCAAATTTCCCAAAATTACAACACTATAAGCTGACATCAGATCTAGGAGGATAAAACCCCACCATGAATTTGAATTAATTTTTTCTTGGGCCACATAAGACTCATATGCCCAAGGTGGCATATGATTCCCATTAGGCATAATTTATGGGACTTGTTGGTTATTTTTCCAGTAGAACCTTAGAGTTCTCTAAAGAGTAGCCAACTCTTATAATGAAGAAACTACAAGGTTAGTGACCAACACAATGAGTAAAGGATTTTGAAGTCTTTACTCCTACACTTTAGGCTTTGTAGGACCTAGGAGGGTGTTCCATATTGTGTTCACATGAGGTGTATCTAGTTGATAACACGTTTATACATAGATTTCTTCCTACATATTGCAAATAGTGTACTTTTGTACCATAGAAAAATGGATCATTGACATTTTCCTAGTTGTTTAGGTCTTTCTCTTATGATCTTTGATCTATTTTGCTTTGATTCAATGTTGCAATGTAACTTATGCATTCACATTAGGTCCTAAATATTCAAATTATGACATCTTGTGAAGGTGTTGTGAAGTGTTGTGACACATTTCTACACTTTTTCTAGACTCTTCTTATTATAATTCACCTAAAAATTGTCTTTTCATCACTTTTCAAGTCCTATTTTAAGGTTTTGTAAAGTCTTGTAACAATATTTCACAGTTTTCTAGGCTTGATTTCACTATTTACACCTTTCTAATGCTTTATTTGACTCCTTCATGCACTCATAATACTTAATTAAGTATATTTTTTAATGTAAACCCAAAAAATAACATTAAATGTGACTTAATTCCCGACACCCACTTACAAGCCATGGGTGGTAAATGAGTCCCTCTTCGCTCTAAATTCAAAATAATTCAAATTTTCTTTCAGGTTTTTATTTAAAAATACCTTATGTCAGCCTATGATGAGGTATTATTAGGTTATTAGGGCATAAGTGTGTATAAATAAGTGTTTTTCTTCTCATTTTAAATCTCCCCAATCATCAATTTCACTTGCATTCATTCAACATCAATTAGCATTCAAGCACTTTGCATCATTCAATCAAGCATTCATCAAGCATTTTAGAGCAACCATTGACATATCTTCATATTTCTTCAACAAGGTTGTGGTGAGTTTAGGACATTTGCATCTTGTTTATTCATCATTCCAAGTGTTCATTTCATTTCATTTCTTCATTAAGGGTTTGATTACCAAATTGGGATTTGACCAAGGCAAATCCCTATACTCTAACCCTTAACCACTTTTCCACTTTTGCATGTGTGTTTGTAGACTTTTGTATGTAGATTTGTCAAGAAATAAGGTGTTGAAAGGTGGTCAACAAGTCCAAAAAGTGTTTCAAGTCAACTAAACCCTATTTCAAGCTTGGAGACAACCTACAGTCTATTTTCTACAAATTTGACTCTGTCAACCTAACAAGAAGACAAGTGCATATCTGGAGCTACATAATTGACCTTTGATTTCATAGAATTTTGGAGGACTGATTTTCCATTAGTGGTGAATGAGTACCACCTTAAGGCTAAAAAAGTGATTTTTTTAGATTCTAGTTCCAAATAATCGAAAACTTGTTTCAGGAGATTTTACCAATAGGAGGACTAATTTGCCATCAGTGGTGAATGAGTCCCACTGGTCATCAATAGTGATTTTTTCAACATTCTAGAATCTTCACAAATCTGCAATCTATCTCCAAGTGCACTCATTTCAGTCTCTTTCATTTTTTAGTTCATTTGTGCATGATTCTTGTTCATTCTTGCAAACCTCACTGTGTTTTCAAACATTGCATATTTTATTATTTTTGCATTAATAATCAGTCAATTACATCATTTAGTTGCATTTAGTCTTAATTATATCATGCAATCTTGTATTTGAGTGAACCATCACAATTTTTGGGTTTTATCTCTCTCCTTTTAGGTGAAAGATCCTAAGAGTGTAAGAGTACATAATACAAACAAAATTGTTGGTTGGAATTTTGGTGAACCTGCATATTGAACACTTTATCTTTCTAATTTCAATTGCATCTTGCATCCTAGGTGTCTTTTGCATCAACATTCAATTAGGTTTTGTTTTTTTTTTTGCATCCTAGGATTTCTCAAATTGCATTAGTGAAAGACTCATAGAATTCATTTTTGCATATTATATCATTCAAAAACTAAAAATTTGCATATGCATCCTCATTCTACATCTAAAAAGCATTGAATTCATTTTAAATTTTTTGAAAAAAATAAAAAATTCTCATACTTGGACTCATTCACCACCCTTGGCGAATCAGTCCAGTTGCATTTTCTGCATTCAAATTTTTGGTATTTTTACAATTTTTCCTACATTTTTGTTTCTTGTTACTATCTTCTTGTTTTAGTTTACAAATTTTTTGTCTTTAGCATTTTGTTGTCCATAGTTTTCATTTGTATTCACCCCATAGTTTGTGGTACTTGTATCAGTGTTTGGTGCCCTATTGATAATACTTTAATGAGACAAAGTTCTAGACTCATGGCTTCCCGTGATAACACTTTTGTTGTGGACCTTGGGATCTCAAGAGCTCCTACTCCTAGTATGGACAATGGTGCACTAAGCATGGATACTACCACTAGTATGCCTTCACATCCAATGCTTGTTGACACACAAACAAATTTCATTCTACAAGAAAAATTCATTAGTATTCATGAGGATTTTGCACATTTACAACAAGATTTAGGTCTTAAAAACATCTCCAACACTGTTATACCTGTGATAGAAAACCTTAATCGCTTGATTGAAAGTGACAATGGCTTACAAGTTATAAAGAGAATAGCTAAGATATACAACAAACATGTTCCTTCCACATCCCAATCAGCAAACATTATTGTGAGCCAAGGAGGATCTAACATTCCTCCTCCTTCAACCATAGCATCCATACCCACCTACACCACTCCACAAGTTACAACAACCATGCAACAGGTTATTCATGTGACTCCTTTCACTATTCCAACTAGCATTCCTAGTTCTTTTGTGGCATCAAATGTTCCATCTTCTACCTTCATCCCTCTTAGTGTTCCTTTCACTTCTCCTAACCTTAGATACACTCCATCACCATTCTCTCTTCCACCTCATACCACTTACACTAACCCCATTATTACACAACTCTTTAACATTGTTTCATCCATGCAAAAACAAATATCCACCATTAGCCAAAGTCAAAATGCTCCACCCACATATCATGTCTATAGTAGCCCATTATCTCTAGAGATCTTGAGAACACATATGCCACAAGGAATTGAGATGCCTAGGTTTGAGAAGTACAGAGGTAAAGGAGACCCTACTAATCATGTTAATACCTATACAACATTGTGCAATGATTTTTTCCTTGACGATAAACTATTAGCCAAAAATTTTCCTAGGACCTTAAAGGACACTACATTAGAGTGGTTTTCAAACCTACCTAATCATTTAATCTGATCATTTAATGAACTTGTGGATTCCTTTATAAGTCATTTCCAAGTCCATATGACTCCCAAAAAGACAATGGCTAATTTAATGTGATGTAAACAAAACACAAATGAAAAAGTAACTGATTTCATTTCACGCTATCAGTCATTGTATGCTCAAATTGATGTCAATATTCTTGATTCACATCTGCAAAATATGTTTATCAAAAACTTGCACACTCACCTTTAGGATAAGTTAACTATGATTAAATTTCCTTCATTCATGCATTTATGCACAACCCTTTATGACTATAACAACTCAATTACTAGTTGTGATTCAAAGTCCACTTCTAATCGAGCTAGGAAGTCTAAGAAAAATAATCAAAACAACGCATAAAACTTTAGAAAACCAAACAGAGGCTTTTTACAATTCAATCCACCTTCTCTACAACCAACCCAACTTGTTCAAAGTCAAGTGGCAGTTATTAAAGTAGTGATACCCTTTACCTATGGAGACCCAAAGAGACAATTTACCCCCTTACCCAATACTCTCCATAACATAATGAATCAATTGCTACAACAACAAATAATCACTTTACCTACCGTTAAACCTCTTGATACCACCAAGCCTTTACTACCCACCTTTAAACCTAATGCTTATTGTCATTTTCATCACCAAAATGGACATGACACCAAACAATGTAAGTGTCTCAAACACTTAGTTAAAGACCTCATTGATTCTGGTCCTTTGTCCATTGTAGGTGTCAATGATCAAGGCAATAAATCCATTGCACCCCCTAATCAGAATTTACAAATTTTTACCAACCCTATGCCTAAACACAATGTTTCATTTGTCAAGGCTAGTGAACCTTCAAACATTCATGTGATGAACATTGATACAAATAATGAACAACATGATATAACTCCAAATGTTACCCAAGTTAATCCTATGGATGAACTTGTGGGTACGATAGATGTTATCCCTCGTAAGGGCCCAACCAACAAATCTCTTGATATTACCTTTTCTTCTCATGATATACTTAAAAATATTATTTATGGTCTCCTTTACATAGCTAGCAGAATCTATGATAAGCCCACTAATGGAATATTAATAGATCTCACCTGTGGTGAGAATGTGATCATAGAAGAGTTTTTAGTATTACACAATCTCTATCAAGAGTATTATAATAAACCAACTGCATGGATTAAAACACATACTAATTGTGTGTGCCCTATGATTGGATCGATCATACTCCCATTATAGATAGAACCCAAAACTTTGGATGTAGCATTTACTATTATTCCACAATCAAATTAGTTTCATTTATGGCTAGGTCATCCTTGGCTTCACTCGATGAAATTTGCTCCTTTAGTTGCTCACAAATGTTTGAAGTTTCCACATGGCAATGAAATATTTACCATACACCATAGTGGCTTTAATCCATTATCCTCTAAAGGTAATTTTTCCTTAGAATCCTTTTGGCCTAAGCCTATGGAACCCATCACCCCTCGAAAGGACTTTTTTTTCATAAGGTCTATAAAAATTTTAAAGCCAAACAAATAGCTGAATTGTCTCTTCCTAGTTCATGTCCCCATCCACTTCCACTACTCCTATCCTTGATGAAACCATGCTTCAGCTTGAGCCCAACCTTGAACAAACAATACAACCTCATGAGCACCCAACCATAGACACTTCCCCTTCCTCATTTAAATTCCCAAGAGAAAATGAAACCAATCATGTCATGTCTCCTCACATTAAACAAGTTTATAAATCCAAAGAGAAAGTGATTGACCCATCTTCTTTGGTTTCTTCCATTCTTCCCCCTCTGGAAGAAAAGGAACCCATGGTGGATCAACTCGCTCTTACACCTCAGCGGCTTCAAAATAAAATTAAAAGAAATCGGGGTGCTATGGAGTGTAGGCATCTTTGTCATCTCCTTTCTCATCAAATGCAAACTGAAAAAAACAAAGAAAATCAACCTATGCCTTTGATAGAAGCAATACCTGATCACCCTCCTCTTGACCTACCACAAGATAGCACAGTCCGACCCTAACAGTAAAATGATCTGATCCAACAGCCATAGCTCCTAATACATCCTTCCTTAGAAATTACCTTCTGTCCACCCATTGTGATTAACCTAGATGATGATGATGAGGAGGAGATCACTAGAATTGATGAAGTGTATAATGATTTAAATTCTTTATTTTCATCATCCATGAGATTAAATGATAATTCTGCTACACCAAGTGAAGAACCTGGCACTTCCCCTAGTTTAGCACTTGCAATTCTTCCTTTGGACAATCAACCACCCTTGCAATAGACTGAACATGATTGGCCCAAGGTGGATGACTTGTTAGATGGTTGACTTGCATTCATCTTACTAGCCTTTTACATTCATTTTCCTTTTATTTTTCTTTGATTTGCTTGTCAATGTGTATCGTGTTCCCTCGTAATGTGTGTTTGATGTTCTCTCTCTATGAAATTCTTCTATTTGTACCTCTATTCTTCTATATGTCGTACATTTTGCATTTTATTTTTTGATTTTGTTTTGTGTTTTTCCTTTTGGGGATGACACAAAGTGTTGAGACGCCCTGTCTCTTCCATGTTGACCCAAAATTTCCCTTTTCCTTTTCCTTTTTTTTTATCTTTTTCTTGTGTTTTTCATTTTGGGGATGATGCAAGGCATTGAGACCAAATGTCTCCTTCATGTTGACCCAAAAGCTTTTCCTTTTCTTTTTACCTTTTCATTTTCTTTTTTCTTGTTTTTTCCTTTTGGGATGATGCAAAGCGTTGAGACCACAATGTCTCTTCCATGTTGACCCAAAACGGACTTTTTTTTTCTTTTGTTTTCACTCTCTTTGTGTCATTATTTTAGTTCTATGTGCTTTGGGGAATGATGACAGTTTCGAGCTCTTTAATAAAAAAATTGCAGCAACAAATATACTGACCCCAAATCCATAGATCCCTTATGTGTTTAGTGTATTCTTTCTAGGATGCAACCTCCTTTTCTTTTTTTCTCTTTTTCGTTCACATGAAGCAGCCTAACATAGAAACATATGACTTGGCATAGGGGCTTTCCAAGTTGGCTCTCATGTCTTTTTTTCATTTTTGCATCTTTCCTTTGCTACTTTAAAGTAATTACTCATAGAATGGTGTGTAGCAATTCCTTTAAAGTATGGGGCATACATTGGCATAATTCATTTGCATTCTTGGTTCTTAGTGCAACCTTGTCACTTCATACGATGCGTTCATCACTTTTTGGATTACATTGGGTGTGATGTCCTTCATAAGTGTGATCCATCTTAGCATATTACATTCCTCTTAGTGGCCCTATGTGGTGCACTCCATCCCCTAAGTTGTGAATATTCTATTCTTTTATTGGTCCTTTCTTAGAGACATTAGACACATTGTTCCCTAAGTAACAGACCTTGCATGAACTTAACAAGACTCCTTTGAACATCTTTTACATTTTACGTTTTTGCATTTTTTTATTTTACATCTTTTCCACCTTGCATAATGCAACTTGCATGCATGTGGTACCTTGCTCCTTGTTCATGAGTTCTAAGCATACAAATCTTTGCTTGTATCATGAACCATGAACCAAAATTTTCCCTTTGTGGTGCCTTGTTAAAGTTATTAGGATGTATAACTTTGATATGGTTAAGCGAGAAGCCCATTCATCGGCACAACTTTCCCCATAGCCACCTATGCGTTTGTGAGTGCATACCAACTAGCATATGTACTTCACCTTTTGGGTCTTCTCACTCAGTGGACCACCATGAGTTATGTCACCCTAGAGTGAGTATGTAATCTCTTTTTCTCACAAACAGCCTAGATCTAATCCACAACTAGTTGGACAAACGATCGAAGTTTGATCTGATTCTCCCTTTTCTTCTCTTTCTTTCTCACTTGTGTTCCTTTGTTATTATGTTTAGTTTTCCATGGGATCTTCATCATGGGGGCTTGATCATCCCTCTTGATTGTCCTCATTTCATCTTGCTAAGATAAGTGCATTTGGATCCTCCTCGATATGCATTGCTACTTTAGTATGAGTTTGAAGCTAGTTCATCCTCCCACTAAAGTGGGGGCTAAATGTACCATAGAAAAATGGATCATTGACATTTTCATGGTCTTTTAGGTCTTTCTCCTATGATGTTTGATCTATTTTACTTTGATTTAATGTTGCAATGTAACTTATGCATTCACATTAGGTCCTAAATATCCAAATTATGACATCTTGTGAAGGTGTTGTGAAGTGTTGTAACACATTTCTACACTTTTCTAGACTCGTCTTATTATAATTCACCAAAAAATCACCTTTTCATCACTTGTCAAGTCCCATTTTAAGGTGATGTAAAGTCTTGTAACAAGATTTCATGCTTTTCTAGGCTTGATTTCACTATTTACACCTTTCTTATACTTTATTTGACCCCTCCATGCACTCATAAGACTTAATTAAGTGTATTTTTTATTGTAAACCCAACAAATAACATTAAATGTGACTTAATTCCTGACACCCACTTACAAGCCCAAGGTGGGGCCCATTCACCATGGGTGGTGAATGTGTCCCTCTTGGCTCCAAATTCAAAATAATTCAAATTTTCTTTCAGGTTTTTATTTAAAAATACCTTATGTCATCCGGTGATGAGGTATTATGGGGTTATTAAGACATAATTGTTGTAAAACAAGGACAAACAACTAAGAGGGGGATGAATCAACTGTCACAGAAACTAAAATTTTCTAACTTATATCAACCTTAATCTTAGATCTGATGAATAAGCAAATGAACACAAGTAATTAACACATCAGAGAGACAAATAACACCAAGATTTTTGTGTGGAAATCTTGTTACGGGAAAAACCATGGTGGATGTTAGTCCACAAGATTATACTCTATTAGAAGTATAAAGGGAAATAATAAGGGGAATGCACATGCATTCAAGCACATGGCCTAGAGCTCACTGCTCAAATACAAGAGAGGACTCACTGTCCAAAAATACAAAATAGGATTAAAATCCCAAGAATAAGAGCTGAGAAATTAGCTTTTGCACAAGCCTGATTATAGTTCCAATTAAGCTCACAAAACCTTCACACTCTACTCAATCTTCTTCGCTTTCTGCTCAGTAATTGAATGATAGAAACACTATTCGCACGTTTACACTTTTTTTGGAATACATTCACACTTATGCACACACTAACTTCACTCAAGCAATCGCTATTATATATCCACTACATGTGATTTCATCACAACTTAGCCGGACAGAAAAATAAAACATATTTTCAATGTTGGCCCAAATTACAAGTAAATTTCCAATGCAAATCTACCATGGCCAGCCACAACATAGTGGAGACCCAAATTAATATCTCCAACACAAAGATACTTTAATTAATTTCACCACAAAGATCCACAACACATTTTCATCAACATGTCGGCCAGGAACATTAAAAATCAAACATGCGCAAGAAAATATTTTCAACCACAAGCTCCCCAAGAATTGTGGACATACCAAAAATATAGAGAATGATCTAGAGACATCAAAGAACACCAAGAAACAACAGAGAAGAATCCACAACAACTGAGATTACCAAAATCACATAATCTTTATTCAAGAACACTAACAAAGACCACATAAGCACTATCAGACAACAACATGATCAAACTTCATGCGGACCTCTGAAACTTATGGTAGATGATCTAGAAACATTCAGCAATAAACCCTTTAATCCACACAAGATAATCATCAATGTACAGAACAAAGCACCTTCATGACCTACACAGTTCCACTAGGAACCTAGAACACTTTCTTTTACAATTTTCTCAATATCTTTGACATATACAACCTCTAGTACACCAAATGCTAATAGTGTTGACATCAATGACAACCACATATCAGCAACCATATCCACAACATCCAACAATCTCCCCCTTTGGAATTGATGGCAACACATGATGTGAAAAATACCATCAACCCAACAAACTGACTTCTTCTGCACTTCTCCTCTTGAAATTTTTTTTCACATTACACTTCTCCCCCTTTGACATTAATGGAAAAGGTAACAATGACCTTTCCATATACATGCTCTGGACCACATATCTGCACATCTGACTACTCCCCCTGATTAGCAGCCATGAAAACATCAATCTTGATCAAAATATAGCAATGAGGTTCACCGATTGATGCATGCAAATGCATCTTTTAGTTCTTATTAGGAGGGGTAATTACCCCTAGCATTCCTCTAAGATACTCAAAAGTATCCTTGAGCAAAGGCTTAGTAAATATATTTGCAATTTGTTCTTTGGTAGACATATACTCTAGTCTGACTTCTTTCTCATTCACTTTATCCCTCAAGAAATGAAACTTGATTGATATATGTTTAGTATTAGAGTGTAGCACTGGATTCATTGAGATATTTATTGCACTTGATTTGTCATGGTATATGGAAATAGGTTCTTCATATACCACCCTGATATCTTTTAGCATCTATTTCATGCATATCACTGGAGTAGAGTTATTAGCAGTAGCAATGTATTTTTCCTTAGCAGTAGATAGAGAAATTGATTTTTTCTTTTTACTTAATCAAGATACTAGCTTCTTCCCTAGGAAGAAAGCACCACCACTAGTACTTTTCTTGTCATCTACATCTCTTGCGCAATCCACATCAGTATATGCACACAAATTGATATCATCATCCTTTGGATACCAAATTCCAAAGTCAACTATTCCTTTCAGATACCTGAAAATTCTCTTCACAGCAACTACATGTGATTCCTTTGGATCCGCTTGAAATATAGCAACCATACATATAGCATTCATAATGTCTGGTCTAGTTTGAGTCAAGTAATTCAATCCACCGATCATTGACCTATATCTAGTTTGATTCACCTTAGGAGAGTCATCATGAACTGTGTTAACTTACATCCGGTCACCATGGGAGTACCAACAAGTTTGGAGTCATCCATTCCAAACTTCTTCATCAGTTCTTTGACATATTTTGACTAAGATATGAAAATCCCCTTGTCCAACTATGTAACTTGCGATCCCAAAAATAATTCATCTCTCTAATCATACTCATCTCAAATTCATTCTTCATCTCATCAGCTAACTTCATGCATAGATTATCATCTCCTCCAAAAATGATGTCATCAACAAAAGCTTCTATAATTAATTCCTTATCATTATCCAATTTGAAGTATAATTTTCTAGTAGAAATACCTAAGTTAGTGAATCCAAGCTTCAATAGGTATTTTTCCAATCTAGCATACCAGGCTCTGGGGCTTGCTTAAATCATACAGAGCTTTCTTCAATATACAAACCATATCTTCTTGGTTTGTTAGCTAAAATCCATCCAACTATTCAGTGTAAACTTCTTCTTCTAGTTCTCCATTCATAAATGCAAACTTTACATCCATTTGATAGACTTTATAGTTCTTGTGTGTAGCATAAGCAAGAAATAGTCTAACAGCTTCAATCCTAGTGACAGGGGCAAAGGTTTCTTCAAAATCAATACCTTCCATTTGAGAATACCCTTTACATACCAGTCTTGTTTTATTATGGACCACTTCACCTTCTTCATTCAACTTGTTTCTAAATACCCATTTAGTACCAATCACATTTTTGTCTTTAGGCCTCAGAACCAGTATCCATGTGTCATTCTTTTCAATATGTGTCAACTCTTCCTTCATAGCTTCCAACCAATGTTCATCTTGACAAGCTTCAGTGACATTTTTCAATTCAATCTTGGATATCAGACAATATTCTTATGAAATTTATCTTCTAGTTTGCACTCCTTTACTCTTATCTCCTATGATTTGATTTTTATAATGATTTAGCTTTACATACCTTGGAGTTTTGGGACGTTCTTGAGATTCTGACTCTTCTGATCTTTCTTCCACACTTGCATTTGTCTATGTCTCCTAACTGACTTGATTTACCAGAACAAATTGAGGTTTCTTTGAACTAGAACATATGGAATAATATGTAGTAGATTATGTGTCTGATTATTCTTCCCTTGGCTTGTAGTATCTTCATCTGAATCATAACTACAATGTCTAGATGATTTGAAAAATTTCTCATCAACTCTGACATTTGCACTCTCAACCATCTTTCTCAATCTTTTTTTATAGCATCGATAGGCCTTGCTTTTAGTAGAGTAACCTAGGAAAATTCCTTCATCACTTCTTGCATCAAATTTTCCTATATCATCATCTCTTTTGATATAATACTTGCTTCCAAAGATCTTGAAGTACTTAACAGTAGGCTTGTGACCAAACCATAACTCATAAGTAGTCTTACCAGAATTTCCATTAACATTTACTCAGTTCAAAGTATACACAGTAGTGCTTACCACTTCACTCCAATACATTTGTGGCACATTTTCTTCCATCATGATTGTTCTAGAAGCATCCAGAATTGTTCTATTATTTCTCTCTACAACTCCATTCTGTTGAGGGGTCAGGGAGCAGATAACTGTCTTTTAATACCATGCTCTTCACAATAAGAGTTGAACCCCTTGGAAATAAACTCACCACCTCTATTATATCTCAGGCACTTAATTTTTAGACCTTTCTCATTTTCTTCCATAGCCTTGAAACTTTTGAACTTCTCCAATGCTTCACATTTTTCTCTTAAAAAAGAAACCCAAATCATTCTAGATTAATCATCAATAACCAACATAAAATACCTTTCTCCATGAATACTTCTAACTTTGGAGGGACCAAAAAGGCCAGTATGTAGTAGCCTAGTAAATTATTTGAATGAAATTGTTTGCTCTAGAAAGAGACTCTAGTTTTTTTACCCATCTAACATTCCTTGCATATTATATTAGCAAGCTTCACTAACTTAGGCGGATCTCTTACTACTTGAGTAGAACTTATCTTGATAATTTTGTCAAAGTTTACATGACACAGCCTCCTATGCACAACTAGCTTTCATCTACTTGAGTAATTAAACAACTTCTATTATCAGTATTTAGATGAAAAATATTACCTTTTGTCTGTTTTCCTATTGCAATCATATCCCTGAAACTTCCACGTATTTTTCATCTTCCATCTTTGAACTGAAGATCATATCCCTTGTGAACCATCTATCCAACACTCAACATAGAGGACATCATCAGTGTTATCCTTACCGCCAAGGAAAATAGATCCTCTACCACTAATCACACCAACATTGTTATCTCCAAATATTACAACCCCACCATCATACTTTTCTAGACTAATAAATTTTGATTTTATCACCGGTCATATGATGTGAGCATCCACTATCAATCACCCACTCATCCTTTTCTTCAACTTGGGGTGCAAGATATTTTTCATCTTTAGTAGATTTGGTAGCCATAGGATTATCTTCAATGGTAGCAATGAAATCCCATTCATCTTCTTTTCCATTATCTTTATCAGACTCATCATCAGTCATTGCTTCTTCAACAAAGTAGCATCTATTTTGGAATCTGGAATTTCTAGGTTTAGATATAGGAACTCTTTTAGGACATCTTGATGCAAAGTGACCTATTTTACTACATGAAAGACATTTAATAGGAAATACATCTTCATACTTACCTTTTCCTCTACCTTCTTGCTTTGCAATCAGTGCTTCCAGTTCTTCTACCTCTCTTTCTTTATCTTCAAGTTGTTTCAGTTCTTCATCAGACTTGGATATCTTTATGGAACTCTCTCTTGGATTATATCTTTGTTTGTTGCTTCCAAATACAGTAGCCTTGAATGCAGATTTAGTCTTTGGTGTAGATTCACCAAATTCACTTATTTCAAAAGCAGCAAGCTTCCCGATCAACATGTCTCTTGTTATCTTGTTTACGAATCTGAATTCTTCAATAGCATGAACCTTCATTTTGTAGGAGGGAGGCAAGGATCTGAGTATTTTAACTACTATTTCATCCTCATCCACAGTACTAATAGTACCTTTAATACCCATCACTATTTCTCTTACTCTGCATAAAAGAAGTGATATTTTCATCTTCACCCATCTTCAAATTATCATACTTTCCTTTCAAACTCTATAGCTTAGCCATCTTCACCTATGCATCTCCTTCATACAAAGTTTCTAGTTTCATCCAAATATCATGAGTTGTCTCCAAACCCAACACATTAGCCATTTCTAAATTTTCCAAAGCACTCACCAAGGCTTCAATAGACCTAACATTATTTTCAGCATCTTTGATCTCATCAGGAGTTGAGGGACCATTCTCAGGAATAGTATATGGATCTTTTGTAATCTTCCAGAAGGCTTCAACAATACACTTTAGATGATATTGCATTCTAAATTTCCACATTGAGTAGTTAGTGCCATCAAATCTTGGATTATCCTCCTTGAATGTGTTTTCCATCTCGGATCACCTTAAACTTTTAGACTTCTTCAAAGGAACCTACTCTGATACCAATTGATGGCAAAACAAGGATAGAAAACTAAGAGGGAGAGTGAATCAATTGTCACAAAAACTTAAACTTTTCTAACTTATATCAACCTTAATCTCAAATCTGATGAATAAGAAAATGACCACAAGCAATTAACACATTAGAGAGATAAATAACACCAATATTTTTGCGTGGAAATCTTGTTAGGGGAAAAACCACGGTGGATGTTAGTCCACAAGATTATACTTTGTTAGAAGTATAAAGAGAAATAATAAGGGGTATACACATGCATTTAGGCACGCTGCCTAGAGCTCACTGCTCAAATACAAAAGAGGACTCACTGTCCAATAATACATAATAGGATTAAAATCCTGAGAATACAAACTAAGAAAATAGCTTCTACACAAGCTTGATTATAGTTCCAATTAAGCTCACAATACCTTCTTCACACTCTGCTCAATGTTCTTCACTCTCTACTTAGTAATTGAATGATAGAAACACTATTCACACATCTACACTTTCTTTGGCATACATTCACACTTATACACACACTAACTTTGCTCAACCAATTGCTCTTATATATCTACTACATGGGATTTTATCACAACTTAGTCAGCCAGAAAAATAAAACATATTTTCAATGTCGGCCCAAATTACAAATAAATTTCCAATGAAAATATACCAAGGTCAGCCACAACATAGTGGAGACCCAAATTAATATCTCCAACACAAAGATACTTTAATTAATTTATCCATGAAGATCCACAACACACTTTCATCAACATGTCGGCCAGGAACATGAAAAACTGAACATGCGAAAGAAAATATTTTCAACCACAAGCTCTCTGAGAAATGTGGATGTACCACAAAGATAGAGAATGATCTAGAGACATTAGAGAACACCAAGAAACAATAGAGAATAATTCACAACAACTGAGATTACCATAATCAAGCAATCTTCATTTAGGAACACTAACAAAGACCACATAAACACTATTAGACCACAACATGATCAAAAATTCACGCAGACCTCTGAAACTTCTAGTAGATGATCTAGAAACATTTAACAATAAACCCTTTAATCCACACAAGCTAATCATCAACGTATAGAACAAAGAACCTTCATGACCTACACAGTTCCACTAGGAACCTAGAACACTTCCTTTTACAATTTTCTCAATATCCTTGACATATACAGCCTCTAGTACACCAAATGCTAATAGTGTTGACATCAATGACAACCACATATCAGCAACCATATCCACAACATCCAACAATAAGTGTGTATAAATAATTTTTTTCTCCCCATTTTACATCTCTCCAATCATCAAGTTCACTTGTATTCATTCAACATCAATTAGCATTCAAGCACTTTGCATCATTCAATCAAGCATTCATCAAGCATTTTGGAGCAACCATTGATATATCTTTGGATTTCTTCAACAAGGTTGTGGTGATTTTAGGACATTTTCATCTTGTTTATTCATCATTCCTTGTTCATTTCATTTCATTTCTTCATGAAGGGTTTGATTACCAAAGTGGGATTTGACCAAGGAAAATCCCTATACTCTAACCCTTAACCATTTTTCCCCTTTTGCATGTATGTTTGGAGAATTCTTTATGTAGATTTTTCAAGAAATTAGGTGTTGAAAGGTGGTCAAAAAGTCAACAAAGTTTTTTAAGTGAACTAAATGCTATTTCAAGCTTAGAGACAACCTACAATCCATTTTCTATAGATTTGGCTTCATCAACCCAACAAGAAGACAAGTGTAGATCTATAGCTATAGAATTGACCTTTGATTTCATGGAATTTTGGAGGAGGAATGATTTTCCATCAGTGGTGAATGAGTCCCACCTTAAGGCTGAAAAAGGTGATTTTTTCAAGTTCCAATTCTCGGCAGTCAAAAAGTTGTTTTAGGAGATTTAATAAGTTGGAGGATTGATTCTCCATCGGTGGAAAATGAGTCCCACTGGTCATCAACAGTGATTTTTCCAAAATTCCATAATCTTCTCAAATCTGCAATCTATCTCTAGGTGCACTCCTTTCAGTCTCTTTCATTTTTGAGTTCATTTGTGCATGATTCTTGTTCATTCTTGCAAACCTCACTGCGTTTTCAAACATTGCATATTTTATTATTTTTGCATTAATAATCAATCAATTACATCATTTAGCTACATTTAGATCATTGCATTTAGTCTTATTTACATCATACAATCCTCTATTTGAGTGAACCATCACAATTTTGGGGTTTTATCTCTCTCCTTTTAGGTGAAAGATCCTAAGAGTGTAAGAGAAGTACATAAGACAAACAAAATTGTTGGTTCAACTTCATTGAAGGTTTGGAAGACCTTTAAGCAGATAAATACCCATTTTCTAGGAAAGAGGGGTAGTTCAAACCCATACCATACTTGGAAAATATTTTAAATGAATGTTTTTCTTATTAAGTCCACGGCGTGGCATGTTAATTACTCATTTTCATGCAACATTTTCTAACAAATAGACAAGTGTTTCAACAATTGAAGCAACAGAGTCAAATACATAAGAACTAATAATATATATAAACTACTTAATTTAGAGAGTGGCAGACTATTTTCATAGTGTCTGCCATTTATGAAAACTCGCAATGCTTAAAAATACTCCTTACAAATCATGTGCAATTCCTTACAAAATCTATAACCCTCAAGAATTTTAATCAACTCAATGAGTTAAAGATAAAATAGAACCATACATTCAATGGAAGAATTGAAGATAAATGATAACATTAGTATTTTCATTCATAACTTGTGAGAGAAATACATAGGAGAGTGTTTGTTTCCAGACTAATATTTGTTTCGATATTAGTAATTTTGATAAAACTGTTTTAATACTATTACATACAAAAATCATATCCAAGATAATTTATTGTTCTATTTTAACATATTCTTCATAAAGTGCCCTTCCTGAACTTAGATTTCACCTAAAACCCTATTGAGACTTAAAAATATAACCCCCTATAATGAGCCCCAAAATCCCTTTTATAGAACAAGGGAGCAACAAGCATCGGGATAAATTACATTTACATTTCATTTCATTTGAATATCATTTGCATCAGAATTTGAGATGTCCTTAGTTATATGTAGTCATTATGGAAAATGGAAGAGTAAAAGACCAAATTCCACATCCTTTACATGAAGACATGCCACCTCTTCAAAAGGCAAAGTTTGTTATAGCAGTGTTGAATCCTCGTCCTTGTTGACCAAAGAAGATTCTCCACTCACAACCCTAGCAAAAACTTGCATACTACCTAGAAGAAACCTACATGCTGCCAACGTTAGGAAGTCTAGCACTTCTCCAACACACCAGCCTAAAAATTTTCCACATCAGTACTACAAACAATAAATCACTTGAATTTTGAATAGGAGAGTCCTAAAAAAAGGGCCATGGTGTCATCAAAAATTAAAATGGGGCAGATTCATCACTCTAAGTTATCAACCTTAGAGGATACTATCCTACATCTTCTTTGTGGTGGAACTAGAGGAACCATCACCACCTCCTCATCAGACTCTTTAGTAGGTACTAGGGAGAGTGGATAATGGTCACACTCTAGATCAGTGTCACCCTCACTATCTAAAGGGATATTAGAAACCTCACTAGGAGAATTATGTCCTTCTCGAAAAGCTTTATGATACTTCCACCTTTTCTTTTCCTTCTTTTCCTATTCCACCAATTTTTTCCCTATGAACTTGACCAGCTCTCTTGAAATAGTTTGGCTCCTCAGGCGGTAATTACTCTTGACACCATACTTCTTGAATTTCCTATGTCCCCTTCTACTCTTTGGTGTATCAGGAGCTCCCTATGTCTCAATTTCATCCTTAGGAGCATTATCCTTAGATTCAAGCAAACTCAATCTCCTAGACCTTTGAACCAACCTAGCAGAATCTCCAGACTTACTCATCTTATCAGTGATAAGAACCAAAAAACCTTCACCAACTTTGCTCTTGGATGCAATTTTAGAATGAATAATATGGCCATTGGTCCTCCTTATATTGAGTCATGCAAGTGTTCCAACCATTAATACTTAAAGAAAGATTGAGCGCACAAGTTGACAATAGTCTACTTTGATCTTTTTTAACCTCAACCATTGATCATGTTTTAAAAATAAATCAACGGATAGATTACTGGTGCAACTAATTATGAACAAGTTTTAATTATGCTTTGAATTCCTTTTCTTGATAAAAAAATCCTTGAGTAGATATACATCCACTTTGTACACATATTTCAACCACATACTTAGCATCATTTAAAAAATTTCATGCTATAATCACCTGCTTACCCATGGGAATTAATTCACTTGTATTTCTTCATAATAGAACAACAAGGATTGATACTGATTTGATCTCAAAATATTAGTTTGTACATTTCCCTGCTTTATTTTCACCTTCCCACATGTACCAATAACTATCAATACTGATGGTCGAACTCCCAAACATGTGCCTCAAAGAATAAACTTGAAAAATGGCACCATTGGGAAATAGTACCCTCTCGGCCAAATTTAGCAACCTTCCAACTCCATTAGAGTCCATTGGATCCCTTTTAGAATGTGTACGTGGCACTTTCCTAATTTCCCACTACAAAATACAGCACATAGGCAGGGCCCTCTCAGAATGGCGAGGAGCAGTCATGATCAACCCACATCACCCACCATCAACTGTCAATTTCCTTCCTTATGTAGCAATCACTGTCATAAAAGCTTGGCGGGTTTCTCAATAAGTGACAGGTGTCACATCACCCGCTAGCCTGTGTAACTATCTTTTCTTACTACTTTCGATGGATGGGTGTGCTGGTAATGACCCCTATAAGAACATGCTGGTAATGACCCCTATAAGAACATGTGTTGTAGTGTTCATTATTTATCTTTATCTGAACTATGTTTTCCAGCCTTCTAGAGATACCAGTCCCACCATCTATCAATAATGCATGGCCATCGCCCGCTAGCCCTTGTTTTTAAAATAACATGAAATAAACCAACACGGGCACACGAGGAAAAGTCAAGATCTGGCCATGTCTTTAAAACTGTAACCGTTGATCTTCTTTGAATAGCGCTAGCTACCTTCACCAAAGAGACTAGGCCCACTAATATGCCAAACACATGGCTAAAGCTCATCAGCCCGTCTGAATAAAATAAGAAGTAAATCAGCATGGGCACATGAGGAATGGCTAGGATCAGCATCTAACAATTGAACAATCAGCATGAAATCCTAATTCTACACATGCCACAAAATTTAATCTTAAAAGGGGATCATCACTAGGAAAATGGGAACTTGACCCATAAAGGATGAAGGCTAAGGATTTAAGTCATTATAAAATTAAGCTTCGATCATAGGGAAATGTAATACTAAGAAGGACTAAGGTGACTGACAGACCTAAAATTAAGGGTCGGTGAATAGAACGACATCAATGGCATAAGAGGTAACTTAAACAATCGGAGACTGGGAATATCAACTCAATGCAATTTTAAAATGACCAAGGTCTTTTCAAAGCTTGTAGGCCAATTTTGAAGGGTTTTAACAACATAAAAACCCTAACACAGTGATGAGGAACATAACCTTATGCCATAAATGAGGGTCCAAGCCAAATTTTTCACAATTGTAGAATGTAACCAACAATTTTTTGAGGGGTTCCATTAGTGGCTCCTATTGGGGACACATGGCTCTCGTAGGCATGGTGAGATTCCAAAATCATAGGTGAAGAAGACCAGGCACAAAAGACAAAAACCAAAACCAACAAAAATATGTACAATTTTTTACATAAGCCCCAAAAGCTTGAAAAGGGAGATCCAATATCCACTTCATCTGAAGCCTTCTCCCGAGGTGAAAATTTTGAGTATGCACTCTTCAATCCAACTAGGCTTCAATTCCACTTTGGTGGTGCCAGGCCACTAAAACTTAGGGCTAATTCCTACCCCTATTAAAAACCAATCTATTGAAGAAACTGATTTCCTTCAACCCACATTTATCTTTTTCATACCATTACAACATGTATATCCTTCTTCTTATGAGTAGGAAAATGTGGATATTCTTGAAGTCTACCTGATTACAAACATTGTTACTAGCACTTTTCTCATTTTTTATGAATATATCATTACGAGTGTAATCTTGGTCATTTTGTATTGTATTAGCAGGCACAAACTGAAAAATTTTATCATCACATGACATATCTCTATACTAAAAATAACATTCTTTTCTTTGCATTTTATTTTCATGCTCCACTAAAACATTTCACAATTGAACTAGGAATTGAAATTATTCATATTCTTTCAAGTAATCAACATCATGATATTCACCTTCATTTGCAACATCTATATCAAATGTGAAACAATCATATGTAACATCCTCCTGAAGCTTATCAATGGGTTGATTTGCTTGTTCAAGGCCACATTTTATCCATGCATCAAGTGCATCATCAGAATTTTTAGCAAAAAGTATATTCTCTCTACACCAATAAGGATCATTATTTCTCATCTCTAGTGAAAGTGGAGGCTCATCAAATAAAGAGTTTTCCCTTACATTTATTTTTGACATAAAAGCTTCAGCCTCTTCATTATGAATATCTAAATCCTTCAAGTCATCATTATCTTCATAATCATGAAAGTCACTAGAAGAGCATATAGATAGATTTTCAACTTCCTCTACATCTTCTACAAGTAACATCTCTAACTCATACTCTAAAAATTCTTCATAGGAAGAGAGTTGTTCCTTCTTAGGAAACCTATGTTTCCACTATCATATTTCTCATTTGTAGCAAATAATTTAATCTTTTTCTTATGAGGAAAACCCTAACTATTATAAGAGTGATCATGCTCAATGTTATCATCATTGTTATTGCAGCAAGAAGACTTATCAATGCTAAAACTATGTTTAGAATCTTCAAACTGATTACATGTTATGTCTTCCATTGGACCACAAGTGTTGGAATCTTCAAAAGAATTAAGACCACACATTTCATTACCATTATAGATTGAAAATATAGTAGCCTTTTTATGATCATTTTTAATCTTTTCAAAACAAGAAATGTATTCATACACTTGGTCAATCCTAGTTGGCTTCAACTCCTTTGGTAAAGCACTCAAACCTAGTTCATAAGATTCATAAAATAAATCAATGCATACTAATTTTTTCTGTCTATAGCATTCAGGAATTGAAGACAGAGTATCCATAAATCTTGCATAAATATCATATGATGATTCTCCTTCACATCTTCTTATGCAAGAGAGATCTTGAATAGGGATTATAGGATTACAAATGCATGCAACTTCTTAAAGATCTATTTGGGAGTCTATGTGATCAATATTATGGAATGATGTGTAAGCTGAAATAATAGGGGTGTAGGTGCTTTCACACTCATATTTACCTTCTGACTTACACCTTTTATCAAAATTTAGTGTCTCAAGGTAGTAAACACCTATAGACAAATACTTCATTTGCATTCCATATTTCAAATTGTTTTCAATGTTCATGGCCATCCCATATGCCTGATACAAAGTTTTAGGATCCTTATATCTTAGAAAATAGCTCATCTCATTATCAAAGGCTCCCAAATAAATAACCAAACATACTACATCACTTAGTACCATACCTTCAGGAATATCCCTCAATGTTTTAGTAAATCTCTAATTAAATGTTGGGATTAGCTCATCCTCTTCTTTCTCAATATTCATAAATTTATTAAGCATGGAACTAGCATTGATTCTTTCACCAAATTGCTCTATGAATACTGCCTTGAATTCACTCCAAGAAAAAATAGAGTAGGTTGGTAAGTCAAAGAACCAGTCTCTTACATCTCCTTTCAAATTTTGAATAAATAATCTCATAATCACATCCTCATGATCTATCTCATAGCCATCCATTAGATTGTTAAATTCTTGCAAAATTTCATTTTCTACTTCATTCTTTGTACCACTGAATTTTTGTAAATATTCCCTGATATTAGATGGAATAACATTTGGGTACAACTATTAATTCTAATTAAATGAATAGCTCTATACCTTTCATAGTTAAAACTTCTCTTACAACCTAACTAGAGCTGATTACAAACCATGGTTGCACTAGGCACCATACAAAGGTGTATACATTGAATGATATACTTTCTTATACCCTTACAAGTTTTTCATATCCACATGATTGTAATTAAAAAGGGTACATCCAAGTTCTTTTATAGCATAATCTTAAGCTTTTATAATGCAGATTTCTATCTTGATTTGCTTAAGATCTTCTAAATAAATTTCTTCAGAAATAATTTATACTTCACCTCATAATAGATTTTGCAATCTAGTAATATATAAGTATACAGAACAAATCACTATCATTCCCTCTCTTAGTGCTTATTCACTTAATAGGGAACCAAATTTTTCATGACTTTCAAATGTGATCTTCATATATAGAATGTATGCTTCTTGAAAACCCAAAATATGAAGAATACCTAGATATATTGCAGCTACTGTAGATTTTTCTTCCTGGGTGGAAGTATTATAGATCTAAAATTCTCTTCACATCTTCAATAGGTTCTTTATACAAACTTTCCACCTCTCTTTATAGAGGAGTGAACTTCAAGCAACATGAAGCTCCTTTTAAGAATGAATTTCCTTCTGGTTCTTCTCCCACTGTAGAGTCACACATAAATTCATTGACATCACTGCAATAAAATCACTTCCAAGTCTAAAAATTTCTTAATATCTGAACCAGATGTCCAAACTCACCAAAATCTTGACTCTTAAGGCTAGATGATCTTCTATCAAAATTTTCTCAAGTTACTCTCCAGTAGAGTCGCCATTTATGTTGGTGATTTTTCCAGTAGAACCTTAGAGTTCTCTAAAGAGTAGCCAACTCCTATAATGAAGAAACTACAAGGTTATTGGCCAACACAATGAGTAAAGGATTTTGAAGTCTTTACTCCTACACTTTAGGCTCTATAGGACCTAGGAGGGTGTTCCATATTGTGTTCATGTGAGGTGTATCTAGTTTATAACACATTTATACACAGATTTATTCCTACATATTGCAAATAGTGTACTTCACTGAAGGTTTGACAGACCTTTACTTGCAGATAACTACCTATTTGCTAGGAAACAAGGGTAGTTCAAGCCATACTTGGAAAATATATTAAATGAATTTTATTCTTATTTTAAGTTTGCAGCCTAGTATGATAATTACTCATTTTCATGCAAATTTTTTTAAAAAACAAACCAATGTTTCATCAATTGAAGCAACGGAGTCAAATATATAATAACCAGTAATATATATATATAAACTACTTAATTTAGAGACTGGTGGACTATTTTCATAGTGCTTTGCATTTGTGAAAACTCGCAATGCTTTAAAAATACTCACTTCTTACAAATCCTATGCAATTCCTTACAAAATCTATAACCCTCCTTAAGCATTTTAATCAACTCTTTGAGTTAAAGCTAAAATGGAATCATACATTCAATGGAACAATTGAAGATAAATGATAACACCATTATTATTTTCATTCATAACTTGTGAGATAAATACATAGAAGAGTGTTTGTTTCCAGACTAATATTTCTTTTGATATCAATAATTTCTATAAAACTATTTTAAGACTATTACATACAGGACTCATATCCAAGACAATTTATTATTCTATTTATCCATATTCTTCATAAAGTGCCTTTCCTAAACTTAGCTTTCACTTAAAACCTTTTTAAGACTTAAAAATCTAACCCCCTCTAATGAGCCTTGAAATCCCTTTTATAGAACAAGAGAGCAACAAGCATCGGGCTCAATTACATTTACATTTTATTTCATTTGAATATAATTTGCACCAAAATTTGAGATGTCCTTAGTTAGTTATATGAACTCATTATGGAAAATGGAGGAGTAAAAGACCAAATTCCACATCCTTTGCATGAAGATATGCCAGCTCTTCAAAAGGCAGAGTTTGTTGTAGCAACATTGAATCCTCATCCTTGTTGACCAAAGAAGATTCTCCACTCACAGCCATAGAAAAAACTTGCATACTACCCAAAAGAAACCTACATGCCACCAATGTTAGCAAGTCTAGCACTTCTCCAACACACCAACCTAAAAAATTTCCATAGATTAGCACTAGAAACAAGAAATCACACGAATGTTGAATAGGATAGTCCTAACAAAAGGGCCATGGTGTCATCAAAAATTAAAAAAATGGGGTAGATTCATCACTCTAAGTCATCAGTCTTATAGGATACTAGCCCACATCTTGTTCATGGTGGAACTGGAGGAACCATCACCACCTCCTCATCAGACTCTTCAGAAGGTACCAGGGAGAGTGGATAACAATCACACTCTAGATTAGTGTCATCCTCAATGTCTAAATAGCTATTAGAAACCTCCCTGGGATAATTACATCTTCCTTGATAATCCTTACGATACTTGCACATTTTCTTTGCCTCCTTTTCATATTCCAACATCTTTTTCCCTTTGAACTTGACCAGCTCTTCTAAAACAATTCAGCTCCTCTGGTGGTAATTACTCCTGACACCATACTACTTGAATTTCTTGCATCCCCTTCTACTCTTTGGTGTATCAGGAGCTCCCTGTGTCTCGGTTTCATCCTCAGGAGCATTATCCTCAGACTCAAGCAAACTCAATCTCCTAGACCTTCAAACCATCCTAGCAGACTCTCCAGACTTACTCATCTTATCAGTGATAAGAACCAAAAAACCTTCACCAACTTTGCTCTTGGATACAATGTTAGAATGAAAAATATGTCCATCGGTCCTCCTTATATTGATTCATTCAAGTGTTCCAACCATTAATATGCAAAGAAAGCTTGAGTGTGCGAGCTGACAATAGTCTACTTTGATATTTTTTAACCTCAACCATTGATCATGTTTTAAAAATAAATAAACAGATAGATTACTTGTGAAAAAAATTATGAACAAGTTTTAATTATGCTTTTAATGCCTTTTCTTGATCAAAAAATCCTTGAGTAGATATACATCCACTCTATACACATATTTCAACCACATACTTAGCATTATTTAAAACCTTTTGTGCTATAATCACCAGTTTACCCATGGGAATTAATTCACTTGTATTTCTTCATAGTAGAACAATGGGGATTGATCCTAATCTAATATCAAAATATCGGTTTGTACATTTCTCTACTTTATTTTCACCTTCCCACACATACCAATAACTATTAGTATTGACGACCAAACTCCCATACATGTGCCTTAAAGAATAAACTTGAAAAATGACATTGTTTTGAAATAGTACCCTCTCGACCAAATTTAGCAACCTTCCAACTCCATTTGAGTCTATTGATCCCTTTTAGAATGTCTACATGGCACTTTCCTACTTGTCCACTACAAAATATGGCACACAAGAGGGTCCCTCTCAAGATGGTGGGTAGTGGTCACAATTAACCCTCGTCATCTGCCATCAACCATTGATTTCCTTCCTTACATAGCAATTGTTGTCATCAAAGCTTGGCAGGTTTCTCAATTAGTGACAGGTGTCGTACTGCCCGCTAGCCCATGTAACTATCTTTTCTTACTGCTTTCAATAGATGAGCACATGGGGAACAACCCCAATGAAAACACATGTTGCAGTGTTCATCGTTGATCTTTATCTAAACTATGTTCGCCAACCTTCTAGAGGTACCAGTTCCACCATCTGTCAATAACATGTGGCCATCGCCGTTTAAAATAACTTGAAATAAACTAGCACAAGCATGTGGGGAAAAATCAAGATGTGGCCACATCTTTAAAACTGTGACCATTGATCTTCTTTGAATGGTGCTAGCTACCTTCACCAAAGAGACTAGGCCCACCAATACGCTAGACATGTGGTTGAAGCCCATTATCCCGTGTGAATAAAATAAGAAGTAAATCAGCATGGGTGATAGGGGAATGGTTGGGATCAACTTCTGATGATCGAATGGCCAGCATGAAATCCTAATTCTACACTATTGGAATCAAGAAACACTGAGAGGGGGGTGAATCAGTGTTGTGAAATTTTTAACTTTATTAATTTGATCATCAAAGTGTTGATAACATTCAACCAAAATAAAAATGCATGCATAGAAGACAAACAACCACAACACCATAACACAAGGATTTTTTACGTGGAAACCCTGTTAGGGGAAAAACCACGATGGAGGTCAATCCACAATATTGTTTTGAGTATACTCAAAAGAAAAGATTACAAAATGAGAATGCACTTGCATTTAGGCACACTGCCTAGAGCTCATTGCTCAAAAATTGAAAGGCTTGCTGCCTTACAAAAGTTTGGAATGCTTCCAAAAATTTGAATTGATAAAGTAGCATCTAAAAATGCCTAATTATAGTTCTGGTTAGGCTCAACAATCAAATTTTGGACCTTCTGACTGATTCTACTCTTTTGCTTTGTTTTGCTTCAATTCACACCAAAAATCCTTAATGCACAAGTGAAACTATGCATAATCACTCTACTGACCTTCTAACATTCACAACATACATCAACTCACATTGAACACACACCAAAATGATATAATCGATCACTTATATATATCTGCCACCAAGATTTCAATCGTTACATGTCGGCTTCAACAAAATAAGAAATATTCACAAAAAGTTGGCTCAAATCATCCATAATATTCAATGTGCATCCACAAGAGTTAGCCACAACATAGTGGGGACCCAAACCAAAATTTTCTTGCACAAAAATACTTAAACAATAAATCCTCAAATATCTGTGACACACTATATTCACCAAGTCGGCCTCCAAATATTGATGAACAAAAAATTAGTTCACCAGACCTTCTAACTTCCACCCAAATTGATACGAGGCACCAAGATTTATAGATAACACATATTATGCATCGAACAATACTCCCTAAGATCCACAACACAAAATAATAATAGAAAATCTGTATATGAATCGAAGAACACAAAATTATCGGATGCTTTGTTCTAGCTTAACAAATTATTAGCAATCTTCAATCTATCTTTCGGTATGAGAAAATTACAACGTGTGGATCGTATAGCTGACAAGGGTTGCCATCAAATACAACACTAGAAAACATGTGCATTGTCTCTTGCCAACAATCTCCCCCTTTGGCATTGATGGAAACACTTAGTGAAAAATGACTAAGTGTCAGATTAGTACCAACAAAAATACACTACCACCCAAAACTCCAAAAATATCTTCATTCAAAGTTCAAAACTACAACTCCCCCTTAGATGAATATACATTTTTCACTGCTCTATTCTCCCCCTTTGACATCAATGGCAATGATGGGGAATCTGCATACAAAACTCCTATAAACAAACAAAAACTTCAAATTTCATATGTACAAACTTTGTTTCAAACAACTTACACAAACTTGTAGATATCTACAAAATTTGTCTTTAACAGGTTCAAGCTTGTGTCCCAACACTTCTTGAGGCTTTCCAGAATAGTTATGTGACCACATAGTAAATAAGATTGCAATTTTCCAGATAAAAGGCTCACTAGATCACTAACCGCCATGGCATCTTGTGCTTCTTTCAAAGCATTCAACATGGCTTCCATCTTTGGACCAATTAGCCCTCTAAGTTCACCAGCTCTTTCCACAACTTTGTAATTATCATGCTTAAAATTCTTTATTTTGTAAAGTAAGACTATAACTTGACCTTCTTGTTCTCCAACAAAAATAGTTAAAGGATCAAAAGCATCAGAAATAGCAACTAACTCTTTCTCATGATCCTTAACCTTCTTCTCATTTTCCTCAATAAGTTTTGACAAAGACAAACATGACTTATAAATCCTTCCACCTTCTGATAATGCACTTTGAACATTTTTCACATAGGTAGCTAATAGAGATTTATCATTAGCTATCAATCCTTTCAACCTACTGATCTTCCTAGCATCAAATTCATTTTGAACTTTGACCAAAGCTGACTTCTCAAGTGACTCAAAATGAGTACTTACCGAATTTAAAGTTTCTTCAGCTCACTGGAGGAAGAACCAGATGCATCCTTAACATAAGTAGGCATGATCTTCTCCAAAATGCCAGATGTCAGATTCAATAACTCAATGTCCTCAATGTGAGCCTTTAGAATTTCTTCCCTAGCCTTAGCTTGTGCAAATGATGCGACTTTTATTTTCTGAATTGGGGACAAGGTAGAAAAATGAATAGGATCATCTCCCAACTCAAGATCAAATTCTTCCTTTTGCTCTTCTAGAAACTTCTTCATTGCCTCTGCAGTGTCTCTTGCTTCTATTGGAACTCCCTTAACTTCAACCTTCTTTTTCTCAACTATTGTTTCCACCACCACAAATATTTACTTGTCATTTGGAGATTCAACTTCTTCAACTGACATTTCCTTTCCTTCAATAGACACAATTTTAGGAGCCTCAATCTCCATAGGTTCTTCTATATTATGTACATCAGGAGTAATCTAAGTGTCCTCAATTGTAAAATCTTCATTTACCAAACCAAATGAGATATATTCCACATGCTCTTCTTCAGAAACAACATCAATTATGTTCTTTAATAGAATTTTCTTCAGAACCCAACATAAGATTTTTTATTCTTGTTTTTCTTTTGAACTCTTTTTTCTTCTTTTAAGATTGACTTCATTTCTTCAACAAACATTACCAGACTTAAATTTGCAAGAACCCATTCTCTTAGCTATTCTTCTTTAGTTCTAGCATTAACTCTCCTTGTCTCCAAAATTTCAAACAATTCCTTAGGCAATTGTGCCATTATCTAAACAAGAGTCATATTGAAATTATTCAATATTTTATTGTAGCCTCCTCAAGAACTCTTTGACAAATAGTATCAAAGATACCATACACTTCACACAAGGGGTTAAGATTTCCATCCTTAATTATACCTCTTTCAACTTCCTCTACTGACATACCTGGTTTATCAGGCTTCATCTTCTTCTTTTCTTTCTCCTCCTCATCGGAGGGCTTGACTGTTGTTGCTGCAGGGGTGCTCATATGATTTATTTCTCTAACTTCATCATATTTTGTCTCTTCATCATCTAAAAAAAATTTATACACTCTTGTGCTCTTATACTTCTTCCTTTTACTGGATACCTTAACTTAGGATTTTGCAGGGGCTGACTTCTTTACATGACCAGATAGGGTTGTTGAGCTCCTTATTGATCTAGTTCAAGCAAAGGATGTTGTCAGACTAGCAAATTCAGTTTTAGCAGGCTCTTTTCCTTTTTCACTTTCAACTTGTTCTCTTTTTCTTTTGGCTTCTCTTATAGCTTCTGCAGGTATGCCTATGCTCTTTGTGAATACTTCCACTTCTTTCCTCACTCGTCAGATTATCATTGGTTTCTTCAATTGCTCATGGACTTGTATATTTTTCTCTGCATATGTTCCAAACCTTTCTTTAGACGGATCCAAAGGCATACTCAATAGATGTTGTGTGTATAGCTCCAAGATTCTCTCCTCAAATTCATAACCCATTGGCATAATCTAGATAGTTCTGGGTTCTGCTACTTCCATCAAGCACTGATCAATATCTACCATAAAACAAATCCTTATACTTCTCCATAATAGAAGTGGGAATTCTTTCCCTTGCTTGCATTTCATTCTGAAAGTTCTTGAGATATCCCCAGATTGCAATTTTCCTAGCTTACAAACCACCAAGGCTAAATAACATGTCTATAATCTGAACAACAACAAGCTTATTATTTTTCCAATACACTTTCCCAACTCCCGGAACTTCATCCATGAAATAAAATAATAAACATATCAATATATTACCGTATTTAAAGGAATTCTTCTTGTCTTTCTTAATCTTACCAAGATTTTCCATAAGCTGAATTTGAAGCAATTCACATAAATCATACTCTACATTCTCCTTTACCATTTGATAGGCTACATATATGATTGTATCAGATACAAAATTTTCTCGGCTAGAGTGATATATCTTATAACCAATGATCATCGAGGAAACTTTCACACCAACATCAATGATGTTATCAATTTTCAATACTCTTCTATCAAATATAGAACCAATTGCATCAATGACTATTTGATTTTACACAAACTTCAAAATCGACAGTCCACCGGAGGAATTTAAACTTGTAACAACACTTATAGCCTCTTTTTTAATCTTGAATAGTTGATTCAACCACATGAATTCAGCATGAACTCGACTTAAGATGTACGGGACCCATTCATTTTCATCAAACATGAGGAATTTCACAATCTACATGGGCTTAACACATAAATCTTCTCCAATAATGTGCTTGGAATATAGATTTATCAATTGCAAGCTTCCTAACTCCTCAATATTAGCATGAATGTATTCCCTAATATCTTCAATGTGCAAGACACCATACGGAACAGATGAAAATGCACCTAAAGGCTTGGTCTCCATAGACTTGAAAGGATTCCACTTGAAATTTGGATGGGATCTATCCTTGACTTCAACTACCAATGGAGTAGCCATTTTCACAAATTCACAGGTTTACAAGTTTTCCCAAAAAATACCTTTTATCTAGATTAGGGTTTGAACTTTGAATCGCCTTCACACTTGAATTCTCACCAAATTTTTCCAAAGTTTTCTTTAGAGCTCTTCAAATTTATTCTTCTCAAAATTCAAAGTGACAAATGAAGGATAGAAATAACCTTTTATCATTCACACACCTAACCTTTTTGACGCAATAAATGCTTTTTCCCTAACACATTCGAATACCCTGTTTCTATACACTATAAAAGATATCTCTTCTACGAACCTTGAATTTTGCAAAAATACTCTCTTCAATTGTTCAATAGCATCCATAGATCATCAATACAATCATTGAACTCATCCACATCCTGATGTCAATTTCCTATAGGGATTTTGAAATGTTTTCTTTGGAGTTCCCCCTAGGCCAAAGGCCTTAACCTAATTCCCAGAGAAATTACCAGAAGTTGATTCTAGTGTTGGCTCATTTCCTACAATAGAGGGACTCTTCTTTACCCATTTCTTCTTCATCTGCTTCCTGATTGATCTATAGTAACTTTCCCTTTTCCTTTTTCATCCTTCTACATGTTTCTTCTTTGGTTTATCGGACCTCTTCTATAGAATCTAGCAATATGACCAGTTTTGTTGCAATTGTAGCACACCACATTTCTTTGTCCAAACCAGTTGTTCCACTATCTTTCTCTTGATCTAAATTAGTTAGCAATATGGCCAAATCTATTGCATGTATAAGATCTAACATTTCTATAAAATTTGTTCATCACATTTTTGCATTAATTTGACTTATGACCATACTTGTTACAATTAAAGCACTAAACAGAGAATGATGGACCACTTGAATTCATTCTACTTTTGCATTGAGTTGTCATATTACCAAATTTATTGCAAACATAATAGATATCATTAAATCTTTGAGCATTTGGTTGTCTTACTTGATACCTTCCATTGTTGTTCATCTGATTTCCTTGTCTAAACCTCCTTTTTCCATATCTGTAACTCTCTCCTTCCTCATATCCAAGGCCTCGCTTGTCACCATCAGTCCTCTAGCTTTTAATCAGTTCATCAAGTTTGGATGAGCTAATCTTGAACTTCTCCTTGAATTCATTTGTAGTAGCAAGTTCATCTTTGAGATCAAAAATGTGTTTTTCAAGCTCTTCCTCATTATGTTTGGATTGTTCTAACTCAAGTTCCAACTAAATGAATCCATCAACAACTCGACAACATTCTTCAAATTTCTCTTTCACGGATTGGGCAAGCTTTTCTTCATTTATCTTCCTGTCTTCAATTTCCTTAGTTCATCCTCATCATAATAGATTTTGTCTCATGATTTTGAACTGCATTATCACTGGCAAGCTTTACATATTCTTCTATCTTTTCCTTTAGGGTTTGACTCAGTTTTTCATCTACAATGTGTTTACTATCTTCTTGATTGATCTGATCACGAAGTTCCCTTCTCTTCTCTCTCAACTTGTTGATTTTTTCTTTTAGTGACTCAATGAATCTCTCAACATTCATGAGATTTTCTTGTAATTCTCAGACTTCAGATTTTTCCTGATCAAGATCATCTAGGGGCACCATAAGTTGTTGTTGAAGACTGCTTGAATCCATTGAAACACTTTCCAAGATATTCACCAAGGTTTTAAGCTTCTTCCAATGAACTGAGCTCTGAATCCAATTGTTGGAATCAAGCAACACTGAGAGGGGGGGTGAATCAGTGTTGTCACAATTTTTAACTTTGTTAATCTATTCATTAAAGTGTTGATAACATTCAACCAAAATAAAAATACATGCACATAAGACAATCAACCACAACACCATAACACAAGGATTTTTTACATGGAAACCCTATTAGGGAAAAAACTACGGTGGAGGTCAATCCACAATATTGTTCTAAGTATACTCGAAAGAAAAGATTACAAAATGAGAATGCACTTGCATTTAGGCACACTTCCTAGAGCTCACTACTCAAAAATTGAAAGCCTTACTTTCTTACAAAAGTTTGGAATACTTCCAAATATTTGAACTGATAAAGTAGCATCTACGAATTCCTAATTACAGTTTTGGCTAGGCTCAACAGTAAAATTTTGGACCTTCTAACTGATTCTTCTCTTCTACTTTGTTCTGCTTCAATTCATACCAAAAATTCTTAATGCACAAGTGAAACTTTGCATAATCGCTCTACTGACCTTCTAACATTCACAACATACATCAACTCACATCGAACATAAACCAAAATGATATAATCGATCACTTATATATATCCACCACCAATATTTCAATCGCTACATGTTGGCTTCAACAAAATAAGAAATATTCACAAACAGTCAACTCAAATCATCCTTAATATTCAATGTGCATCCACAAGAGTCAGCCACCACATAGTGGGGACCCAAACCAAAATGTTCAAACACAAAAATACTTAAACAATAACTCCTCAAATATTTGCGATACACTATATTCACCAAGTCGGCCTCCAAATACTAATGAATAGAAAATTAGTTCACCGGAACTTCTAACTTCCACCCAAATTGATACGAGGCAGCAATATTTATAGATAACACATATTATGCATCAAGAAATACTCCCTGTGATCCACAACACAAAATAATAACATAAAATTTGCATATGAATCGAAGAACACAAAATTACCAGGATGCTCTATTCTAGCTTAATAGATAATTACTGATCTTCAATTTTTTTACTGATATGAGCAAATTGCAACATGTGGATCAGCTACCTAACAAGGGTTTCCATCAATGACAACACCTAAAAACATGTGCAGTGTCTCTTGCCAACATGCACATTTTGCAAAAGTTAATCTTAAAAGGGGACCATCACTAGGTAGATGAGAACTTGACCCATAAAGTATGAAGGCTAAGGATATAAGTCATTATAAAATTAAGCTTTGATCATAGGGAAATTTAATACTAAGAAGGACTAAGGTAACCGACAGACCTAAAATCAAGGGGTCGGTGAATAGAATGACATCAATGGCATAAGAGGTAATTTAGACAATCAGAGACTGGGAATATCAGGTCAATGCAATTTTAAAATGACCAAGGGCTTTTCAAAGCTTTTAGGCCAATTTTGAAGGGTTTTAACAACATAAAAACCCTAACACAGTGATGAGGAACACAACCTTAAGCCAGAAATGAGGGTCCGAGCCAAACACAATTGTAGAATGGAACCAAGAATTTTTTGAGGGGTTCCATCAAGATCATTTTAAAAAATGCTTAGAAAGGTGTAAAATCCATATCGGGACCCAAAACCTAGGTGGGACTCATATGCCCAAGGTGGCGTATAAGTCCCAGATCACTAAATCTAGGCCACACAACCTAAAACACCTAAATTATTATTAGTTTTTTATTTATGTTGGGATTATCTTCAAAAAAGATGCATTAAATGAGCCTTGTGGATGTAAAATAAGGTCAATTAAAGCATAATGAAGCCCACTTATTTATGAAAACCCTAAAAAAGTGTGAAAGTGTGTTACAACACTTTGCAATGCTCTAAATAATATGATTAGGCTTATTTAGTTTACAAGAGCCTAATACCTAATGTGAGTGTGTTAAACACATTACAACATTAAGTCAAGGCATCATTAAGCTCAATTTTACAAGGAGTGCCAAACAAGAGTGAAAATGTCACCAACGACATTTTTTAACAATACATTTAGCCCCCACTTTAGTAAGAGGATGAACTTGCTTCAAACTCACACTAAAGTAGACAAACTCACTTCAAGAGGGGTCCAAGTGCACCAATGCTGGTAAGATAGGATGAAAACAATCAAGAGGGGTAATCAATCCCCCAAGATCAAGATCCTATGGAAAACCAACATAGGCACAAAAGAACACACATGAAAATGATATAAATAGCATCATTAAGGCACAAGCATACACTTCCAAGAAGAAAAGAAAAAGAAAATAAAATAGGGGTGGATGGATCAAGCTTCGATTATTTGTCCAGCATGATGTGGATCAGATCTAGGTTGTTTCTTTGAAAAATGCATGCTCACTCTGAGGCAACAAAACTTTAGGTTTTCCGTTGGGTGAGCATCTGAAAGAGGTGAGACACATACACACATAATTGGTATGCACTCACACACACACGAGTGGCTATGGGAAATTCATGCCCTAGATGGGCTTCCCATCAAACCATACCAAAGTTATACCTCTTGATAACTTTGATAAGGTGCCACATAATAACGAACTTTGAGCTCCATGAGACAAGCAAAGCTTCATATTCTTGAAACTCATGAATAAAAAAGATGGCTCCATAGGCATGTAAAGTATATTATGCAAGGTGGTCATATAACCAAATTTTCAAATACAAAAATAACATTCAAAGGAGTCTTGCTTAGTTCATGTAAGGTCCTTAACTTAGGGAACATTGTGCCTAATGTCTCCAAGAGAGGACCAATCAAAGAATAAAAGATTCACAAGTTAGGGGATGCAGTGTGTTGCATCAAGGCACTAAGAGGAATATAATATGATAAGAGATATCGCACTCTTGAAGGACATCACACCCAATTTCATCACAAAGCGAAAAACACATCTCATGAAGCAAGAAGACTACACCATGAAACATAAAAAATAATAATACAAAAGAATAATACCAATGTATGCCCCCACTTTAAATAAATTGCTAAACACCATGATGTGAGCAATTAATTTAAAGTAGAAAATGATAAATTCTAATAAGAAGGAAGACATGAGAGCTAACTTGAAAATCCCTATACCAAGTCATATGTTTCCAAGTAAAGTTGCATCATGCAAAAGAAAAGAGAGGGGTTGCCCCCAAAATGAAACTCCAAACACATAAGGGATCTATGGATTTGGGTTCATTATGTTCTTGCTACAATATTTTTAGAGAGCTCAGAACTCTCATAATTCTCCAAATACTCATAGAACTAGAAGAGTGAAAACAAAGAAAAACCTTTCGGGTCAAGATGGAAGAGACATGAATGTCTTGATGCCTTGCGTCATCCCTAAAAGGAAAACAAAAGACAAAAAAAAGATAAAGGAAAATATTTTGGGTCAACATGGAAGAGACATGAATGTCTCGATGCCTTGCATCATCCCCAAAAGGAAAACACAAAAAAAAAAAGATAAAGGGAAAAGATAAAAGATTGAAGGCATAGAGAAGAATGAAGGTACAAAGAGGAATGTCATAAAGAGAGAGAGAGAGATACATCAAATAGAACATCATAGGGGATCACATCATGCAAATGAAATCACACAAAAAAAAAAATTAAAAATGCAAAGGACTAGTAAGGAACATGTGAGTTAACCTATGAGCAAGTCATCTTATCCCAATCGTGTTCATTGTATATAGAAGGTGGACAACTAGCCAAAGGGATAATAGCAAGTGCCAAACTAGTACATCACCAGGTTCAACACTCTTCTTAGGAGAATTGTCATTTAAGCTCATGGAAGAAGAAAACAATGTATTCAATTCATTATGTACTTGTTCATCAATATTTTCAATCTCATCATCATCATCTAACTTAATCACAATAGGAGGTCAAATGATAATGTCCAAAGAAGGGCTTAGCTCTTGTTGTGGTTGTATAGGATTGTTTTGTTTCAACGAAGGGGGAGACTTGTCATGCATTGTTTCATTCAAGTTTGGATCTTGATTTTCTTTGTTTATTTCATTATTGAACTTTCAAGCAAGAGTACGACATATATGCCTACACTCTCTAGAATTTTTGTTTCTTTTAGTTTGGTTTTCAAGTTATGTTTGTGTAGGAGTGGGTTGATCAACCATAGGTTTCTTTTCTTCCCCAAGGGGAGGAATGGAAGGAACCCTAGAAGGTTGTTTAGCCAACTTTCTCTTTAACTTTATAAACTTGTTTTATTCTAGGAGGTGTGATGGGATTGTTTTCGTTGTCTCTTGGTATTTTTTAGGAAACAGGTGAATGTTCTATCTGAGGTTGTTCTTGTTTGTTTGGACTATCTTATGCTTCAATTCTAGTTTCATCAAGGATGGTAGGCTCGGTGGTGGGTGGAGGCATGTTTCAAAGGGATAATTTTTGTATGCATTTTTCCTTAAATTTTTGGTAGGATTTAAAAAAGAATTCCTCATGAGATTTGATAGGTTCCATAGGCTCAGGACAAAAGAATTCTAAGGAAAATTTTCCATGGGAAGACAAAGGGTTAAAGCCACTATGATGCACAATGAAATTTTCATTTTCAAAGGGAAAATTTAAGCATTTATGCACAATCGATGAGACCACTCCCATGGAGCATAGCCATGGGTGACCAAGTTGCATACGGAATTGATATGATGTCGATATGATGGAGAATGAGACATCTAGTGTTTTCAGTCCTACTTGCAAAGGTAAGGTGATTGATCCCATCATAGGGCAAGAAAAATAATTATGCATCTTGATCTATGCTCTTAGTTTATCATATTTCCTGATAAAGCTCATGTAGAAGTAAGAATTCCTCAATGATCACATTCTCTCCATAGATAGGATCAATTAATATCCCATTAGTGGGCTTATCATAGATTCGATTGGATATGTAAAGAGGACTATCAAGTGCATGTTTAAGTATATCTCTAGAGGAGAAAGCAATGTCAAGAGTCTTTTTAGTTTGGCCCTTATGATGTTGAGTTTCAACCAATGCAACCAAACCATTGATAGGATTTTTTTCTTGTGGATCAGTATCCATAGGAATTTTTTGAATTATATCTATGTTCTCATCATTCGTGTCCATATTCATCACATCAATGTTTGTAGTTTCACTAGCTTTGACAAATGAAATATTATGTTTCAGCATGGGATTGGTAAAGATTTGCAAGTTTTTTTTAGGAGGGGCAACAAACTTATTTCCTTGATTATTAACACCTCCAACAGAGAGCTTACCAAAATAATTGAGGTCTTGCACAAGATGTTTAAGACACTTACAATGTTTCATATCGTGTCCATTTTGTCAATGATAATGGCAATAAGAATTTGATCTAAATTTTAGAGGTAGAGGCTTATTAGGATCCGGTTTTTTTAATGGGAGGTGAGGTAATCATTTGTTGTTATAAAATTTGTGTCATTGTGTTATGAAGGGTATCAGACAAGAGAATGAATTGTATTTTTGAGTCCCCATAGTTAAACGGTATCATTTCTTTTACGACAGCTACTTGGGTGTTGGTATTTTTACTTTTTTTTTAGGGGGATTAACTTGAAGGAAGCATTTATTCTTCTTTCTAAAAGGTTGGTAATTATTTTGGTTTGTTGACTCAAACTTCTTAGTTCGACTAGAGGTGGATTTTGTATCACGACTACTAACCGAGTTTTGATAATCATGGAGAGCGGTGCATAAGTGTATGAAGGAGGGAAATTTTGTCATGGTAAGATTAACTTGTATCTTAATTTGAAAATTCTCTATGAACATCTTTTGAAGGTGAGGGTTAGGAACCTTTACATCAATTTGAGAATAAAGTGATTGACAGTGCAAAATAAAGTCAGTAATCTTTTCTTCTTCTTTTTTGCTTACATCTCATCAAATTGTCCAAGGTCATATTAGGAGTCATATGCACTTGGAAACGGTTTATAAATGCCTCAAAAATTTCATTGAATGAACGAATTGAGTTTTTCGGTAATGAAGAAAAACATTCTAAGGCAATATCCTTCAAGGACCTAGGGAAAAGTTTAGCCAAGAGTTTATCATCAAGGACAAAGTCACTACACAAGGTAGTATAGGAACCAACATGGTTGGAAGGATCACCCTTCCCCTCATATTTCTCAAATCTAGGCACCTCTACACCTTGTGGCATTAGTGTTCGCAATATCCCCAAGGACAAGGGTTTGCTTTTGACATAATATGTAGGTGGGCCATTTTTATTTTTATTGATGGTAGAAACTTTCTTTTGAAGGGATGAAACAATTTGAAAATTTTGGTTTATGAGAGGATCATTGCTTGTATTATGATATGGAGGTGAAAAAGGTGAAGGTTTGTATGTGTTCAAGGTACAAGTGAATGTAATTTTTATAGGTGGTAAAGTGGTAGGAGATTTGACATGCGATGCCACAAAGGTACTAGGGATGCTAGCAGAAATATCCAAGGAAGGAATCACATTACTAGTAGGTTGCATTGTTGTTGTAACTTGAGGGTTGGCATAGGTAGAAATAGAGGCAATTGTTGTGGGAGGAGGAATTTGATTTCCTCCTTGGCTTGTGACATTGTTCATATGTAAAGGACAACTATTGGTTGAAGTAAGGTGTTTTCCAAAGATCTTAACTATGTTTCACACAAGTTCAAGTCCATCTTCACTTTCAAGAATGTGATGAATGTTATCTATGGTAGGGACGGTAGTGGTTGAAATGTTGTCATTGCTTACTTGATGTTGTAGTTTTGCTAAGTCTTCATGAATTTGTATTATGTTTTCTTGTGGAACACTAGCAACCATTATTTCAACATGCATTACACTACTTGAAGGCAAAGAGTTGCTAAGGGTATGGTCCATACCTAGTGAACTAGTTTCAATACTAGGAGTGAAAGAGCTAGATAACTCAAGATCCATGAAGATTATTCTATCATGGGATGACATGAGTATTGAACTTTGTCTCACCATAGTATTAGAAATAGTAAACAAAGTAGAAATTCTCATGCAAGGGATACTAAATGCAACATGAATGCAAATGAAATGTAAGCTAAATGCAATTAAATGAATATAATAGAAACTCTATAAACCAAAACAAAAAGTTATCAACAGCAAACAAGAGCATAGAAACAATTTTTTTAATTCTAGAAAATGTAGTTCAAAATCGGCACTACGACTAAATCACCCAGAGGAGCATATGAGTCCTAGTGAGGATTTTTTCAAAAATTTGAAAAAAATTCAAGTGATTTTTAAGATTTTTAGTTTGTATGATTTGTAAACTAAGTACAAATGTAGTTTTTTATATGATTTTCAATGATTGGAGATGCAAAAATGCAAGCTATATGAACTTTCACTAATGCAAAAATTAGAAACCTTAGAATGCCAATTAACTAATGCAAACCCTAATGCACAGTTAATGCAAGCAAGATCTAGGATGATGATGCACTCCAAATCAGAACTATGATGTTATAAATGCAGGTTCACCAAAATGAAAGGCTGAATTTTGCTACTTCTATGCTTGGGAGATGGAATAACAATCTTCACACTCTCTCATTCAAGAATAACCCTAGAGATCTCAATCCAAGATAGACAAAGGAGAAAGATATCTTGCAATAGGGTTGTCTTAGGGGCTGATTACAAACTAATGAGGGGTTCACCACCAAGCTAGGGCTTGGAAAGACAAATTAAATGCAAGTACAAACATTTTATTAAACCTTATGCAATGCAATCTTCCACTAAGTGACCTAGAAAAGCATGTAAAACAGAAACAAAAAGTTGAGAGATGAAAGGTGTGCACCTGGAAACTTGAAGGAGATTGAATGTAGCTCTGAAATGCTAAAAAAATTGATTTTAAAGCTTTTAGGACTCATACACCAAACTAGGTGATTTATTCCCAAATTAGGGTTTGTTGGAAATTGGATTACATCAAATGGTTTTCATTAATGGCAACATGTTGCCATTGATGTCAACACAGTATTAAATGAATGAGATAGTTACTAGAAGCTATTTTCTATTGAAGATGACATTTATATTTGGACTAGTATGATTGGTCTGATGTGTTAATTATTAAGGTATGGTTTTCTACCATAAGATAAGCTATGATTCTAATATTTAAATATCTTCGTTGAATCGGTGTATACAATATATTACGAAGACTAGTTATGCTTGATGGATGTTAGTCTTATGGAGTCCTCCATCTTTCATCACTTAGGTAGTTTATTGCATTCTATTTTGGGGAGGAGTTTTGTTCCCATGTGGTTTTCTCCTTTACCCCGTTTGATTTAGTTTGCATTGCATTTGTAAATGAGTACCTGATCAGGCCTTGTTGTCGGGACTCATCTTTGCATAATAATTTGCTTCTCCCTAAGTTGCACTTATGGGGGGGTGTTGGTGTAATTAATTATTTAATTACACTTTAGGATAATTTTACTTAGGTAATTATTTATTTCCTAGGATAATTATCATTTAATTCCTATCTTATTGAGTTGTCTTTTTGCTCAAGATAAGATTAGGGTTGCTTTTTCTTGCTTTATTGCATCATTTCCTTTTCGAAGGCTTTTGTAATATTTGTAAAACAATTCATTCAATAATCATTAATTCTAATTTTTTCTTGCACACATTGGCCCTAAGGGTTTACAGAACTTCTGTTGTTTTTGTTCTAAATATCTTCGCATGTGATAGGTGATTACTTGCAGGTGATTCTTGGGGACTGTAAAGTTAGTTTTTCAACTTCTACATGGTATCAGAGCTCCAGACCTATTGCTGCCTATTCGTAATTTGAAGATATTCTCTCACAACATTTTCTTCTGTGCAAGGGTTTTATTCCAGTATTTTTTGTCAGATTAGAGGGGTTTTTCATCATTTTTAAAAAAAATTTGACTTTGATCTCTCAAATAGTGCATGCCAGTGCAAAATAGACTTTATAGATGTGCTCAGAAGGCCCAAAAACCCCTATTTTCATATAAAATATGATAAGGTTTTCTAAAAATTAATTTTTTAGTGTTTTTGGGAAATTTCAAAACAGTTGCCAAAAAAATCCGTACAGATCCGTATGGACGCATCATTTTCCGTGCCATATTTTTTTGGGGCCTACATCAATTTTGAGTTGCATTGATTTCTGTGTCATTTTGATTTTTGTGCTACCTCGATTTTCGTGCATGAAGGTTCAACTAAATATTTTATTAATTTTTTCATCTTTAAATTAATAAAAAAATTGGTTTAAAGCCTAAATGAGCATATTCAGTAAAATGGTCATATCTTGAGCATATGGTCTCCGTTTTTCAAAAACGAGATATCGTCGGAAAGTTGCTTCTGACATCGTTCTAGGGATGTTGGTATTTTTTTCTGATTTTTCCGTTTTGATGCTTTTTTTTCCTGTCAAAGCCAGAAGTTGTCATTTTCACTCCAGGAGGCGTAATTTTTGCGTCCTGGTTCCGTTTTTCGAAAACGAATAGGCATTGGAAAGCTGGTTTCATCCTCTTCTTAGATCTTAGACTTGATGATTGCAGATTTTTAACCAAGTATCTGATTTTTTTGTCAGAATTCAGCCTTTACTTTTTGAGTTATTTTCTTGGGAAAGGTGCAATCGGGAGTTTTTTTAAGATCAAAGAGGAATATTTTTTTATTTTGAGAGTATATATTGCTGTTTTTTGTCATGGATTTACACAAAATTTCACCCCTTACTCCATTCAACTAATTTGATTGGAAAAAATAAATGGAGATTCATTTGAAACATAAAGGGTTGTATAGGGTAACCATGGGTACAGAAATTGAACCTACAGGTGCTACTGAAAAGAGAAAATGGTTTAAAAGGTGTGATGAAACTTATGGTACATTATGTTTGTCTCTCTCCTCTAACCTTCTTTTTCACATTGAATCTTGTACTACACCAAATGAGATATGGGCTACTTTGGAGTCTTTGTTTGGGAAGCAGAATACTATGAGAGGGTTTCAGTTAGAGAATGAGCTTATTTGCTTAAATCCTAGGGATTTTGACAGCATCTAGGAGTTTTTCACCAAACTCAAGTCTCTTAGATTATAGATGTCATAGTTTGGTGTTCAGAAAGAAGACTCTCATTTGATATTGTCCATTCTTTCTAAGCTTGGACCAGATTATTCAGTTTTTGTTTCTACCTTTTATGCCACTAGGGATGCACTTGGTACGAGATTCACTATGCCATCTCTTGATGACTTTGCTTCATCTCTCACTCGAGAGCAAGCTAAGTTAGCTAGCCTGGGCACGGTGAAACCTTCTTCCTCTTCACAGGACTTATTGCATCACAGGAGCCTAGAGATCAGAAGGCTTCTTTAGGCAAAGGAAAGAAATAGAAACAAAAGGATTCCAAACCTCATGAGCAGCAAAAGGAGTCCTCAGATTCATCCTCCTTTTCTAAGGGGAAATCATTTAGGAAGGAGAAGTCTACATGTGCATATTGCAAGAGGGAAGGACATGCAGAACATAATTGTTACAAGAAGGACATTGATGAGCTGAAACATCTTCTTCATAAACATCAAATTGATTTTCCTTCTAGGATGTCTGCATCATCTTCTTCTCCTCATTCTTCTTCTTCAGAGCAGCATAACACAAGCATAGCTGGTTTACATACTTCATCAGATATGAAGGGACATGCTCTTTGTGCTTCTTCGGGTATTGGATCAGGGAGATGGCTTCTAGATTCAGGAGCATCTCATCATATGGCATCTTCGTAGTCTATGTTCACTTCCTTTGAGCCTTGCACTATGTCTCCCATTTTGATGGGAAACAACACTTACATGAGTGTTACAGGGAAGAGGTCTATTAGTTTTGGGGACCACTCCTTTCAGGATGTCTTGTGTGTCCCTCACTTGACAAATAACCTTCTTTCCTTCTATCAGATAACACATAGGGGCAATGGGAGATCTGTGGAGTTCACACCTGATTTGGTTATCATCAGAGACTTGGAGAGTAGAGCAGTTATTGCTACTGGGATAGTGGATCACTCATCTCGGTTGTATTCTTTCACTGATTTTGCTACTGGTGGTGCTTTTGTTCCTACAGCTATTCCTCACATTTCAAGTGTGCATCATCATTCAGAGGAGATATTTGGCTTCTTGAACATTGGTGTTCTCACTTCGGATCCTATTCTTGAGCCTTCTATTCCATCTCCTCCACCTCCTGTTGCTTCTTCTGTTTTAGTGCAGCAGGATCCAGTTGATCATACATCTTTGGAGGTTTTGATTGAGTCTTCACCTACTTTGGCTTCTTCATTTGTTGAGGTCACACCTACTTCTGTGGAGACATCTTGGGCTGCACCTATTCCACCTTCAGAGATTTCTTTCATTCGGCCTCTTCCCTCTCACTTCTTTCTAGAGATGTAGTTTCTTCACTTCTTTTGGAGTTACTTCATTCTGGGGGGGATCTGTGGTCTCTTTCTTCCTCTCTTATGGGGGGATTCATTTATGTATCTTTCTGATGGATGGTGTCCTTGGGGGGTCTTATGGAGTCCTCCATCTTTCATCACTTAGGTAGTTTATTGCATTCTATTTTGGGGAGGAGTTTTTTTCCCATGTGGTTTTCTCCTTTACCCCATTTGATTTAGTTTGCATTGCATTTGTAAATGAGTACCTAATCAGGCCTTGTTGTTGAGACTCATCTTTGCATAAAAATTTTCTTCTCCCTAAGTTGCACTTATGGGGGGGTGTTGGTGTAATTAATTATTTAATCACACTTTAGGATAAGTTTACTTAGGTAATTATTTATTTCCTAGGATAATTATCATTTAATTCTTATCTCATCTTATTGAGTTGTCTTTTTGCTCAAGATAAGATTAGGGTTTCTTTTTCTTGCTTTATTGCATCATTTCCTTTTCGAAGGCTTTTGTGATATTTGTAAAACAATTCATTCAATAATCATTAATTCTGATTTTTGCTTGCACACATTGGCTCTGAGGGTTTATAGAACTTCTGTTGTTTTTGTTCTAAATATCTTCGCATGTGATAGGTGATTTCTTGCAGGTGATTCTTGGGGACTGTAAAGTTGGTTTTTCAACTTCTACAGTTAGCTGAATTAGTACAATGTTTAAATCATATATGGTGTCGACCTAATTGATGATCTTGATATGCTTGTATATATATAAGATGTTTTGAGGAATGAAAGTGAGTGTAGTGAGAGGTATGAGAAAGAGAAAGGAGAAGTGAGAAGTGTGTGTGTGAAGGAGAAGAAAAGTGTGAGAACCTGAATGCTTTATCAGCTATCATCAGTGCAGAGTTGTTGAGCAATTACTATGTGTGGCAGTACTTCATATTCTAAGCTTCAGTGGAACTGAACCCTACACATTGAAGGTGTGTTCTATCAGTTCAATATTTTGGTAGTGATCCTTAACTTTTTTACTTTGGTGGTGAGTCATCTTTTGTATCTTTGGGTTGTAGCCTTGTGGATAGTGAGTTCGAACAATGAGTCCTTATCTCAGGCAATGAGCCTTTTTATAATCAGTTTTGATATTTTCTATAGTGTGAGTTAATCCTCACCGTGGTTTTTCCCTTATTATGTTTTCCACATAAATCTGGTGTTACTATGTTTATGTAGTTGGACTCAAGGAATACTAAGAGGGGGGGTGAATCAATGTTCAGCAATATTTAAATTTTATTCCAAATCTTAAACCATTTACATCATTTCAACAAAAGTAAAGATGCAAGCACAAGAAGGAAACAATAAAAACACTATAACACCAAGATTTTTACGTGGAAACCCTATTAGGGGAAAAACTACAGTGGAGGTTAATCCACAATTTATACTTTGTTAAAAGTATGAAGAAAAAGGGGAATGCACATGCATTCAGGCACACTTCCTAGAGCTCACTACTCAAAATTAGGAAGGATCACTTCCTTACAATATATTTGGAGAAAAAAAAAATGAACTAAGAAAGTAGCATCTACAAATGCCTGGTATTAGTTCTGGTGAGGCTCATAGATCAAATTCTGGACCTTTTGTCTGATTATTCACTTTTCTCTACTCTACCTTAATTTGCTTCACAAAATTCCTCTTCTGCGCAAGTGAAAACTATGCCAAATCACTCAACAACCCTTCTGTTATTTGCACATTCCGAACATGCACGAACTCACACTTCAAAATGAATTAATCGATCTCTTCTATATATCCACTAGCAAGAATTCAATCGCTATATGTCAGCTTCAACACAATAAAAATATTTCCCAATAGTCGGCTCAATCCACATTAAATATTTGATGTGTACCTATCAAGGTTGGCTAAAGCTATGTTGTGGCCCCAAATCAAAATTCTCAAACACAAATATTTAAGCAATTACTCCTTATACATCCATGGCATGCCATATTCACTGAGTCAGCCACCATGAGCTAATAAATAGAAAATCATTCTGTTGAATCTCCTAACTTAACCATCGATTGATGCAACATCACAAAACTTAACAATAAGATATAATATATAGTTAACAACTTTCCCCGAGATCCACAACTCAAAATGATAATTTGGTGAAGCATATAGATCGACATACTAACAGGATACCCTATTCTTCATTTTCACTTCTAGTAAAACTCTGTTCTTTACTCTACCTATCGGTATGAACAAATCGTGATTTGTGGACTAGAATAATGACTTAGGTTGACATCAATGAAAACACTAGAATCCATATGCAAACAATCTCCCCCTTTGGCATTGATGGAAACACTTAGTGAAAAATTACTAAGTGTCAAAACCAATATGATTACGCTGCTAATATGTTTATTGCAAAACTTCAAAACACAACTCCCCCTTAGAATGATAAAGCATTTTTCACTACTCTCTCTCCCCCTTTGACATCAATGAAAAACAAATTTTGGATCTTCCCCTTTGCTAATTCAAAATTGGATCAAAATTTGAAGAAATACACTTGCTACTCAAGTCAAAAAATTATCTTGTACTTATCTTTCATTTCTAGAAGAAATTTCCTCTAAGCTTCTACTGAAATCCCAATGATTAATTCAAGTTGTTGTTCTCAGGTGTCTGGTTAATAATCTGGATGAGAAATTCTGAAATTGTGATTGCCTCTTCTAATTTCTCTCCTTTCCTCAGAACCTCAATCATATGCTCCAATCTACATTCAGTTAAATCCTTCACTTTCCAAAAGGTGTCCACAAGGTTGTTTCTGGTGAAAAAGAACTTTTGTATGCTCAAACTACATTTCTTGAATCCTTTTCTTGACTGCACCATCTTGATCTTGAAACATGTTATAATCCTAACCAATCTTGTTCAACTCAGATTCAATTTGCTCTAGCTTATCTTTGTATCTCCCAACTGCATGAGGCCAACAAAGACAATAGTTGTAGATGTTATTGGTTGTATTTATGCATTGCCTTAGCACATTCCTTTGCCTTTTTAATTTGGTAAGAGATATCTTGAACTGCTCCTTCAGATGTAGAATTATTTCTCCCTCTTTTATGTCCTTGGACTAAGAGACCATGGCTTCCTTAATGCACTCAATCATCTCTTTAGGAAACACATTCTACAAACTCTCCAAACCAATGTTATTGTGCATAAAATAAGTACTTAGTGTGCTCTTGATCAGGTCCTACTCATATAAGGGTCTATCAAACCATATGTTTGCAATTTTATGCATCCCATCTTTCTCCTGAACAAGCTGCAGTATCTTTACTTTGGATAAAACACCTTCTTCTTCGCTTCCTTTTGCTATAACTACATCTAGTTCAACTAATTCTAGTTCTTCCCTTGGAGTGTACTCATTAGATTCATCATTTGGTATGTCCACAATCACTAGATCTTTACCTTTTCCTTCAATTTTTGGAGTATTGTGTGTCAAAGGAGTATAATCAACAATCTCTTGATAGTTTTCCTTCTTCCTCTCCATCTCACTAGAAGAGGATCCAACCTCAAGTGCACTTACTGAAATGGAAATGCTAATTGCTCCAAACTTCCCTAGAAATTCTTTAAAGAAATTTGCATACTCTTGCTCACAGTTTTCCAAAGTATTACAATGTTCAAAAATTTGTTTACAAACCAGTTCATTCTCTTTCCATACAAAATTATCGATTTGTGGAAAGAAAATTCAAAAAATACATCACAAGACATATGACCAAGGTACGAACCCTGAAGGGGTAATCTACCTCCTTTTTTAGTTTCACATTTTCCATCAATTGATCTTTTAGCAATCCGCACAGGTCAAAATCATGATCGTCCATTATCATTTTATGAGAGATGTAAACTACACTTGCTAAAGTTGTGCCTTCCTTTTTTCTAAAAAATATTTTGTATGAGATTCCATACACAATGTACCTTGTTATCGAATCTTTGATTGTTGAAATTATCAAAGCCCTCTGATCTCCAGTTACTCCGATTAGGGTTTTGACTTCCTTGTTCTAAATTGAATTCTTTTTGATATATCCCCAACATTGCATAATCAAGTTTGATTCTTAATCTCCTCTTTCAAAATGGGATAGGGTTTATCCAAAGTTAGAATGTCATCATTCAATTTGTTTAGGATAAACCTAACAACTTTCACCTTATCAAAATAGGGAAATTCACTCCAAATGTCCAAACTTTTGTGTTTCACACCTTCAAGCCATTTCAATTCATCCGTCAGCAACTTATTTCTCACATCCCTAATATTTTCACTACCTTATTCATCTAAATTCACTATTCCTTTGATTTGCTTCATTTTCCTTTCTGTAATAAACAAGTTTCTACCGAATTCCAAATTAAGTGAAAATTCTACAAGCAACTGAAATACCTGATGAATTCGCTGCCAAATTGACTTTACTCCTTTGAAATTCTACTACAGAGGCTCTCCTTCTATTCTTTTTCAATGCAAGGTGACAAATGAGGGTTCTAAATACCCTTTTATAACTCACACACCTAACCTTTTGTCGCATTAAATATTTTTCCCTAGGTGTTCTAGATACTCTATTTTCTCATACAGCAAAAAAAGAATTCATCTGCGGACCTCTTACTCCTCAAACTTCTACACAAGTTATCACCAATACATTTGTAAACTATTAGCACAAGTACTAAAAACTTCATGTATTCTAGTGCCAACTACCGATAAGGGGACAAAGGATTTTCTTGAAAAATTCCCCCTAGGCCAATGACCTATGATCAATTTCTAGAGGAATTACTAGAAACTGCTTCTGGTGCGGGCTTATTTCCTTCATCAAATTCACTCTTCCTTACCCATGTTTTATTCATCTGATCTCTTATCTCTTCCATAGCCACTTTCCCTTTTCTTTTATCATATTTCTATGAAATTTTTCCTTTGTATACCGGACCTCTTCTATCCATTTTTTTGTTCTTGCAAAATCTTGCAATGTGACCAAATCTGTTGTAGTTGTAACACACGGGATTTTTTTGTCTAGACCACTCATTCCATTGATTTCCTCTTGATCTACATTGATTAGCAACATACTCAAATCTTCCACAGGTGTAGAATTTAACATTCCTTAAGCTGACAAACATACTTTTGCATTCAATTGATTTATGACCAAACTTATTGCAACTGAAACACTGACCAGGGAATGATGGACTACTTGAATTCATTTTACTTCTACACTGAGAAGCCATATGAAAAAAATTATTACAAGCAAAGAAATGACCATTAAACTTTTGAGCATTGGGTTGTCTTACCGGATACCTTCTTCCATTGTTCATCTAATTTCTTTGTCTTGAATCCTTATGTTTAGATCTGGAACTTTCTCCCTTCTCATATCCAAGACCTCACTTGTCATTGGCATCCTTTTGACCTTTAGTCAACTCATCAAGCTTAGCAAAACTAACCTTAAACTTCTCCTTGTATTGATTTGCAGTAGTGAGTTCATCTCTAAGAATAACTATTTGTCTTTCAAGCTATTGCTCATTATTTTTGGATTGTTGTAGTTTAATCTCCAACTGAATGAATCTACTATTAACTCTATTGCATTCTTTAGATCTTTCTTTTAAGAACTGGGCTATTTTCTCCTCATTCTTCCTTTATTCAATCTCCTTAGTTTTCCTCATCACCATAGATTCCATCTCAAGCTTTAGACCAACATTATCTCTAGCAATCTTTTCACATTCTTCAGTTGTTTCTTTTAAGGTCTGATTCAAGTGATCTTCCAAGATTTGACTTGCTTTATGCTTTAGTTGATCACATAGTTCCTTCCTTTTTTCTCTTGACTCATTGATTTTATCCTTCAATGATTGAATGAATTTTTCAACATCCTCAATATTTGCTTTTAATTCCAAGACTTCTTCTTTAGACTGATCAAGATCATCAAGTGTCACCAAAAGTTGTTGTTGAAGACCACCAGAGTCCATTGCATTCCAAGATCCACCTCAAGTTGTTAAACTTCTTTAGAGGAACCAACTCTGATATCAATTGTTGGACTCAAGGAACATTGAGAGGGGGGTGAATCAGTGTTCATCAATATTTAAATTTCAATCCAAATATTAAACCATTTACATCATTTCAATAGAGTAAAGATAAAAGCACAAGAAGGAAACAATCAAAACACCATAACACCAATATTTTTACATGGAAACCCTATTAAGAGAAAAACCACGGTGGAGGTTAATCCACAATTTATACTCTGTTAAAAGTATCAAGAAAAACGGGAATGCACATGCATTTAGGCACACTACCTAGAGCTCATAGCTCAAAATTAGGAAGGCTCGTTGCCTTACAATATATTTGGATTACAACAAAAAGTTGAACTAAGAAAGTAGCATCTACAAATGCCCAGTATCAATTCCGGTGAGGCTCATAGATTAGATTTTGGACATTCTATCTGATTCTACACTTCACTCTACTCTACCTTAATTCGCTTCACAAAAATACTCTTCTACACAAGTGAAAACTGTGCCAAATCGGTCAACAACCCTTCTGCTATTCGCACATTTTGAACATCCACCAACTCACACTTCAAAATCAATTAATTGATCTCTTATATATATCTGCTAGCAAGAATTCAATTGCTATATGTTGTCTTCAGCACAATAAAAATATTTCCCAATAGTCAGCTCAATCCACATTAAATATTTGATGTGTACCCATCAAGGTCGGTTAAAGCTATGTTGTGGCCCCAAATCAAAATGCTCGAACACAGAAATATTTAAGCAATTACTCCTTATACATCCACGGCATGCCATATTCACTAACTCGGCCACCATGAGCTAATAAACAGAAAATCATTCTGTCAGATATCCTAACTTAACCACCAATTAATAAAATAGATACTTAACAACTTTCCCTGAGATCCACAACTCAAAATGATAATCTAGTCAAGCATACAAATCAACATACTAACCAGATACCTTGTTCTTCATTTTCACTTCCGCTAAAACTCTGTTCTTTAGTCTTCCTATTGGTATGAACAAATCCTGATCTGCAGACCAGAATAATGACTTAGGTTGCCATCAATGACAACACTAGAAGCCATATGCCAACATATGTGTTGGATTTTAGTTTTTGCATTGATATTTGATGATTAATCATTTAAGAAGTTTTATGTATTAGTTTTGGTGATTGAAATAAATCTTAAAATTAGTGACAACTGATTCAACCCCCCCTCTCAATTGTCCTATTCAAAAATTGGTATAAGAGCTTGGTCCTTTGGAATGAGTTTAATAGCTCAAAGAAGATCTTGGTAGGCTGAATTAAATAATGAAGGGATCTAACTTGGATGAAGAAGTAAGAACATAGGTTATAGGGTCTGAAAGTGAAGATCTAAAATAAAATTTCAAGAAAGTAGATGAATTATGTATTTAGAAACTAAGAAATTAGATTCAAAAATTCAAGTTGAAGCATAGAGAGGTTAACCAGGAACTAAAAGAAGCAAAGGAGACTATTAAGAATCTAAGAATGGAACTTGAAGAAAGAAAAAGTATGGAAGAGAATCTGAAATTGGAAATTGAACAAAGCAAGATAGAGGAAGAAAGACTAAAAAAGGCTATCAATTAGAAGACAAACAAATGTGTGATTGAACAAGAAGTAGTAACCCTAAAGGATGATCTGGAAAAAGTGAAAGCTCATGAAGAAAGGTTTGAGAAAAAATATACAATGCTTAATGAGTTGATTTCATCTCAGAATCCTGTGAAGGATAAAGGTGGCCTTGGATTTGAAAAAGCACTAAACCATTTTTCAGTAAAATAAATAATCAAAGGAATTTTCTAGGCAATACTTACCATCGAAGAATCAATACCGAAAGAATACTCACCCAATAGCCTAATGCTTAAAGGTACTCATCTTTTAAAGGATTTTGTTTCTCATGCAATAAATTTTGACATAGAGCAACAAAATGCAGAAGTAGGATGAACCAGAACTAAAAAATGCTATGTGTGCAACAAGTTTCGACATAAAGATGGGCATGTGTAGGATCATCATGGAAAAAACAGGCCCTTAAATGGAAAAAATTTTAGAAAAATCAGAGTTATGCAACTTGACGTAAAAATTTGAATAATTTATCTTTATCATTTCAAAAATATGTAACAATAGAATCTATAGCAAATTGAATGTAGTTTTTAAACTACTAGGTTTTTTTAAACTATTTGGTGAAAATTTGAAATTTCAATGCAGCACTTAAATTTTAGGGAAAAATAAGAAGTAGGTGTCTGTCGACCACCCTAAGCACAATAAAATGATAATATTTTTTATAAGATTTTAGATATAAGTAGAGGACTCATGTCTCAATGTGATGCATATTTTTTTATAATTTTTTCCAAATAAATAATTAATTATGATTTTTTATTACAACTTTTAAAAACTATAAAACTCATATTTCTAACCACCTTAACTTGGTCAAAACTTCATGAAATTCAATTTTTTAATCCTATAGTATGCGAAGCATAGAATGTGACATGTCTTGGATTCAAAAAATGTGATACCATTTAAAAGCTATAGATGTTTTTCAATCAACCTATCAATCAGGACTTTAGTCGTAATTCAAATGGAAAATGAATAATAATTATTTATTAAATTCAAAGCAAAGCATAATTTATATTGGAGGAAAGCTGACAATGACCTTTAAAAACCCTTTTCCTTTCATCAATTTTGGGTAAAAAAAAGTTGTTGGCCACATACCCTACACATACCCATCATATCGCCACTTTTTGGCCCATCATGATCTTGAACATACCCAGCTACCAAATGTAGAAGTCAAATGATGTTGAACATATTTGATGCAAACAAAAGGATTCAATCTTTTCGAGGCTATTATTACACATGCAATATCTTGGACACAAGGCTAATCAGTGCAGGATGAAGATAAAAGAAATTCATTTGACCTTGGATATATTAAGTGCTACACTTGTAATAAACCAGGACATATCTCGAAAGTTTACAACAGCAAAATTGGAAAGAAATCTAATCTGGAACAAAAAAAAATTCAATGACCAAAATGGATCTTGAAGAAGTGAGGAAAGAAATGCAGAGAATATGGTATATCTCTCAATCCAAAAAAGAGTATATTTGTTGTTCATGAAGGTAAACTATTAGGACACATAGCGTCAAAGCAAGGAATTACTATTGACCCTAAGAGAGTCAAATCCATACTTTAGTTGCCATTACCCAATCATAAGAAAGGAATGCAACGCTTTTTAGGAAGAATCAACTTTTTGAGAAGGTTCATACCTGATGTTGCAAAACTATTACAGCCTTTGAATGCCATGCTTAAGAAGAATGTAGTTTTTAGTTGGACTAAAGAAGCCAAAAACAACTTTGAAGCAATCAAAGAAGCTTTAGCATCAGCACCAACATTGGTAAATCCATATTTCTCAAGGGATTTCATTCTATATGCTTTTGGTAGTATTAGTTCAATTTCTGCTATGTTGGTTCAGAAAAATAATTATGGCTTAGAGCAGCCAATAGCCTTTTTCAGTCAAGGTCTAGCTGATTATGAGAAGAAATATACATTTGTTGAAAAAAATGTTCTTGTTGTGATTAGGAGTCTAAATAAATTTAAGCCTCTACTTTATAACAACAAGATACATGTTATGGTTGCACACCCTAGCGTGAAAGAATTTTTGCTAAGTAAAGACCTGGGTGAGAAAAGAGAAGGATGGATCACAAGAGTTATGGATTTTGATGTTGACATCAAAATCACAAAACTTATCAGAGGTAGAGGATTGTGTGAGTATCTTGTTGCAACTCCTGAAGAGGAACAAAAATTAAAATCAGAGACTATTTTAGTCAATGATAATGAGCCTCATAATGTTGTACTTGTATTAGATGCAAGTTGGGTTCAAGATATGACCCATTTTCTACAGATTCATGAATGTCCACCGGGTTTGGATAGAGCTAAAAGAAGATATTTCAAGTTGCAGTCAATTCCATATGTACTCTTTGATAATATTCTTTTCAGAAAAGACCTAAATGGTGTTTTATTAAGGTATATTGACACTAATCAAATAGAAAAAAGTACTTTCATGAGTTTCATGATGGAATTTCAGGAGGTCACTTTTCTCCAAGAACAACATGGAAAATTATGAGAGTTGGCTATTACTAGCCAAGCTTATTCAAGGATTCTCATTCTTGGGCAAATAAATGTGTAAAATGTGCTCTTTTTGCAGGAAAGGAGAGGATGTCAGCTTTGCCTCTATAGCCAATTCAGGTTGATCAACCCTTCATGAGATGGGGCATTGACTTTATTGGACCAATAAATCCACCCTCCATTGGTCACAAGTGGGTAATTACAACAACTAATTACTTTACATGTTGGACAGAAGTAGGAGCTTTGAAAGAAGCTAAAATGAGTCTTCAGTTTTAAGCTTTTATGAACATAGAGTAACCAAGTTTGGAATTCCTGATTCCATCATTTCAAATAATTCTCTTGCATTTGTGGGATTAAGAGTAACAGATTGGGTTGTAAGACATGGAATCCATCTAAATACCTCTTCAAATTATTACCCACAAGGTAATGGTTTGGTTGAAAGTACAAATAAAAATATGATTAGGAATTAAATGAAAATGGACGAGAATCAAAGAGTTTGGCACACCAACTTGAAATATGCTCTATGGGAAAATAGAATAACCCCTAAGAGGTCAGTTGGAAATTCTCCATACATTTTTCTTTATGGAAAGGATGCAAGATGACATTTATATATAGAGCTTCCAGCTCTTTACATTGTTCACAAGTTGGAGATGTTTGAAGAACGGGACCCAATGTCCGTTAGATATGTTGAGCTCATGGAGCTTGAAGAGACAACAGACAAGGCAATGAAGTATTTGGAGTATCATCAACTTCAAAGAAAGATAATCATTGCTAAGAAAGCTACACCCAGAATTTTCAAAGAGGACGATGTGGTACTTAAGTGGGATGTGTTGCAAAGTAAGCCAGGTAAGCATTCAAAGTTTGAAAACTTCTGGACTAGCCCGTTTATCATTACTAAATGCAAGGAGCATAATGCATTCCAGTTATCAAAGATGGATGGAGAAATCTTTCCAATCCCAATTAATGGGATTCACCTCAAATGTTATTTTGAGGTATGATCTACCATTGTACATGATAGGTTAAGTTTTATGCTTTCAATAAAATGTTGTTGCACTATAGTTTAGTTGCAATTTTCATTCCCTAAGTGCTTTCAACACAGCTAGATAGTTTCCTTATGTTTTTTTTTTTTCATAAATGCCAAGGTGTCATTCATACTATCAAGTTTGAGTTTTAGAAGTTCTGAATATGTTTTCCTAACTCATGAGCCTAGTTTCTAAGTGACTCTGTGCCCAAGGATAGGTCTAGGCAACTAGTCAGAATGTTTAGCAAGTAAACATGCAACATATGTCACTAAAAATGTTACCAGATTTTCACTCATAGGTTCAATCAAGTGTTTGTTGATTTTAAACTGAGAAAATGAGGTACATTTTATTAACTTTCCTACATTGCATTCAGATGTATAAATAAAACAATCCAGGAAAGATTAGAATTATAGATCATTGCATTCATACACATGCATGTAATAGAAGAAAGATTCTAATCTTCTCATAAAGGAGTGGTCTTTATTGAATGTAAAAGTGTACATTATGTCACACAAGCCATGCGATTGACTTAACTTATTCAATGAAAACAAAGAAAATCATATACATGAATAAGTGAATAAAATAAATGTGCATGTAAGAGAGAAACTAGTCATTGCTTGGAATGACTAGTTTTGGATGCATTGTTTTATTCGTTGCTCCCCCAAGCTGCTTTTGTCTTTCTTAGCTTTGTGTTGCTCCTAGTCCTACATCTGACAAAACCAATGGTATTAGAGAAATTCTCTAAGCAATGAAAGGGTTCAAATCATACATGAACATGCACCTATGCACATATATACTGATCTCCATATGCATTAAATAGGTTATGTACACTTTAGGTGTCCTAGAAAACCATTGAAGTCATCAAACACACCTAATATGTACACATGTTTTCCTAATGTTTGTTTCATGTGCAGATACAAAGAAATTTAAATTGTTGTCTTAATTCATCCTATTTCAGCATGTGGGATAAATGTGGCTCCCACAAGGTTTGAGCCCAACGTGTTTGCAATTTGTATTATGATCCGATTAACATTTCAGGCTTTCCATGATAGTGTAATACAATTGAGGATGCATTCATCATTCATAATTATGAAGTTCATAAATCCACTGTTATAAACAAATAATGAATGCTCAATGGGATTATAGTATCTAAAAGCTATGAAAGTTTTTGTTGACAGGGTTTGTCCAATAAGTGGTACAAAATAATTACATTTTTCTAACAATAAGTACTATTGCTAAATGGATTAATTCTTGAGGTACAAAGACTGCTACAAGGTATGAATTGAGAGCATAGTAAAGACAGTTGAGGGAAATAGGCATGTCTGCTCATCATGCATAAGTTTTGATATTGAACAACCCTACAATGAGAAGATGTATGATGATTTTTCATAATTAGGCGTGATTATCACAAAGTACAGTTAAGAGACCATGAAAAGGAGCAGTGTTGTTATTGTTGTTATAATAGTGGCCATGTAAAAACCAAAGTCTCAAAGTCATAATCAACAATCTCAATTAAAGTACATGATTGAAGTACTAGTAGAAGAATCTACAAGACAACATCAACAAGTTGTTCTTATTTATACCCAATATCTATTCTTGATCAAGCCATAGAATATTATTTACATTCATCACTCCATAAAGAAAACATTGGAGCCTACAAATGGTTAGAATTTGAAGAACTCATAAAGACATACATCAATAAAGTATCTAGATGGAAGATGGCAGTTTTAAGGGAGAATCTGGTGGCTACATTGAACATATTCAAGGCATAAATTCCTTTGTGAATGATGTTTTTCTTCTCTGCAAAAAAGAATTTTAGGAACACAAGAAAAGTACTCAAGGACATACTATAGTAGAGGAGATATTTAAAGCGGCTCATTGTCACATTAGAAATCTTAAAGTAACAAAAAAGTATGTTTTGGTGATACACAACATCAGAAGTATACTAATTGGAATGAGATGATACCAAGGTTGGGGAATGACAAATCTTAGAGTAGCTTATATACAAGTTCAAATGTAAAGAAGAGACTAATCAGATTCAGAAACTAAAACATCAAAAAATTTAGGCTTTCTAGAAGAGGAATTTCTAGAGAAAGATGATAGAATGACATTGATGATTCTGATTTGGATATGAAATTTGGCTTTGAAGGAGAGAATGTTGGCTACTCTCTAGGTCTTAAGACTGTTTTTTGTTTTCAGTCACTTATGTTCAAATGGACTAAGAGATACTTTTCTTTGGCCTGGAAATTCAAGTGTACTTCCTTTTCATTTAATATATGGAGATGGAAAGTCTAGAAACGTGGTCGTGAAGCTTAGGGTTTCCCTTTTACTTTATTTTTTGCAATGATCAAGTGATACCCAAAAGCATACAAGAACCCCTACAGCCATAAATGGAAGGAATAATGAGAACCTAGAGTTTGAGATAGATCTCAAGAGCTACGAGAATTTCTTGAGCAAACCCAGGTGGGGTTTTTCCTATTTTTATTTAAGAATTCCATGAAAACCTATTCGAGTGGAAAAGCATGAAAATATGGTTGTAGTCATAACACAGCAATAAAAGAAAAATGGAGTATACAAGCCATAGCAAATAATGAGATGGACCCTACAATTTTTTACCAAGGACAAAGAAACCCTCAAGTTGAGGTTACCCCAAAAGTTGTTTATAAAAATGAACTAATCCTTGAAGGATTTCTGTGCAAAGTTGTCTGGATGTGTTTTCAAGAAAAATTCATACTTTTCATGGAAACTTAACAAGAAACAAGTTTGTCATTTCTTTTATATCTAAAGGTTACAGAGAAAACAAGAACATTAAAAGAGACAACCACGTTTTATTAGAACCCAAAGATTGGTAAGTATTAAATTGAAGGAAGTAAAATTTGTGGAGATACAGAGAGCTTACTGTGTAAGATCTACAAAAATATCCTATAAAATCCTTCATGAATGGTTGCACTATTGGAGGAAAGCAAGGTAGGGTTTGTATAAATGGAATGCCAGAAAGTGGAAGTATCACAGGAAAATAAACAAGTGAATGAGATAAATAAGAATAGCTTCAGAAGTCGCGGCCATGGAGGGCCTGTACAAGCGGAAATCAAATGGAAATAGAGGTTTTCTATTAAAGTTACCTTTGAGAATGCTTACCTCATTGTTAATCATGGAGTAGAATCTACAAAAAAAATGCAAATTGATTCCTCTTTACAGTTAAATCTCCCATCAAAAGTCTCTGACAAGTTCCATAGAAACCCTCATTACTAGCAGCCTTAGCTTCTTCTTGAAGCTTCGAAGGCACAAATGAAATAAATTTTTATTTGTTTTCCTTTCTTTAGGGTTGAAACCCTAATCACATGCCATTTTATCTTTGGGAATTTTCTACCTAAGTGATTAAAGATACATTGCATGGGTTGAGGCTTATACCTTTGATTTACTTTCGATGTAAGTCTTTCAAAAGACTTATGTTTATTACTTTTATTTTTTGACATGATATTTGGTAATTGTGAAATATTGAGTCTTAATGATATTTTATAAATCATTTTGACTTAATTATTCTTTTAAAAATGCAAAATAATAGAAGCTTTCAATGCATAGGAGAAGATAAAGATGTGCTTGTCTTTGTGTTTTGACTAAGCCATGAAGGGATGAAGATATATTTGTATTTATGATCATGCAGAGCATATAGGGGAGTTGGAGTTTGTTTACCAACACATGGAGAAGATTTAGGAGCCTCTTTGTTTTCTTTTTGGAGCATTCTAAGAGCATATAGGCATTAATTTATTATGCCTTTATCTTTGACATGGTCAAATTTGACCTTTTTCACTCTTTGGAGCTCACTTTTTGGAGATCTTGTTGCTGTATTTTTGGATTTTTGAAGCCATCTAACCCCAAGAAGCTTTCAGCTCCTATTTTGGTGGAACCACTTAAGCTTGGCTACTTGTGGCTTTTGTAACTCATTTTAAGAGAGTTCTTCTTTATGCAGCTTTTAGATTTAATGACTTTGACAGTCTTAAGAGAGATTCTTGCAAACTTTTGTAACCAACATGGACATGAAATATAGTGCATACCTTGGAAACATTGAATGGAATTAGTTTTTCCTTCCTTATTCTTTTGCTTCTTTGTGTGCAATTTTTGATTGACTAGATTACTTGTGAAATATTTCTATTTCTTGATAATTGTGTTTCATATTCAACACCTTTTTAGCAAAGAATGGGTTATTGCAAGTTATAATCAAAGTGAGAAATGCAAGTTACTTTAGCTGTGAAATTTATTTCCTCCTAAGGATTCATGCATCAAACCTCTTTATAAAATATTTATGCAAAACACATACAGATAGGTTGTGCAAGTTTTTTTTCTTTAAATCATTGTATGTAAGTGTATTGAAATCTAAATTTCTAGTCCAAATACCAGTTAGGTGTATCACCATTAGGAAGTAGTGTTTACCAGTTTCGTTTTATCATTTTTTAGCAATCTTTCTCCCTTTTCCCCTCAAGAATCAGTAGTATAGGTGACAACCAGCTAGGAAGCCAGCCTTCTCCGAAGGTTGACCTCTACTTACAAGCAACCCATAGCTTTAGAGATCTTCCCATGTTTTCTTTGGAAAGCTAAGTCATGCAGCTTATCCTATTAAATTTTGCAAATTAGCTAGGGTGCAATTTCAGTTGATAACAGTTTTTGGCATGCCCGGTGGGACACGTCCATCAATGCAATTTGTTGGTTTGATGTGCAACCAGTGATTTTCAGACCTTTTTAGAGGTTATTTTAGCATATTTGGTGACTCTGTGAGGTGAAAGAGCAATAAATTTAGTTTTGTTGCAGCACATGAAAAGAATACAAACAAGGATTTCCAAGGATTTTGAGTATTTGCAACTGTCAACACCCAGAAGATGAGGCAATATAGCAAAGAGAACTCCTCCATCAAAAAGACTTCAGTGAACACCACCTGGTGTTAGGAAAGATTTTTTCTTCTCACCACCAAGGAGAAGAGGTAGACCATTTAAAAGATAGAGTGATACTTGTTCTGCATCACCAAGCTTCAAAACAGTAAGGTCATCCTCAAGCAGCCCAAAGCAGATCACATTTTATGTTTCTTCAAGTGATGTACCTATGCTTTCAATTTTTTTTCCTTTAATTTCTATTGTTCAGACTCAAACAAATCCACCTCAACCACCTCTAATGGCTACTATAAATCAACCTTTTGTTCTATTTAATGGAGTTAGTCCATTAAATCTTGCATAGCATAATGGCATCCTAGTTGTTGCCTTAAAGAGCTTGCCAATTTTTACTGGTGAAGATCAGACAACACCTATTGAGCACATAAGGGATGTTTCATCACTGTGTGGTGTTTGCCACATAACTCAAGAGGACGTAGTTGTAAGGCTACTTGTTGCATCATTCAAAGGAAGGGCTTTGCAGTGGTTCAGAAGTCTAGCAGTTGGTTCCATTGCAACATGGGATGAATTAGGAGATAAACTGCATAAATAGTTTCAGGATAGATCAAATAATGTATCCTTGTTAGAACAACTAACTACTATAAAGAGAGCTCCTCAAGAGAAAATGGCAGATTTCAATTTTTTGTTCCAAAGAACTTGAGATAGAATTCCTACTATAGTGAGGCCTCCTCTAGAATATGCATTCTTGTATTATTTAAAATCTCTCAACAACAATATAGTTGTCATGACACAATCAATGGGAGGAGTGTCTTTAGTAGATGCATATGAGACAACAATTAGAGAAGAAAATTGTTCAATTCAAGCAAGTAAGATTGCTCCTAGGCCACCAATGCCTATTTTCTGGATATTTAGCCTAATATGCCACTGCAGATAACACCTTTTGCACCTTTTTCTGTTGTTCCAACATTACCAACTACTGGTAAACAAGAAGTTGCAATCCTAGCTCAATCACAGGAGTTGCAGGAGATCAAAGAGAGTTGGCAAAAGATTGAGAATATTTTACAGACTTTTGGGAATAAATTGGTGAGTTTAGAGAAGCAACAATCTTATACAAAACCTTATCAACAACAAAGTCAGGTTTCAAATCAGCAGTACCAAGGCAATAGGCATCAATACCAAGGTAATTACCAAGGCCCAAGACAAAATGTGAACACAAGGCCTTTTCAGCTATATAATCTGGCACCTGTTAGTGCAGCTAGGGAGTCCCTATTCAAAATAATCTTGTTGTTGATTATGAGTGGTGTTATCCATGCAACCAACCACATAATCAAGCCACATGCTCTAATGGACTTATAAATTAGGCATTAATAGTGTAGAATGCTTCAAGCTCAAAATAGAACATACCTAATGATGCAACTCCACAACAGCAGGAGCAGCCTATAAATGACGCTACTCTGCTTAACTGGCAGTGAGAATAATTTTGTGGAGTTAATGTAGATGATTCTTCAGTTGCAGAAAACACAAGAGCAAAGAAAAGAGCCTTTGAACTTGAGCAAACAACTGATAAAGGAAAATCAGCAGCTTCAAAACCATCTACATCACAAGTGCCTCGTATTTTGTAGAGGAATCAACAAGTTGCTACCAAGGAGCAGCCACACATGCAAGTTGATCATATTGGTGTAAAGGCCCATCAAAACGTAAATCTGGCTATGCCTTTTGACATCATTGAAAATATAAAAAAGATGAATGTAACAATGTCAATGTGGGACTCATTAGCTATTCCAAGTCAAAAAGACATGTTACAGTTAGCTCTATCAAATTTGAAAGTGTCTAATGAGCCACTAGTAGGTCAAGTTAGAGTTGTTTTAACAAGTGATCATCAAGATGATAAACAACCCAGCAAAGAAATGGATAAGGATATCAAAACACCTCTGTTTTATGTATCTGTGATTATTGGTGATAAATTAGTCCATAATTGTATGGTAGATAGTGAAGCTAGTAGCTCTATAATGCCAAAGTAGATTGTTGATAAACTAGGACTAAAGCATCAGCCTTTAGAAAAAGGATTTATTCAGTTAGATGGAACCTCATTCAATACCTTAGGTGTCATCAAAGGCTTGAGCCTTACACTTCATGCTTGTCCAAATTTTTTAGTTTCATAAGATATATGTGCTATAGATCTACCACCTTTCTTTGCCTTGTGTCTTTCAAGAAACTTTACAGCCAAGATAGGAGGTTGTGTTTCTACTGACTGGTCACATATGTTGTTTAGAATGAGATATGGAACTAAGGTTACCATCAAGTCTAAAAAATTGGCCAAGGATCACATAGAGCCTTATAGTCCAAGTGTAATTAATGTTGTTCCAACTATTGCAAACACAAATTGTGTTGTTTTTAGTGACAATAAGCTTGCTGCTTCTCAAGAGCTACAAGCAGAGAGTATTCCTGATGTGTTGTTACATTAATGAACAACAAAAAATGTAATGGATAGTCCTGATGACCTCATTCAAGATGCTAGTATGGGTAATTACGTGCTTCATGAACCTGATGCAGAGGTTCCAAACCTTGAAAAGAGTACAAATCATTTTTTAGAATAGCAAGATGAACTTTGAGAGAGATATTTTGATGGTTCCAGAAGTAAAAATCGAGCTAGTGGAGGTGCATTGCTTGTTTCTCCACAAGGTGATAAGTATTTTTTAGCTTATCGTTTTGCTTTTGCATGCTCTAATAACACTATTGAGTATGAGGGACTTATTCAAGGTCTTGAATGGGCAAGAAAGAGAGGAATAAACTACCTAAAGGTATATGGAGATAGTGATTTGATCATTAATCAAGTTAGAAGCTTAAGTGTTGCTAAGAATGATGCATTGAAGTCTTACAGAAATAGAGTGTGGGATATAATAGAGGAATTTGATGCATTTAACTTGGTTTCTATTCCAAGAAATCAAAACAAACATGCAGATAGAATTGCTACTATTGGTGCACATTTTGATATCCCCAATGATATCAAAAAGGAGAAGGTACAACAATATGTCAAAGTAGTAATCAAACCTTTTATTCCAGGAAACAATGTTCACTGGAAATTATTTGATAGTGATGAAATTTTATCATTCCTACTTGAAGAGGATTAGTTTTCAGTAGTGAATCAAGAGAAGCTTAAAAATAAATATGAAGATCAGGTCATACAGTTGAGGACAAATAAATTACCCAAATTTTTAGTTACCTTGGAGTCTATTTTCAACACTGATGATCAGCTTAAGAAAAGTAAAGTCAGTATTCAAGTCAAAGAAGATCATTATTAAGAAATTGAAATATTTAAATGTAAGCTTCTTAAATTAGGAAAAATTTGTTCAACTAAAGATAGAAATGCTTTTATTGCTTTATGCCAAGAGTTTCATGATGCTTTTGCTTGGAAATATTCTGATTTAAAGAGTTTTTACCCTCATATTGCTCAACACACAATTGAGTTAGAACTTGATGTTAAGCCTATTAGGCAAAAGCAGAGACCTTTGAACCCCAAGTTTGAGCCTTTAATGATTAAAGAGCTAACTAAGTTAGTTGAGGGGGGTATTATATTTCCAATTAAACACACATCCTTGGTTTCTAACCTTGTTCTGGTTAGAAAGAAAAATGGGGAGATAAGATTATGTGTAGATTTTAGAGATCTTAACAGGGCATCTTAAAAGATCATTACCCATTACCCTCCATGGAACAAATTATTCGAGTCATTGTTGGCTCAGAGAGATTTTCTCTTCTAGATGGTTATTCTGGTTATAACCAAATTTTAGTTGACAGGATCAATATAAAACAATGTTTACAACAATGTGGGGCACTATGGACTATAAGAGAATTTCTTTTGGCTTATCTAACGTTGGTACCACATTTTAGAGGGCCATGGATATGGTGTTGAAGAGTCTAATTCAGAAGATTTTGCTTGTTTATCTAGATGACATAACAATATATTCCAAAAATACAGATGAACGCTTGTCACATCTTAAGCAAGTTTTTGAAAAATTAAGAGAATATGGTATATCTCTCAATCCAAAAAATAGTATATTTGATGTTCATGAAGGTAAACTGTTAGGAAACATAGTGTTGAAGCAAGGAATTACTATTGACCTTGAGAGAGTCAAAGCCATACTTGAGTTTCCATTACCCAATCATAAGAAAGAACTACAGAGCTTTTTAGGGAAAATCAACTTTTTGAGAAGGTTCATACCTAATGTTGCAAAATTGTTACAACCTTTGATTGCCATGCTTAAGAAGAATGCAGTTTTCAGTTGGACAAGAGAAGCCAAAAACGTCTTTGAAGCCATCAAAGAAGCTTTAGCATCAGCCCCAACATTGGTAAATCCATATTTCTCAAGGGATTTCATTTTATATGCTTTTGGTAGTATTAGTTCAATTTTTTCTATACTATTCAGAAAAATAATGATGGCTTAGAGTAGCCAATAGCCTTTGTCAGTCAAGGTCTATTTGATTATGAGCAGAAATATACATTTGTTGAAAAAAATGTTCTTGTTGTGATTAGGAGTCTAAAGAAATTTAAGCCTCTAATTTCTAACAATAAGATACATGTTATGGTTGCACACCTTAGCATGAAATAATTTCTACTAAGTAAAGACCTGCATGAGAAAAGAGTAGGATGGATCACAAGAGTTATGGAGTTTGATGTTGACATAAAAATCACAAAATTTTTCAAAGGTAGAGGATTGTGTGAGCAGCTTGCCACAACTCCTGAAGAAGAACAAAAATCAAAATCAAAGACTACTTTAGTCAATAATAATGAACCTCAAAATGTTGTACCTGTATTAAATGAAAGTTGGGTTCAAGATATGACCCATTTTCTATAGACTAGTGAATGTCCACCAGGTTTGGATAGAGCTAAAGGAAGATATTTCAAGTTGTGGTCAATTGCATACATGTACTCTTTGATAATATTATTTTTAGGAAAGACCTAAATGGTGTTTTATTAAGGTGTATTGACACTGATCAAACGGAAAAAGTACTTCATGAGTTTCATGATGGAATTTCAAGAGGTCACTTTAATCTAAGAACAACATGGAAAATTATGAGATTTGAATATTACTAGCTAAGGTTATTCAAGGATTCCCATGCTTGGGAAAAGAAATGTGTAAAATGTGCTCTTTTTGTAGGAAAGGAGAGGCTGCCAGCTTTGCCTCTACAGCCAATTTAGGTTGAGCAGCCCTTCATGAGATGGGGCATTGACTTTATTGGACCAACAAATCCACCCTCCAGTGCTAGTCACAAGTGGGTAATTATAGCAATTGATTACTTTACACGTTGAACAAATGCATTAGCTTTGAAAGAAGCTAATGAGTCTTCAGTTTTAAGCTTTTATGAAGATATAGTAACTAGGTTTGGAATTCCCGATTCCATCATTTCAGATAATTCTCTTGCATTTGAGGGATTAAGAGTGACAGATTGGGCTGTAAGACATGGAATCCATCTAAATACCTCTTCAAATTATTACCCATAAGGTAATGGTTTGGTAGAAAGTACAAATAAAAATCTGATTAGGATTATTAAAAGAACTATGGAGGAGAATCAGAGAGTTTGGAATACCAAATTGAAATCTGCTCTACACCCCTAAGAGGTCAGTTGGAAATTCTCCATATGTTTTGGTTTATGGAAAGGAGGAAAGACTACCTTTATCTGTAGAGCTTCCAGCTCTTGACATTGTACACTAGTTGGAGATGTTTGAAGAATAGGACCCAATGTTTGTTAGATATGTTGAGCTCATGGAGCTTGAAGAGACAAGAAACAAGGCAATGGATTCTTGGGAGTATCATCTCCAAACAAAGAGAATATTTGATAAGAAAGCTACACCTAGAGTTTTCAAAGAGGGTGATGTGGTACTTAAGTGGGACGTGCTGAAGAGTAGGCCAGGTAAGCATTCAAAGTTTGACAACTTCTGGACTGGCCCATTTATCATTATTGAATACAAGGAGCATAACGCATTCCAGTTATCAAAGACGGATAGAGAAATATTTCCAATCCCAGTTAATGGGATTCACCTCTAACATTGTACATGATAGGTTAAGTTTTATGCTTTCAATAAAGTCTTCCTGCACTATAGTTTAGTTGAAATTTTCATTCCCTAAGCGCTTTTTCAACACAACTAGATAGTTTCCTTCTATTGTTTTGTTTTCATAAATGCAAAGGTGTCATTCATACTATCAAGTTTGAGTTTTAAAATTTTTGAATATGTATTCCTAACTCATGTGCCTAGTTTCTGAGTGACTCTGTGCCCAAGGATAGGTCTAGGCAACTGGTTAGAGTGTTTAGTAGGCAAACATGTAGCAGATGTTGCCAAAAATGTTACCAGATTTTAACTCATAGGTTCAATCAGGTGTTTGTTGATTTTAAACTAAGAAAATGAGGTACATTTTATTAACTTTCCTAAATTACATTCAGATGTATAAATAAAATAATCCAAGAAATATTACAATTATAGAACATTGCATTCATAAACATGCATGTAATAGAAGAAAGATTCTAATATTTTCAAAAAAGAGTAGTCTTTATTGAATGTAAAAGTGTACATTATCTCACACAAGTCGTGAGATTGACTTAACTTATTCAATGAGAACAAATAAAAGCATATACATGAATAAGTAAATAAAATAAATGTGCATGTAAGAAAGAAACCAGTCATTGCTTGGAATGACTGGTTCTGGATGCATTGTTTTGTCTGTTGCTGCCCCGAGCTACTTGTGTCTTTCTTAGCTTCGTGTTGCTCCTAGTCCTGCATATTACAAAAGCAATGGTATCAGAGAAATTCTCTAACAAATGAAAGGTTTCAAATCATACATGAACATGCACCTATGCACATATATATTGATCTCCATATGCATTAAATAGGTTATGTACACTTTAGGTGTCCTAGAAAACCATTGAAGTCATCAAACACACCTAAGATGTACACATGTTTTCCTAATGTTTGTTTCATGTGTAGATACAGGGAAAGTTAAATTGTTGTCTTAATCATCCTATTTCAGCACATGGGATAAATGTGGCTCCCACAAGGGTTGACCCCAACATGTTTGTAGTTTGTGTTATGATCCGATTAACTTGTCAGGCTTTCCATGATAGTGTAATACAATTGAGGATGCATTCATCAATCATAATTATGAAGTTCATAAATCCACTATTATAAACAATTAATGACTACTCAATGGGATTACAGTATCTAAAAGCTAAGCAAGCTTTTATTGACAAGGTTTGTCCAATAAGTGGTATAGAATAATTACATTTTTCTAACAATAAGTACTATTTCTAAATGGATTAATTCTTGAGGTATGAAGACTATTGCAAGGTATGAATTGAGAGAATAGTAAAGATAGTTGAGGGAAATAGGCATGTCTTCTCATCATGCATAAGTTTTTATATCGGACAACCCTACAAGGAGAAGATGTATGATGATTTGTCATAATTAGGCATGATTATCACAAAGGATAGTTAAGAGACCATGAAAAGGAGCAGTGTTTTTATTGTTGATATAACAGTGGTCATGTAAAAACCAAAGTCTCAGAGGCATAATTAACCATCTCAATTAAAGTACATGATTGAAGTTCTAGTAGAAGAATCTACAAGAAAACATCAAGTTGTTCTTGTTTATACCCAAGATCTATTCTTGATCAAGCCACAGCAGATTATTTACATTCATCACTTCATAAAGACATACATCAATAAAGTAATTGGATGGAAGATGGTGGTTTTAAGGAAGATTCTTTGGAAGGAGGACTTCTCCTGGGTATTTTGTTGGACGTGATAAGATAATTGAGACGCATCTATTTGCTACCTTGAAGGACATATTGGTTGTAAACACAAACAATTACTTTCTGCAAAGGTCAATGAAAATTGAGCAAAGAATAAAATCTAGTGGCTACAATGAACATATTCAGGGCATAAATTCCTTTGTGAATGATGTTTTTCTTCTCTGCAAAAAGGCATTTCAAGAACACAAGAAAATTACTCAAGCACATATTGTAGCAAACGAGATATTTAAAGCAGCTCATTGTCACATTAGAGATCTTAAAGTAAGTACCAAAAAAGTATTTTTGGTGATACAAAGCATCAGAAGTATACTAATTGGAATGAGATGATACCAAGGTTGGGAAAGGACAAATCTCAGAGTAGCTTAAAAACAAGTTCAAATGTAAAGAAGACATACTAATCAGATTCAAAGACTAAAACATCAGAAAGTTCAGGCTTTCTGGAAGAGGAATTTCTAGAGAAAGATCACAGAATGACATTGATGATTATGATTTGGATATAAAATTTGGCTCTAAAGGAGAGAGTGTTGGTTACTCTCCAGGTCTTAAGACTGGTTTCTATTTTTACTTGCTTATGTCAATGGACTAAGAGATACTTTTCTTCGGCCTAGAAATTCAAGAGTACTTCCTTTTCATTTAATATATGGAGATGGAAATTCTAGAAACGTTGCCTTGAAGATTAGGGTTTTCCTTTTACTTTATTTTTTACAATGATCAAGTGATACCCAGAAGCATAGAAGAACCCATACAGCCATAAATGGAAGGAATAATGAGAACCCGAAGTTTGAGATAGATCTCAAGAGTTACGAGAATTTCTTGAGCAAACCCAGGTGGGGTTTTTTATGTGGGGTTTTTTATGTTTTTATTTTAGAATTCCATGAAAAAATCTTTGAGTGGAAAAGCATGAAAATGTGGCTACAACCATAACACATCAATAAGATAAAAATGGAGTATATAGGTCATAGCAAATAATGAGACAAACCCTCGAATTGTTTACCAAGGACAAAGAAATCCTTAGGTTGAGGTTACCCCAAAATTTGTTTATAAAAATGAACTAATCCTTAAAGGATTTTTGTGAAAAGTTGTTTGGTCATTTTTTCAAGAAAAATCCATACTTTTCATGTGGAAACCTAACAAGAAAAAAAAAATCATTTCTTTTATGTTTGAAGGTTATAGAGAAAAGAAGAAGATTAAAAGATACAACCACGTTTTATTAGAACCCAAAGATTGGTAAGTATTAAATTGGAGGAAGGAAGTAAATTTTTTTGAGATAAAGAGAGCTTACTGTGTAAGATCTGCAAAAATATTCTATAAAATCCTTCATTAATGGTTGCGTTGCTGAAGGAAAGCAAGGCAGGGTTTGTATAAATGGAACGCCAGAAAGTGGAAGTATCACAGGAAAATAAACAAGTGAATGAGATAAATAAGAATAGCTTCAGAAGTCACGGCCATGGAGGACCTATACAGGCGGAAATCAAATGGAAATAGAGGTTTTCTATTAAAGTTACCTCTAATAATGCTTACCTCGGTGTTAATCATGGAGTATAATCTACACGGCAAATGCAAACCGTTGCCTCTTTATAGCTAAATCTTCCATCAAAAGTCTCTGAGAAGTTCCAGAGAAACCCTCATTACTGGTGGCCTTAGCTTCTTCTTAAAGTTTCAAAGGCACAAATGAAATTAAAAAAAAATTCCTTTGTTTAGGGTTGAAACCCTAATACATGTTGTTTTAGCTTTGGGCATTTTCTACCTAAGTGATTAAAGATACATTGCATCGGTTGAGGCTTATACCTTTGATTTACTTTCAGTGTAAGTTTTTCAAAAGACTTATGTTTAGTACTTTTATTTTTTGGCATGATATTTGGTAATTGTGAAATACTGAGTCTTAATGATATTTTATAAATCATTTTCACTTAAGTATTCTTTTTAAATCCAAAATAATAGAAGTTGTCAACGCATAGGAGAAGATAAAGATGTGCTTGTCTTTATGTTTTGACTAAGCCATGAAGGGATGAAGATATATTTGTATTTATGATCATGGAGAGCATATAGGGGAGGTGGAGTTTATTTACCAACACGTGGAGAAGATTTAGGAGCCTCTTTGTTTTCTTTTTGGAGCATTCTGAGAGCATATAGGCATTAATTTATTATGCCTTTATCTTTGACATTGTCAAATTTGACCTTTTTCACTCTTTGGAGCTCACTTGTTGGAGATCTTGTTGCTATATTTTTGGATTTTTGAAGCCATCTGACCCCAAGAAGATTTTAGCTCCTATTTTGGTGGAACCACTTGATCTTGGCTACTTGTGGCTTTTGTAACTCATTTTAAGAGAGTTCTTCTCTATGTTGCTTTTAGATTTAGTGACTTTGACAGTCCTAAGAGAGATTCTTGCAAAATTTTGTAACTCACATGGACATGAAATACAATGCAGACATTGGAAACATTGAATGGAATTAGTTTTTCCTTCCTTATTCTTTTGCTTCTTTGTGTGCAATTTTTGATTGACTAGATTACTTGTGAAATATTTTGATTTCCTGATAATTGTGTCTCATATTTAGCACCTTTTTAGCAAAGAATATGTTATTGCGGATTATAATCAGAGTCATAAATGTCAATTACTTTAGCTATGAAATTTATTTCCTCTTAAGGATTCATGCATCAGACCTCTTTATAAAATATTTATACAAAACACATACAGATAGGTTGTGCAAGTTTGTTTTCTTCAAATCATTGTATGTAAGTGTACTGAAATCTGAATTTCTAGTCCAAATACCAGTTAGGTGTATCACCATTAGGAATTAGTGTTTACTAGTTTCGTTTTATCATTTTTCATTAATCTTTCTCCCTTTTCCCCTCAAGAATTAGTAGTATAGGTGACAACCAGCTAGGAGGTTGGCCTTCTCTAGAGGTTGACCTCTACTTACAAGCAACCCATAGCTTTAGAGTCTTCCCATGTTTTCTTTGGAAAGCTAAGTCATGCAGCTTATCCTATTAAATCTTGCAGCTTAGCTAGGGTGCACCTTTGAGTTCATAACAAAGGAATTGAAGAAAATTCTGGTGAAAAATATGCAAATTAGGATTACAATGTTTCTCAAAATTGATTTGGCAACATTTGCGAAGGAGGTACTTATAGAGTGAAGTTGATGATGTCATAAGCAATAAATTATCTTTTTACGATGAAACCCTAAAAATCGACAAGTTAAATAAGGATGATTTTGTGGTCTCTTTTTTCATTGAAAGAGCTAAGGAGTAAAGTGCAAGCTAAGAAATAAGGTGTTAGGGTTGTTATAAAATGAAAGTATGAAGAAAAAGGAAAAGTGGAGTCAAAGGAAATGGTGGTGTTTGATCAACGCAACAACAAATCTCAAAAATTAAGTAAGTTACAAATCGATGAATTTAACCGTGATAAGATTTGAAATCTCAAGGGTTTAGATGTTTGGAGTGAATTTCTCTAATTTTCAAATGTGGACATTGTTCGGATAATTCTAAGTAGAATTCAAGATGATTAGATAATCTTTAACAAACCCTATGAGATCACAAAGGAAGCAATTGCAGCAATAACTGGATTATGCAATAATGGACTCGTTCCTATGAAGAAATAAGTGAAGAAAAAAGAGGTAAAAGCTCTAACTGGGGTAACAAGAGATCAAAGGGAACTTCTAATTCATACTATAATCGACCATGTGATAAGGTATGTGACATATGGAATTTCATATAAGATATATTTTAGAAATAGGGAATGCTCTACTTCCATGATTATTGTTTATGTTGTGCATCAAATGGTTGAAAAGAATGAGGATTTCAATTTGTGTGAGTTACTAAGGAATCAATTATTGGAGAACATTACTATGATAAAGAATCACAATTACCCTTTCCATTTTGGATCTTTGGTTATATGTGTGATGATGTATTTTTTTAAATCATTACCATTAAAAGAGAATGTTGTGTGGAAGTCAGTTATACTAGTTGGGAAACAAATCTACCATTATCTAGAATGTCTAGCAGAAATGGAAAAGATATGTAAAGAATACGTTGAAAACAAAATAAATGTTTGGTGCTTTGGCATGGTTCCCAGTTTGGTTGTCGTATCTAAAGCATATTCCCCCTTCGGTAAGAGAAAAGAAAGAAGAATCATCTCATGCTCTCCTCTGAAAAATGAAGAAGTTGAAGACTAAGGAGAAGGAAGAAGAAAAGGAAGTGAATATTACCAAATCAATTGATCTAGCATTAACAAATGATGGAGATTTCACTAAACAGAAGGTATTGAATATTCTTGAGTAATATGATGGATTGAAGAAGATTGGAGATATTTGGTTGTCTCGACAATCATATGAATAGGATGATATCACAGATGCTTTGACTATTCACATAATTCACAATGATATTGATCTAAGAAAATTGACAAATGTTTTATCGAAAGTTTTGATTAAGCAAATTGAAGACAGTCTAAAAGCACTGTCACCTAGTGAAATTGAAGGAAAAGATGAAATTCAATTGGATATGGAAGAGAGATGTGGAAATGCATAGAATAGATTGACTGAGAGCATAAATGAGTTGAAAACATGCATCAAGAGTGTAAATAGTGTATATATTTATTGTCTCTAGTGGACTACTGCTATTGGAAACTACGGAGAAAAAATTGATACTATTGAGTTTGAGTTGGATTCTATTGGAAAAGCATATGATATTCTTAATGACATAGATGGAGCACAGAAGAAAAAAATCAACTCCTTATAGTCTAAACTTGTGGTCATTATGGCATAGAGGGATGGTAATGTGAAAACTTTTTGGAAGGTTAAAGAGATAATTGAGTTGAGATTGGATCAACTTTCTGGTCTTCTAGTTGAAGTTGAGGAAAATGAACTAAATATCACTATCCCAGATACGCTTCTAGAAACAATTGATTTGATAAAAAAGAATAATAGTATCTATTTAAACATTAGGTTGGCAGTGGATTCTTGGAAGATATTTCTTCTGAAGCTAAAAGAAAATTACAAGGAGATATTTTAAGGAAAGAAGGATTGAGTTAAAGAACCATTTTTTATATCATTTTCAAAGTCTAATTTAAAAAAATAAAATTGAAGTAAAAGAAAGGTAGATATTCTTTCTTTTCCATTGATTTCAAAGGGGGAGAGAAAGCATGTGAAAAGACTGAAAGCATGTAAAAAGAATGAAATCATTTTCAAGCCTATCAAAGAGAAGAACTACAGGTTGTTGTCTTTTCACATCTTGTGTTGCCATCAATGACAAAGGGGGAGATTGTTGGAAATTAGATTGCATCAAATGGTTTTCATTAATGGCAGAAGGTTGTCATTGATGCCAACACAGTATTGAATGAATGAGATAGTTACCAAAATCTATTTTAGATATTGAAGATGATCCTTAATTTGGGAGTAGGTTGTCATTGATGTCAACACAGTACTAATGCAAATGTGAGAAACCCTCAATGCACTTTCACTAATGCAAGTATGAGAAACCCTAAATGCACTTTCACTAATGCAAGTATGAGAAACCCTAGATGCAGTTTCATTAATGCAAGATTTGATGCAAGAATGAATGCAACCTAGAGCTAGGAATTTAATGAACTCCAAATAAAAAAATGAATGCTCTAAAAAGTCGAGTTCACCAAAATGAACCAGAAAGAAAATAGGGTGAGCAAGGATGCCAACCCCTTCCTTTATTTTTCCACTCAATAATGTCCTAGGAATCCAAATTGGATTGACTATCAACCTCAGAGATGATTCAATTCTCAACAAGGAAGACCTAGGAAGGGGTTCTTTAAGCTTTGAGGGGTTCACCACCAAGCAAAAGCTTGGAAAAGACAACTTAACATTCAACTCACAAAACCTAGTAATGAAAGCTAAATGAAGGATCCAAATGATGAAATTAAGCAATAGGAAGTTATGATTTATGTACTTGGGAAGTTTGGAAATGCGATGAGGATTCTAGAAATGCAAAAATGTTGTCAAAATGTGTTATGGAGGACTAAGACACCCTTACTATTGTCTTAGTCCCACTGTTGTTTTTTGGGGGAAATGCTAAATCTTTGGATGTCAGAATCGAATCTAAAATATTTTTTTTAAAATAACTTCAGAAGAAATAAGATGACCTAGGTGGTGACTTAGTCCCATTCTAAATTTCTAGAATATTTGAATGTGATTGTGAGGCTCAAGATTTTCACTTTCTTCTTCTCAGATCTCGGGTCCTAAAACTTTCAGATATGGCCTGTAGGTGAGTTTCCATGAAGATGACAACTTTTCAATGCAACTTTTCACTTCAAATGATCTCCAAGTCTTCAACCTAAATCTGCAATCACAAGCACACAAAAGAGGAAAAACTTGTTGATTGTTAGTAAATGGGGGTTTTCCTTGGTCAAACCCCTTGTTGGTAATTAAACCTTGGAATGAAATAGAATAATGAAGGGAAAAGATCAATGAACAACATGCAATGTTACAACTCACCAAATCCTCATTATGAAGTCTGCAAACTTGTGTGAGATGGCTAGCTTGAATGTAGATCTTGAAGCAAAGGAATGCTTGATAGATCTTGACTTGTATTACTTCCTTGAATAAAAACCCTACATCACAAATGTTAGCTCAAAAACATACATGATGCAAGAGGATCCTTGATATGATGCTTGAATCTTGATGATGGCTCCAAATGCTTGATGAAATGCTCTTGAATGCTCTTGATCTCATAAACTTTCCTTAGGAATGAATACTTGAATGCTTATTATGTTAAAATGATTGAAGGAACCTTGTATTTATACTTATATATGCTTAACATCCCAAAATTACACCATAACAATCCAACATATGAATTCATTAATTAAAGGAGGCTAAATCTCGCCAAGATTTGAAATTAAATCCAAAAAATACTTTAAGGGGGACTAAGATGCCCTAGGTGGCGTCTTAGTCCCAAGGCATGAAAATTGAGGCACAAACTCCAAAAAGGGGACACTTTAAGGCACACTTGAAATCAAGGTCCCAAGACCTTTTGGGGACAAAGCCACCCTAGGTGGCCTCTTAGTCCCAACCCAAAAATTAGGGACACAACCAGAATCATTAAATTATCAATTATCTATTGATCTTTGTCGAGATTATCTAGAAAAAGATTTAGTTTATTAGGATTTTTGATGCAAAATAGGACCAATTAAGACATAAATAGGGATAAAAAAATTAAGGTAGCCCCAAACAAGTTTGAAAATGCAAGGGTATGCATTTTCCTACACTACATTTAGCCCCCACTTTAGTGAGAGGATGAACTTGCTTCAAACTCACACTAAAGTAGCCAACCATGCAATCAAGAGAGGTTCAAATGTACAAAATCTAGTAAGATAGGATGACAATAATCAAGAGGGTGGCCAAGCCCCCAAGATCAATATCCTATGGAAAACTAACATAGGCATAAAGGAACATGGATGTGGATGATATATGAAGCCATAACTAGATCGCAAGCACACACCATCAAAGATAGAAAAAGAAAAGAAAGAAAAATTCAACAGATCAAGCTTCGACTGGTCATCCAATGTGTTGTGGACTAGGTCTAGGTTATTTTTCCAAAATAGGTTTACAAGTGCAATGCGATGTCCACTATGTAAACAAAGTGCATGCTCACAAGGGCTAGTGAAGCTAGTTGTCCACTATGTGAGCCCCAAGAGGTCCATATCAAAGTCATACCCCCATGACTATGATAAGGAAAAAAGAAAGAGAATGCATGCTCACAAGGGCTAGTCAAGCTAGTTTTTCACTAGGTGAGCCCCAGGGGACCATACCAAAGCCATACCTCCATGACTTTAATAAGGTACAAAAAGAGAAAATGCAACAATTAAGGGATGTTTGAAGGGAATTTTCTTAGTTTGTGAAAGGTCTTAATCTTAGGGTAAATCATTCTTAATGTCTCCAAGAGAGGATAAATACAAGGTCTCATCCTAGGGAACATTGTACTTAATGTTTCCAATAGAGGAAAAGTGCAAGGTCTCATCCTAGGGAACATTGTACTTAATGTTTTAAAGAGAGGACAAGTACAAGGTCTCATCCTAGTGAACATTGTAGTTAATGTTTCCAAGAGAGGACAAGGAAATATCACTCTCTTGGAGGAAATCAAACCCAATGACACCACCAAGAAAAGGACGCATCGGAAGAAGGAAGAAAATAACACAAAGAACATGAAAACAAATGAAAATGAAATCATGCCAAAATAATTCCAATGTATGCCCCCACTTTAAATAAATTGCTAACACCATGTTGTGAGAAATTGCTTTAAAGTACAGCCAAAACATGAAAAAGGAAAAGAGGGTTGCCCCCCAGAAATACATAAGGTACCTATGGGTTCGAGGTAAGTATTTGTCTTTTCTGCAATGATATTAGAGAGCTTGGAACTATCACCATTCCCCAAATACACATAGAACTAGAAGAATGACATAAAGAGAGTGAAAAAACAATGAAAACCCTTTTGGGTCAACATGGAAGAGACATAGGGTGTCTCAATGCCTTGCGTCATCCCCAAAAAGAAAGAACAAGACAAAAAGGAAAAGTAAAGAAAAGATAATGAAAAAAAATTTGGTTCACATGGAAGAGACATAGGGTGTCTCGACTCCTTGTTTCATCCCCAAAAGGAAAACACAAGACAAGAATGCAAATGAAAGGCAAAGATCAACGAAAAGACAAAAGCTTACAACATATAGAAGAATGAAGGTACAAATAGAGGAATTCACATAGAGAGGAAATATCAAACAATACATCATGGGGGATCAAAATACACACATTCAATCAAACAAAATCAAAGAAAAAAGGAAAGCTAAAAGACTAGTAAAGCATAGGTGGTGCAGGGGCACCAAGGTTATTGAGCAAATTTGGTTCATGGAAGTCTTAACTTAGTTTTGTGTTTTGAGTTTTTTCAATTGAATAAGGTCATATTAGACAAATTTATAATGTTATCAGTCATTTTAGTTGGTTTTTGGGTCATTTTGGAATTCATGTTAAATATTTGTCAAAATGATGTAAAATTGCAAAAATTGAAAAGTTGTCAATGTGAAAAAGTGCAAAAATGTAAACTTGAAGAAGACCAATGGTCATGGGAATTCAAAGGGAAGTTATATCTATTTTCATAGGTTGGTTAAGGTTTAAATATTTTGGGAACTCAAAGGAAGATTTTTTTGAAGGTTTTTGTGAAGGAAAAACAATAAAAATCCCATGATTTCTCTTGTAAATTTGTGAGTTTCATTAAAAAAATTTGTTGTAGACTATTATACTTGGCCATAAAAAATTATTCTGTCCTAAAAAAATTTACAATTGGTAGAGATAGGTCTTAGCTATGTTTTGGCTTTGGAGTGAAGGAAATTCATTGAGTTTTAAGAATTTTATTGTCAAATTACTAATTGTGGGTCTATACAGCCATCCATAAGGGTTTCAAGACTAAAAATGAATAAATGACTCATTATACCTATTGTTTCTACTATGGCTTGGTAGAATGAGTCCAAAATTTTAGAATTAAATGTAGGAATAAGATTTAGGAGTAGGGAAAAATTTTAGGAGTGTTTTTGGTTGTTGTCCCAAAAGAAATTGGGTGAAATTTGGCTTAAAAATGGAGTTTAGATGTTGGGTTTTGGTGAAATTGTCTTAGGAAAGATTGGGAGATGATTGATTTTGCATGAGAAGGAATATATTGAAGTTTTTGAAGCTTTGGAAGGGTAGGGGAGGTGATTTGAGTGCTTTGGCATGATGCCCTAGTTGTCAAACTATGTATTTTGAGTGAAATTGGATGGTTAGAGGAGGTAAATTGTAGAAACCCTTGGGGGAAATTTTTTTTGATGAACTTTCAAGCATGTGAAAAAATAACTAAAGGTGTTTGAGGCCTCTTTTGGCTATGTAGAAGCCTCGAACATTTTTTTTCAATAAACCCCTTTGGAATGGCATAAAGTGAGGGTTTCATGTTTTGGTGTCATAGGAAGTGATTCCTTGATCAAAAGTTGTGGATTTGGAGGTTTTTTAGACTGCTAAGTGACTTTCCATGGGGATTTAGGGTTGGAAAGGAATTTAAGTGGGTGATGCTTTGTTAAAGTGACCTAATTGAGGTCTAGGACAGCATAGTTGCATGATTTTGGAGGAGTTGGTCCAAAGTGACCTGTGTTTCTTTTGAGACATGATTTGTAAGATATTAAAGGATGTCTAAAAATATAATTGGTTAGTGGGTTTGAGATTGGATTTGAGAGTTTTGGTCCAGAATCTAGGTTTGTAGACCTACAAGGGAATTTGAGTGAATTTGTGAAGAGTTGGAGAGATAGGTTTAAAAGGGTTGCCAAGTTGTTTAAAAAGACTAGAATTGTGTTTATTAATTGAAAGCCTCCCTGCTCTGCATCAATAGGCAAGTCAACCTAAAGCAGGTCATCCACCTCCCAATCTCATTCTATATAAGTGGAAGGTAGACAACAAGCCGAAGGGACAATGACAAATGCATTACTAGGACAAGGATATCTACTTGTTTTCCCCACTAAGTGCAAGACAAGAATGAGCATAGGTAAGTGATGGGAAAGATGATGTAATAGTGAGAATAAGTATTCTACAACTATTACATTTCAAGGAGGGCTTGGAGATGTTATTTGATCACTAGATAACAATTATCTTTAGCAAAGTGATATTTACTCAATATGATCTTGAATGCACGACACTCATCAGTGCTATGTCCAAGAGTTTTATGGTATCGACAATGTGGAACTTTTGCATCTTTAGGATATAGTACGAGCCTATATTTCTCTAGTGGAAATAGTATAAGTCTTTGGTTGAGAAGGATTTGTAATTTTCTTTCACTTTTAGGTGGTAGACGAGGGGGTTGTAGTTTTTGTAATTTGTAAGGTCTTTTGCATTTACTAGATTCACCAACTTCTCAAATTTAACTTGGAGGAGGAGGATATAAGGTGAACCTATTATGCTTTTTATTTTTATGAGTTATTTGTTGTTCTTTAGGAAGGACACTCATGTCAGAAGAAGAATCTATTTTACTGTACCATCTCTACGAAGCCTTAGGTATTCTCTAGGAGGTCTTATGTTGTGACAGGGATCTTGATATCCTAATCCCTTTGTGTTTTCATTAATTGGAATTTACTCTAGGATTTGATGAATGTTATGTTCCTTGTATCGCATCCTTGTTTACTCAAGATTGTGAATCATTTTCCATATGTTTCTTCTAGATTTATTGGAGTGTTTGTTACTTTGTTATCATAAAATGGTTAAGTGTTTTTTTGTTTAGAAGAACTAGGTTCACCTATTGTAGGGAACTTAGGTTCAACTTTTGTCTCAATTTCAAGATGTAAGTAACCAAACATCTCAAGAGGTGGTATTGTATGGGGGTTTGGTTGTTTCATGGATAGATAAAAGGATGCATTAGCTTCAAGGTTGTTAAGATAATCATTTAGTAACTTATTCATGTTGTCATCATCTTCTCCAATGATGTCAACATCATGAGGAGGAAATGCATTATGAGTTGAAGGAGCATAAGTGAGTTCAATGTCATTAGGGTCATTTTCAAGCACAGCTTGACACATCCACCAAAGATTTCAAGGACATCCAAAGATTTCTAAAACGCATATCCATAATGCAAGATTGAACAAGTACACTTTGAAATAAAGAAAATTGAAATAACAGCAATTCTAGAAACTGTAACAGAAAATTGAAAGCAGCAAACAAAAGCACAGAGAAGTAATTTCAAACCCTAAAAACTAGAAATTCAAATTCAACAAGGACTAAGACACTAGTAAGGGTGTCTTGGTCCTATTGGTGAAATTTTGAGGCTCCATAAAGTGAAACAGGAAGAAAACAACAGAGACAAGATTCTAAGCCAAAAACCTTGAGAGGGACTAAGATGCCAGTAAGGGCGTTTTAGTCTTAGTAAAGGTTTTTTCTAGAAAAAGAGCAAAATCTAAGTTGACCATAGTGTTCCCAAGTTGCCTACCCATGGGCTTGATGTTTAGAAACAAGAAGCTATGTAAATGAATTCAAGAAAAAGTAACTAATGAGAAGCAATTGGAAGAAAATTTTTCAATCTTGAATGCAATAACAATGTTCCTAAATGCAATTAGGATGAATAATAATGCACTTTTCAATTTTTCAATGAGGTAAAATGGTGCAAGAAAGAAAAAATGCAACCTATATGCACTTTCACTAATGCAAATGTGAGAAACCCTAGATGCACTTTCACTAATGCAAGTATGAGAAACCCTAGATGCACTTTCACTAATGCAAGTATGAGAAACCCTAGATGCACTTTCACTAATGTAAGAATGAATGAAACCTAGAGCTAGGAATTTAATGAACTCCAAATAAGAAAATGAATGCTCTAAAAAGTTGGCTTCACCAAAATGAACTGGAAATAAGATAGGGTGAGTGGGGATGCCCACCCCTATTTTTCTTCATCCACTCAATAATGTCCTATGAATCCAAATTGGATTGACCATCAACCTCAAAGGTGAGTCAATTCTCAACAAGGAAGACCTAGGAAGGGGTTCTTTAAGCTTTGAGGGGTTCACCACCAAGTAAAATCTTGGAAAAGACAACTTAACATTCAACTCAAAAGAACCTAGTAATGCAATCTAAATGAAGGATGAAAATGATGAAATTAAGCAACAAGAACTTATGATGTATGTACCTGGGAAGTCTAGAAATGTGATGAGGATTTTGTAAATGCAAAAATGATGTCAAAATGTGTTATGGAATACTAAGACACCCTTACTATTGTCTTAGTCTCGCTATTGTTTTTTGGGGAAAATGTGGAATCTTCGGATGTCAAAACTGAGTCTGGAAGAATTTATGAAAAATACCCTCAAGAGGACTAAGATTCCCTAGGTGGTGACTTAGTCTCATTTTGAATTTATGGAATCTCTTAATGTGATCTTGAGGCTCAAGATTTGCACTTTTTTCTTCTCATATCTCAGGTCCTAAAACTTTCAAATCTAGCCTGTAGGTGAGTTTACATGAAGATGAGAACTTTGCAATGCAACTTTTCAACTTTGCACTTCAAATGATCTTCAAGTCTTCAACCTAAATATGTGATCACAAGTACACAAGTGAGGAAAAACTTGTTGATTGTTAGTAAATGGGGGCTTTCCTAGGTCAAACCCCTTGTTGGTAATTAAACCTTGGAATGAAATAGAGAAATGATGAATGAACATGTAATGTTACAACTCACAAAACCCTTGTTGTGAAGTCCGCAAACTTGTGTGATATAGCTAGCTTGAATGTAGATCTTGAATCAAAGGAATGCTTGATATATCTTGACTTGTATTACTTCCTTGAATCAAAACATTACATCATAAATGTTAGCTCAAAAACACACATGATGCAAGAATATACTTGATATGATGCTTGAATCTTGATGATGGCTCCAAATGCTTGTTGAATTTATCTTAAATTCTCTTGATCTCATAAAATTTCCTTAGGAATGAATACTTGAATGCTCTTGATCTCATAAACTTTCCTTGGGAATGAATACTTGAATGCTCTTGATCTCATAAACTTTCCTTGGGAATGAGTACTTGAATGCTTGTTATGTTAAAATGATTGAAGGAACCTTGTATTTATACTTATCTATGCTTAACATCCCGAAATTACACCACAACAAGCTGACATATGAATTCATTAATTAAAGGAGGCTAAATCCCACCAATATTTGAAATTAAATCCCAAAAATACCTTAAGGGGGACTAAGACGCCTTAGGTGGCATCTTAGTCCCGAAGCATGAAACACAGAGCACAGACTCCAAAAAGGGGCCACTTTAAGGCACACTTGAAATAAAGGTCCCAAGACCTTTGGGGGACAAAGACACCCTAGGTGGCATCTTAGTCCCAACCCCAAAATTAGGGACACAACCAAAATCATTAAATTGTCATTTATCCATTGATGTTTGTTGGGATTAGCCAGAAAAAGATATAGTTTATTAGGCTTTTGGATGCAAATTAGGACCAATTAAGACATAAATAGGGATAAACAAAGCAAGGTGGGCCCAAACAAGTGTGAAAATGCAAGGGTATTCATTTTCCTACACTATAATAATAATAATTATTATTATTATTATTATTGTAAGGTAAGTGTTACCAAGAAGGGGGTAACTCCCATTCAATTTTTGTGTATCTTGCATCACGGGTGTTTCTCCATGCACCCATTTTTTCTTTGTTTTGTTGGGACCCTTAACTATTCTGCTTGATATTTTGATTTCATCATGTAATAGTCCATGGTCTAATGTTTATCGGGGCCTTGTACTTTCATCTTGCTAGGACTTTTAAGTGGTCTACTTATACTTTAGATCACATTTGGGTGGTGTTGCGTACTTTTTGCACACATGCCCCACCTTAGGCAGGGACCCTATTTTGCTTGCTTTTGTTCTCTGGTCTTGTTTTAGATCTGACCTTTTCCCCTTAAGGGATAGATTCCTCTAGGTTTTTGGTTTGCTTCACCTAGTTGAATTAATGATCCATCTACACTTTAGGTGCCTTTAATTGTAACATTTTGGTCTCAAGTTATTTCTTGAACTTCATCTTTCATGCAAATTTTATTGAGGCATTGAGTTGTGCAAGTTAGGAGAGGTTTCAGAGAATCCATCTCCTCACAGATTTTCTAAAGTGTTTGTCTTTCGAAGAATCCACCCCTTCATGGATTCCCTGAAAGTCAATCCTTTTGGAGAACCTGGCCCCTAGCATATTTTCTAAATATGTCTCCTAGTCACATTTCTAAGTTTTCAGTGTTCACATCATTGCATTTATGGTTTTTCATTTGCCACTTTGGGATGCATTCAATGCTATTTTAGGGATTTGATTTAAGGTTTTTTGCATTGCATTTTCATTATTCATTTGTGAGTTTGAAGAACTCTATGCATTCCTCAGCATTTGTTGTTTGGTGAATTGTGTGGTGATATTAGGGTTTTCTTCATTGATCATTGACTCATATTTCAAGTGAATTTGACTCACTCGCCTTACCCTCTCCATTTGAAAGGTAAAATCTTTGAAAATCCCTCGATATTTTTTCTTTGTTCTGTGGCGGTTTATGGATTCAATGATGCATTCATTCATTGTTTATTTGTTCATCATTGATCAGTCTTGAAGGGAATTATTTGCATTGGTTTGTTTGATTGCATTTAATTTGCATGGCTAATGATGATGAACAGTTGGTGTTCAAGGTTGTTCATGATGTCCTTTGAGATCGTTAGTCATTTATTTGCATTTGCATGAGTTGGGGCATCATTTCCACTTTAAAGGTTTCTCCTTTTCGAATTCACTATTATCGAAAACTAGGGCACATAAATTTTCTTGTGAACTAGGGTTTGAATCTAAAGTATTTGAATATGTGTGCTAATATTGGAATTAATTCACTATGGTGGATATGATTAGTGATTAGCAAGCCCTATTTATATCTATTTTTTCCCTAATTTAGATGTTGGAGGATTTGATAACAATGAAAGAAAATTGTGATTGAGGTTTGAAGTTGAATTCTTTATGCATTGCAAACTTATGTTTGAATACAGGTCTATGAATGCATATAAACCATCAGTTTGAATTGGAAAACGTGGGTCAGGGCTTAGTTTTTTTGGTGAAATTGAAAAAAAATAGACTAGTTAGGAACTTAAAAAAATCCACATACACGCAGATTCTCCGAAGGTCAGTCCTTTCAAAAAATCTGCACCCTCATGAATTCTCCAAATCTGCCAAATTCCGTAATTCCCAAAGTTGTGCTAAGATGAACTAATGCATGAATATAAATTTGGAGCTAACCGAGTGATGATTTCATGGCATTAAAAAAGTATCACAAGTTATATTTTGGTCGAGTCTTGTTCTTCGAAAAATCCACCATGTCACAGATTTTTTGAATGTCATTTCCTTAAGAAAATCTGCCTACTCATAGATTCTCTAAATCTGTCAAGGCATGAAAATCTTGAAGTCTTGCATGGTGCAAATGAATTCTTGAATATGACACTATCATTTGAATGGAAGTGATTGCATGGGATTACCAAGGGAATGATGACTTGAGCTTGAGTTGAAATGATCTTTTGGAAAAAAATTTACCTTGTGGATTCTCTGAGTGTCTATACTTTTGAAGAATCCACCTAGGGGTGGATTCCCTAAAATCCATTAGCACCCAATATCCCCGAAGATGTAAAAATTTTGAGGTTATATGATGTTTTATTCTAAGGTTTTGTGGTGGTATTATAAGGTTTCCATGATGGTTTGAAGGTTAATTATGTAATGTTTATAGATTCTCATGGTTATCTTGATGATGTGTTTGGGTTCAATGCTTGATTATGCTTGATAATGTTTGATATCATGGTAATTTTTGTCTCTTTCTAATAAATTTAGGGAAAATATAGTCAAGCAAAGGGATCTAAGACAAAGGAATCAGAATCTAGTCTAGAGGAGCCTCAAACCAGGGTTGAGAGGATGAAGTATTACCTCAAGGGTATCTAGCCTGAATCTAAGATTCTTTCAACATGAAGCAAGATTAGTGATACCGACATGGGACATGTGGATTATGATTATTTTAAACAGAGAATGTTTGGTAATGCACCTTCCCAACTTGCCTAGATCATCACCCATATAGAACTAGCTCAAGCTGCACGATTTCCACCCACTTTACAATATCCAAAGTTAGTATTGGAGTGTGCCAAGCACTATGATTCAGACAAAAGAGTGATTGTTGGGCCTCAAGGTAGGATCATGGCCAATTTGATTGAGGAATATATAGCATATACCTTTAACATTGGCTCACACCACAATTTGGTAAAGATTAACATATAGGAGGCAGAGGACTTATATGGAAAGGATCCAGATAAGGCTTTGGCTATGATGAATGGAATTTAGATTTCTAAGAAAAAATCACACTACTCGAAGTTTCCCAAGAAATTGCACAGAAGTGATTTCAAATTGGAGTACAATGATATGATTACCCACTTGGGCAGAATAATGGGATTAGAGGAGGCCTTTATATTCAAGAATTGGATGTTTTTTCATTATTTCACAAATTGTGAAGGGAACTAATTATAATTGGCAAGTGTCATAAGTGACAACTTGGATTTCCAATTGAGAAGTGTGCAGGATATAAAGAAATTCATCATGACCTCCTACCCTGTGTATATGTTGGCCAGGAAGAATAAGGACAAAGGTCTAAGATGCAAAGGGCTTCTTGGAAAGGATAGGATATGTGATGTTTTCCCTCAACTCTAATTCAATAATTCTAATTATAGGAGGGTAAATGATGCCTTTTTCATGTATATTACAAGATTGGTATAGGATGCATTACATATTAGGATTTCAAAAGAGTTCATGAAACTGATAAGGAAATATGGCCAGTGGTTTATTCAATTTCCAAAGTTCTCTTATATCAGGGTGCAAGGATCACTAGCAGTTCCCATGAGGTTGCCAAGATATTCAACAAACAAGCTCATCTTGCTAGAATTAACTAGGTAGTTGGTGGCCTTTGATACAATTGTGAAGGATATGCACAAGACATGACTTGGATCTGAATTACCATTGAGAATTGAAGTCCTAGAGGCCTTCCCCTCTATTCAAAGTGCCTATTATTTTGAGAAAGAGATGGTGCAGTTCAATTTATATTCATATACAAATAGAAATAACTTTGATCCCTATGGAATTTCTCAAAAACAAGAAAGTACAAAATATAGATGGAAAAATTCCACATAGATGATTATTGGGCCAACTGCAGGGATGAATTTGAAGTGACCAGGAGGAAATGTTTCAAGTTTTCCTTGAGATTGATAAGGTTGCACAAGGTAGCCAATGTTCCTGATCAAGTGGATGATGAAGAATATCTTTTGTAGTATCATGATTATGAGTAATATAAAGATAAACCACTACCTATTGTCAATTGGTCCGAGGAAGAGGTGGTTGACCTAAATATACTTAATGCTCCTATATTGAAATACTCCAAGTTGTGGGTCAAGCATAAAATTTTGGAGCTAGAAGCAACAGGTACAAAGTTTATCTATGATCTCATAGGTGATTTGGAATCCCATTCAAAAGAAGAGGGAGAAGCATCTAAGGATGAAACAATGGAGATCCATTCAGAGGAAGATGTGGATGAAACACAATTCCTCATTAAAAGGACTAGGAGCCAAGCCAAGGGTAAGGAAAAGAGGAAACCAAATTCCAAGGCAAGGAGGCCCTCAACAGTGATTATTGAGGAAGGTATTGAAGGGGCTCAGCCTTCTAAGAAGAGAGATTATCACTGAAGGCTAGAGGAGCAAAGGGTGGACACTGAAGAGGCACCTATTGATGATCTTTTAAAGTAAGCATCTTCAAGAAATAATTCCCCTCCTCCATCTCTAGTTCAAAATTTGCAAGTTAATGAAGATACTGCTAATAAAGAGGGTGATGTTCCTAATGAACCCAGGAAACAAATTGAAGAGGAAGACATCCCCAATAATCTTGAAGAGGAAATGAGGAATGAAGAAGTACTCAAACCCAAGAGTGGGCAGTTAATTGATTTTGGGAAACAACTGGAAGAGAATGAAGTGAAAAGTAGATAGACAACATCAAAAGTAATGGTGAATATTCCTTCCCATTCTCCAATGAATGAACAATAAAAGGTATTTGATGAAGAAGATAAAAATGAATAGGAACATGATGCAAAGGAAATTGATAAAGATCAAAAGGATGATCACCCTTCTAAAGATCAACAAGAATAGGACACCTCTCAGGAGAATACAATAATAGAACAAGCATCTACCCCAGAATGGTTGGAAAGGAGGCTAAAGCAGAAGGCCATTATTATGGAGGATGAAACTCCAAACTAGGATAATTTCTTGGAAAGTTGGGGACAACCCAAGGAGAGGAAAAGGGTTGGGACAGTTTCTAAATTTGTAAGAGATGAATTTAATAACAAGGTTGTTCATGTTGCTATTCCCGCTGAAGATAAGTACAAAGATGAAGTTAGACCCTCAGACTATAAGGTGCAAACAATTAACCTAGGTCCTACTACAAAAGAGCAGGAGAAGGAAGAATTTCAAGAATCATCACAGGAAATCCTCAGAAGGTTGGACAAGGAAACCAAAGAAAAAGATGAATTGCAAAAGCAATTGAGAGAAGTGCATAGATATGTTCAGCATTTAGTGAAACTCCTGTAGGTACAGAGTAGTGAAGGAGCTTCATTTTCAGAGGGGTTGTTATCAAAGGATGCAGTATCAAATATTGAGAGGATGAAATCTTCTATAAGGGATACTCAAGAATGCTTGCAGAGTGTAAGTCAAAGAGATGTCATGATTGAAAAAGTATTGCAAATTTATGAAAAGGCATCCTCCCTTTCTAAATACGTGGCACAATTTCTTACTAAGTGTCAAAATCTAGATGACACTATCATTTAAGAATTGGAGAAAGTGTTTGAGGTCCCTACAGATGTGTTAATCAAGGAGGGTGTTCTCACAGTGGAGAATACCAGTAGAGCTATGGACTATATAGAGGCCTTCAATTTTAGAAATGAGCTCAAGATGAAAGAACCAAAGAAAATATCCAAGGCCCAAAGCAAGGTAATAGAAGTATTTGATAGTTGTAATGCCTTTTTGGATATTGTCAATGGGAGAAGGAAATTTGGAAAGAACAATTTAAATGTCAAGTAGTTGCAGAAATGGTGGCATGAAGTCTACTCTCCAAGTGATAGTGGACCCATAGTAAAAGATCAACTTGAAGATGTTGCAATCTACATTTCTAGCTTGGATAGGTATCAAGGGCTTACCATGATTGTGAGAAAACCTTGGCCAAATATGGAGGAGAATTAAATTCAATTAAAGCAAGAATTAATTTAATATCAATCCCAACTCAAGCTGACGAGGGCATTGTGCTTTTAAAGGTTCAAGAATTTTCTAGAAGGAGAGAAGAAGATAAAGACAAAGAGGACAACTCACCTTGATCATCTTGAAGAATGTGCCATCTACATCAAGCTCCACTAGGATACAAGTCGGCCACACCTCAAATTTAGTGTCATGCAATATATTTAATTGTAAAGTTTCCTTTTGGGGCTGACCTTATACTATTTTATTATAAATTTGAATTAGGGAATTTTTAAAAATGTCAAGGCCAACCCATCTAGTTGACCTAATTGTAAAACCCTAATTCATATTTTTCTTGGGCTAACCTGACTTGAGATTTTCTATAAATTGAGGTCTCCTCCTCATTTGTAAGGTCAGTAGTTAATAGTGAATAGTGGATAACTGATAGTGCATAGTGAATAGCTGCTTAGTTACTATTATATCCTAAGGAACTTGAATTGTTGCAAATTTTTGGTGAAGGGAATACAAGTGAAGGAATTTTTCTTTGATGTTCTTTGTGTTGTTTCATCTGTGCATGGTTCTTGTGACTCTAATCTATTATTTTTTGAGTAAGTCTTCTATGATTAATCTTAGAGCTAGTTGTAGTTCATTTATGTTCATGATAAAGTGTTTGAGGTGTTGAGGAATCTTTGGTCCATACTTTTAATGATATGTTGATTGTGGATTGTTGTGTAAATTTATCCTAGGCCTACTCTATTTTGCACTCAAGTTTAATTGTGAATGTTTGAATGCATGTTTGAATATTTACAATTTGAAAATTATTTGACTCCTTTGGAGATTGCACTGTCTTTGTGATACTATGGATTTAATCTTGGTTAAGCAAAGATTGGTTTTGTAATATTGGTTCATCTTGAACACTATTGTTTGCATACTTGATCTTAGGTTTTAGATTAGATATCTCTCTTAAACCCTATATCTTTTTCTATTTCTTTTAAATAATTATTAGCTAGAAATATTCACAAAGCATCACCATTATTGTCACATTTGCTGAATATTGAAGCTTCCAACATTGTTAATTTGTAAGGCCCCTTGTGATTACCAGCATTTTAACCTTTATCATTTATTAGTAGAAGAATGGACATAGAACATAACTTTTCTCCAACTAACATTCAAGGATGTCCTAGGAGTCCTAATTGGATTGACTATCAACCTTACAAGGTGAGTCAATTCACAACAAGGAAGACCTAGGAGGGGGCTTTTTCAGCTTTAAGGGGTTCACCACCAAGCAAAAGCTTGGAAAAGACAAATAAGCATTCAACTCACAAAACCTAATAATGCAAGCTAAATGAAGGATGCAAATAATGAAATTATGCAATAGGGAATTAGGATGTATGTACCTAGAAAGCCTGGAGATGTTGTGAGGATTCTAAAAATGCAAAGAAGTTGCCAAAATGTGCAATGGAGGACTAAGTTGCCCTTACTTTTGTCTTAGTCCCACTATTGTTTTTCGGGGTAGATACAAAATCTTTGGATGTTGGAAATGAATCTAGAAGAATTTTTGAAAAAATCCCTCAGGAGGACTAAGACTCCTTTACTGTTGTCTTAGTCCCATGTGGAAATTTTGAAATCTCTGAGTGTGGTTTTGAGGCTTGATGTCTGCTCTTCCTTCTTCTCTGATCTTAGGGTCTGAAACCTTCAGATTTGGCTTGTAGATGAGTTTCCATGAAGATGAAAACTTTGCAATGCAACTTGACAACTTTGCACTTCAAAGGATCTTCAAGTCTTCAACCTAGATTTGCAATCACAAACATGCAAGAGGGGAAAATATTATTGAATTTTTAGTGAATGGGGATTTTCCTTGGTCAAACCCCTTGTTGGTAATTAAACCTTCAAATGAAATAGAATAATGAAAGAAATGGTGAATGAACAACAAGAAATGTTACAACTCACCAAACACTTGTTGTAAAGTCTACAAACATGTGTGAAATGGCTGCAATGGCTATGGATCTTGAATCAAAGGAAAAATTGATGGATATGGACTTGAATTGCTTGCTTGAATCAAAACCCTACATCACAAATATTAGCACAACAACACACATGATGCAAGAATATCCTTAATACAATGCTTGAATCTTTATGATGACTCCAAATGCCTGATAGAATGCTCTTGAATGCTTGAATACTTAAATGCTTAGATTGTGTGGATGCTTAGATTTCTTGTTAGCTTGCTTGGTATGAAAATGAGAGGATAAACCTTGTATTTATACTTATCTATGCTTAATATCCCAAAATTACATAGCACCAAGCCAACATATGAATTCATTAATTAAAGGAGGCTAAATCCCGCCACGATTTGAAATTGAATCCTAAAAAATAAGCCAAGGAGAACTAAGATGCCTAGGTTGTGTCTTAGTCCCAAGGCTCAAATCTCGAGGAATAGACTCCAAAAAGGGACCTTTTTAGGTGCATTCAAGATCAAGGTCCTAAGACCCATGGAGGAAAAAGATGCCCTAGGTGGCATTTTAGTCCCATTCCACAAATTGGGGACACACATATAGAATCATTAAATGATCATTTATCCATTGGAGAATGTTAGGATTATCCAGAAAAAGATATAATTCATAAGGCTTGTGGATGCAAAATAGGACCAATTAAGACAAATAGGGATAAATAAAGCAAGGTGGGCCCAAACAAGTGTAAAAATGCAATGGTATGCATTTTGCTACACTATAATCACTGAGTTGTTTTGCATTGTCAAGACCTGACATTAGAGACCTTGGGGTTGTTTCTTGAGGCTTGCTAATAGAAATTTCCCTTTCAAGAGAGATAGGATACTTGTATTTTGTCTGAGTTGTTGCAGTACTAAAAATGCCATCAACGAGTGGTAAATTATCCATCCTTTGTTTTACTATATTTATACTAAGTTTTGATTACTCCTTGTTTCACGTGCCCAAGGGTGGGGTTCCCCTAGTTTACATATTTATCTATTCTATCATTCTAGCTAGGTGTGTGATATCATTAATTTTACATCATCCTTTCATATCAACTGCCATAATGTGGAGTTAGTACTTGATACATGAGGGAAATATTACACCTTAATGTCCTTATGCTTGGTTTTATGCCATCCCCAGAGTTGAGGGTTTTAGTTTGATGAGGCTTTGAAATTTAACACCATGCTATAATCATTCTAGAGTAAGTGATTCCTTTCTTTTCTCAAACCATGAATTCGAATGATTGTATGCCAATGCTAAGGTCGAAACGACTAGAGGCACATGTGGAGTTGGTCATTCTAGTTTCTGTGAAGCATTTTTGCCTTAATCATTTTGATTTTTGGCATGTATAATGTTTTTAGTTTTGGATGTGCTCATGCTCAAGTAAAGTTATTGGAAAGGTTTGCAATACGCCACGTGGTGGTTGGGCAGCTTTCATTATTTTCCTTCCTTTTGAGAGAGATTTAGGACATGTGTCAACTCATTAGATATTTTCTCAAGGAGCTATATTCATGAGCTTGAGAGTTTTCGCTTGTTTGACATGTCATCTCTTTGTTGCAGGTAGATTGTGCTTCTTATGAAGAAATATCTTTTGGGAGTTTGTTAGAACTTGTTGGCCTTTTTCTTTTCTTTATTTCTAGGATGGAAGCTTTGAGTTGGTGTCATTGGATGATGTGATTGGTCAATTGGACTTTTTGACATGCTATTTTCTAGGATTTGATTGTTTACAGACAACTATCTTTACTAAATATCTAAAAATAATTAATGTGGAAATTGAGAATTGATGAGCAAATATTGTTGTGACCTAACTAAACATCTATGATTAGATCATATGCTATCAAATGCCAACATCTGGTAGTAATTACTTCCATGTTGTGGCATTTTTCTTCTTTTTGTAGCTATAAATGAGAGGAGGTGATAGGGGAAAGGGTTGGATTCCAAGTTTTAGTTTCCTTTACTGAGGAAAAGTTTCTTTAATCTTATTAGGTTATAGAACTATTTTCAGAAGTAAAAGTTGTAGAACTGATTTTCTATGGCATGTTATATCTTTTAAAACTCAAATATTATCGGATTGGCATAAAACCTCTATTTTAAAGTTCATTTGATATTTAAAGCATGAATTATTGAGAACAAATCTTTGAGACTATGCATGTATGGCCTTTATCAAGCTTTCTTTCTTTATGCTTTCGTTCTAAATGAAACACTATGTCAAGCTAAATTTGAATAGTTTAAGTGGTTGATTTCCATGTTGTATGCTTGTATGGTAGAATAATAACTTGTGAAAACTAGATTATGTTAGTGGACTTCTCTATTTTTCTGAAGGGTTGTTGTTTTTTCATATTGTGTTGTATTAGGAGAGAGATTTTATCCAATTTTGAATGTTTTTATGGTAACCTTGGAAATATTTATGTTTGATCATACCTTAATGAACACTACCTACGGAAAGATTTGAAAGTCTACTTTGTGCTTGTTGTTAGCCTTTGTTGTTCATTCTCTTTCCAACAATGAAGGGTTGTGGCATTTTGTGTCTAATTATATCACTCATAGGAATGATTTGGTTTGAAATGTTGTCAAAGCTTTGGCACATCACCATTTCTATGTTTTAAGTTTACATTTCCTTCTACCCTTTTCTCCAAAACCCAAAAAAAAGTTGGCTCTCTATAAAAATCCCAGAGGTATTTAGTGAGGCTCAAATTAGTCCCCCACTCACTAAATTTCCCATAATACTATTGGAGAGGCACAAACTTTGATGATCAACAACTCTTTTTCTAGCATGCCCGATGGGACACGAAGTTTTCCAAATTCCTAATTAGAAATCAAAAATATTTCTTAAATTAGGCTAAGGAAAGAAACTAGAAGTTTCATTCCTAGAGTCTAGACAATAGCATCTTCAAGAGGCCATTTCCAGTACTCCCAGTTACCTGCCTCGATACTTAGGAGAAGAAGACTTATAGGTTTTGTATCACCTATAAGGAGCAATAGATTGAGAAGCAAGAGCCCAATATCTAGAGCCTTATCTACTCCACTTGAAGGGTCAACCTTGCAAATCAGAATATTTGTATACCCCATTCATGGGAATCTTTTCTCTATGGCTCATGTACTTTCCCTTGCTCCTAGAAATTTCATAACTTGGGATAGCGGTAGTCCACTACAACCACCTACACCCCCAGATGTATGGCCTTCCATAACCACTAATGCCCTTAAGGTTATTCCAAAAAAAATTAGAGAAGATTTCAAAACCCCCTCTGAACACCTTCAAGATATAGCAGAGGTATGTAGGGTGCATAACATAGTGGACAAAAACATCGTTCTGAGGTTGTTAGCTGCCTCTTTTAAAGGAAAGGCCCAAGATTGGTATTGATTTTTGGCCTTGATTTTTATCATCTCCTTGGATTAGCTTGGAGAAAGTTTTTTCAAACTCTTCTCAAAGAAAGGAGATCATTCTTCATTTCTACAACAACTAATCACTATAAAGAGAGCTTCGTAAGAGGCCATGAGTGATTTCAACACCAAGTTCCACAAGACCTTGCAAAGGATCCCTATAACTACTCGACCCCCAGCCACAATGGTGTTTATGTTCTATCTAAAGGATCTCAATTCAAACATTGTAGTAATGATAACATCCATGGGAGGGGATATCTTTCCCAATGCATATGAGTTGGCTATTTCATGACCTCTGATGCCTATAATTGTAGAAATCTTTGGTGGTCCTCAGGAAGAATTTATTCCAAACTCTTTTGTTAAACAACTAACGTCTATTGTGTTGCAATCTATGTACATGTACCTCACCACCCAGACAAGCATGTTGGGATCTTCCTCTATTGCAGTGGACATCAACAACATGAAGAGTCTCATGCATACTTTTGCTAATGAGTTGGTTATTATCAAACAACAACAAGCAACACCTCTGAAGCAAACCACACAAGCCTATGGTGGAGGAAATCCATCTTATTAGCAGAATACATACCAAGGATCCTTTAGAGGAGGAGGTCAACAAATGACATCCACAAACTAGACAGTCCTTACCACCATGCCACTATAGATGGTCAAAGAAAGCTTAAGTAAAGAGTTAATTCTAGGCCAAAACAATTTGGTGGAAGATGAGAATATATAATGCTTTCCATGCAGCGATAGTCATATGCCCCAAAATTGGCTGAGGGGGAATATGCAACAGAAGATAGTGGAGAAAATAATTAAGGGCGTGCTCCCGAATGTGGACGAATATGAGTCCTCTAAAATGGAAAATGCCTGTTTTAGAGTGCAAATGCAAGGAATGTCCTTGGAGCAAGAGTTGGATATTGCACCTGACCAAGCACTATTTTCATGGATGGAAGAAGAAGAAGACATGGTGTTCATGAATGAAGCTTCAATGACTAGTTCCACACAAGTGCAATCATATTACAACACAAGATCCAAAAGAAGGCTTATGGGAGAATACGTGCAACAAGCTCTTCCACGTCAACTACCACTGCAAGAAAAGTAGGCTCCATTTCCCACCATTTGACCTACTCTATAGCTACATAATTAGCCATTGCTAGAGAAGGAGATGAATGAGGCACTAAGCCCAGTCACCATGGAATGTTTTCTTCTAAAAATGAGAGAAATACCACCATCCAAGCCCAAGAACTAACCTATCAGAATGCTTAATGTGGTGGAACAATTGAACAAGGCACCTGCCAATGTATCCCTGTGGGATGTCATATCTATCCCTAAACAAAATACATTGCTTTGAGAAGCATTAAAGAAAGAAGAATAAATGCCCAAATGGATGTAACTCCATCATGTGGTCAAAGCGAAGACAAAGGATCCACGTCAAACCCTCAAGCTCTAAAAGTAGTAGATTATGTGAATGATGTGGGCAATACAAAAGAGAAAGAGGTAAGCAAGCCAAATCCCACACCTTTCTTTTTAACACAAATTGTGGGAGATAAGCTTTTACATAATAACATGATTGATTCAAGGGCTATCACAATGGTCATGCCAAAACAAGTGGTCGATGCCCTGAAACTTAAGTATGAGCCCTTGAGAAAAGAATCATGCAATTAGACGGGAAGAAGGTTTCAACTATTGGTTAGATAAAAGATCTATCTCTAACCCTCTTCTCATGTCCAAGCCAAACAATCACATAAGAAATAGTAGTGATAGGCATTCCCCTAGTCTTTGGAATGTGTCTTTCAAGAGATTTCACTATGAAGCTTGATGGATACTTTCACTCGATTGGTCCCACCTGATATTGAGAACCAAGCATGGGGCGAACATGAAGATTATGTCTGAATCTTTTCATCCTGAACACATAGCACATAATGTAATCCTATGCTTTGAAGTGGTGCATACCTCCATCTCTCAGTAGGTGATATATTGTGTAGAGATGTTAGAAGATGAAGAAGATACAAGTGATCGGACTCCCAAAGAAGAGGTGCTACTCAACTAATTCATTAATTCTGACCCATTTGGAAACTTTCATGCAATAGGGCTAGGAACCTATGTGATTTTTTATGATGATCAGGTCTTTCCAAAATTAATGAAGGATTAGGAGGAATATGATGATTTGAATGATAACCGTCTATGGACCTTATATTTTGATGGTGCCAAATGTAAAGCTAGCTCTGGAGGGGGTGTCCGACAAGCGTTTCCAACAAGATCAGAGACCCTCAAAGCTTACCATTTTTAGTTCTCATGCTCAAATAATGATGCAGAATATGAGGCCTTGGTCCATGGTCTAACCCTTATAGAACACATGGGTGTAAAGAGAATATAGGCTTTTGGAGATTCATAGCTAGTGGTGAGCTAGGTTTGTGGGAAAGCGGTCATGAAAAACACGAGGATGAAGTCATACAAACATTGGATGTGGGACCTGATTGAGAGCTTTGAGTCCTTCAACATACAAGTTATTCCCCAATCTCAAAAAAGTATCATTGATCGGATGGCTTCTATTGGTTCACAATTCAAACTAGTTTTTTATTCAACCAAGTAGAGTGCGGTGCAAGTCATCATTCGACCCTCAATTCCTGAAAACAATAAAAATTGGCAAGTATTTTATTATGACAATCAGATTGCTTCCTTTATACAAAAATCGGGAACAACTTCTGACTATTCACCACCAGGAGCAAAATTTCTCGAAGAGCAAGTCATCTAGTTAAAAGGGAATAAGCTTCCTTAAGGATTATTTTCCCTTGAGAATCTCTTTGATTGTAAGGACATAAGAAATAGCAAGCAGAGATTCACTGTGGATGCAAGGGACTATGAAGAGCTTGATTTTGGAAGCTGCAGAAAGTTAAAGGTCGAAAGGGAAGTTCCCCACAAAGACAAGAAAATACTAAAGGATCTATGTTTCAAATATGATGGTGTCATTTCCCAGACCTATGATGATCTTAGAGGGTATGACCCAGGCATAATTCAACATATCATTGACTTGGAGGAAAGATAAAAACCCATCCAAAAAAAGAAAAGGCCAATCAATCCAAAGGTCGGGGCATTGATAGCATAGGAGCTCACCAAATTGGTCGAGTCAAGAATCATATAATCCGATCAATTATTCCACCTAGGTGTCAAATCTAGTACCAGTCCCAAAAAGAATGGTGATATTAGGCTTTGTGTCGATTTCTGAGATTTGAATAAAGTCTCGCTAAAAGACCACTACCCTCTACTATAGATGGAGCATATACTATAGACTGTGGCTAGATCGAAGATTTTTTCATTGTTGGATGGTTTCTAAGGCTATAACCAAGTATATGTAAAGGAAGCTGACCAATATAAGACAAATTTTACCACTAAGTGGGGAACGTTTGCGTACTCAAAAATGTCATTTGAACTTTCAAATGCTTGTGCAAATTTTCAATGAGCAATGGATATTTATTTCAGGGGATTGATCAACCTAATTATCTTAATATATCTAGATGACCTAAGAATATTTTTAAAGTTAAAAGATGATCACTTTGATCATCTAGATAAGGTTTTCTAGAAATGCCAACAGTTCAGGATTTCTTTGAATCGCAAAAAATGTGTTTTTGAAGTACCTCAAGGAAAGTTACTTGGATTTTTAGTGTCTAAGGAGGGAATAGCAATAGACCCCAAGAGGGTCAGATCTATAATGGAATTACCCCTGCTAGTAAATTAGCACGGACTGCAATCTTTTCTAGGGAAGATCAACTTTGTCAACAGATTCATATTAGATTTTGCAAGCATTGTGAGACCAATTACGTTGATGCTTAAGAAGAACCTAATTTTCAAATGGACCCCCAAAGGCAAAGCACCTTTTGAGTAGATATAGATATCTATCTTTGTTGCTTTGATATTGGCTAACCCTAACTTTTCCAAGGATCTTCTGCTCTATGTGTACAGTGACCATCATAGTATAGCTTTAGTGCTCACTCACAAGGACGAGGGGAACAATGGAGAGCAACCCATCATGTTTCACTCAAGAACCTTAAAATATTATGAAGCCACATATAATTTTGTAGAAAAATAGGCTTTTGTAATTTTTAAAAGCTTAAAGAAGTTTCGACACTTGGTGTCAGCCAACAAGATCACTATCCTCATTGCACATCCTAGTGTGTAGGAATATATCACAGAAGGTGAAATAACTAAAAAGAGGGAAAATTGGATCACCAAGGTCCTAGAGTATGATGTGGACATTAGACTAACCAAGTTGGTTCATGGAAGAGGTATATGTGAATACATTTTATAGGAATCAAGTTCTATAGTTGAAAGAGAGGTTGGTCAGGTCTACTCGAACTAGTTCAAGTCTAACGAATCTTGGGTGGCGGATCAGACATGGTATATGCAAAAGGGGTACTGCCCGACCAACCCTTCATCCCATAAAAGGTGATACTACTAGTTGCAAGGCACTAGGTATGTGTTAATTGAAGGTGTATTATTTAAGATAAATTATGATGGTGTCCTACTCTAATGTTTAGACAAGTTGCAGGAAGAAAGAGTTCTCAATGAATTTCATCACAGTCCTGAGGGTGGACATTTCTCTACCAATACTACCACCTTGAAGATAATGTGTGTAGGATATTATTGGTGCTCTATATTTTCCAAAGAACATCATATGGTCTTAAAGTGTACCCAATTCCAATTCTTTGTTGGAAAAAGAAAGAATGTCACTTTTCCCCTAAGTCTAATTGTAACTGAGGAACCCTTTGCACAATGGGGTTTGAATTTTGTTGGAATGATAAATCTTATTTCCAGCATTGACCACAAGTGGATCCTTATGGTGACTGACTACTTCACAAGGTGGATATGTAAGGAAAGCAGAGGTGTGGAAACACTTTCCTAATGTCAAAACCACAGGGAAGAATGCAATGCAGGGCTTTTAATTTTTCAAATTACAATCTAATTAAGACATACATGAAAGATTTATAGAAATAGAGCAAATACTCAAAGACAATGAACAACAGATTTACATGGGAAACCCTTACAGGAAAAACCCACCACACCAAACTGAATCTCTTTGTATTACAATAACAAAATATTACATACAATTCAGAGATACAACTCTCTAGTTATCAATTCTCAGAAGCTACATTCACTGTTCATCAGTTATAGAAAAAATCTCTCACAACAATTCGGTTCACTTCACATTATTTTCTAATCAAAATCGATCTGCTTTATTTTATCTTATTCTAAATTTTCCTTCTATGCATCCTTATCCACCAAATCTCCATCAAGGAAAGTTTCCATGTTGTTTCAGATTTTTCCCTGCAAGCTATTTTTCTCTAGTGCTGCAACAGTTACAAAAAACCAATCGTCATCAGTTTGAAAACTGATTCCTCTGATTGGTCTAGTAGGATGCCACAGAGGATGGTCACACGGTCAATGGCATCCAAACTTTGTTGGCATATCGGTGAGACACTAACAGTGTCTCCTCGATGCCACAAAGTATTCGCTATCAATTATCGGCTTCAAATCTAAACAGTCGGCAAAAGGATTCTCATTCGATAGGACTCATACCAAAAACCATAATTCATATCGAACTTAGAGAAACCATCAGCAAGACATACTGATCTCGCCAAGACCTCATATCGAAGTCTTCGAGTTATGTCGTCGAGTGATTTCCATTCAGTGTGACAATCGCATTTCGGTGAGACTCATATCGAAGTCAGAAGTCACAGCGATGAGTTACACTATCAGCAAGACACTTTGTTCTCGCCAAGACTTCCCATCAACCACTACATGCTACACTGAAGCCTTACAACTATTGACAAGACCCCACGGTTTTGGTGAGACATCATACCAAAAGATAAAGCTTCCACCGAATGTCACATACTGTCAGTAAGACTCATTTCTTTTGTCGTGACCTTTCTCCGAACGCCCCATGTCTTACTGAAGACCATCAACGTGACTTACCCAAGTCGCCAAGACTTCTCAACAAAGTCTTTTGTTACTGCGAAGACACCATGAGAATACTACTGTCAGCGTGACCTAGCATCATCGTTGAGACATCTCCCCGCGACATTTATGTTACCCCGACAGCTAAATATTATCGGTAAGACAATTCATACTCGCAGAGACATCTTACTGAAACCCTTGTTTCACTAAAAGAGCTAGCTACCATCGGTGAGACATTCCAAGTCAGTGAGACCACATACCGACAATAGACCCTTTGGCCAAGTCTCCCCGATGCCTGATAAGATCACACTGTCGCCTGAAGTTTTCCATTTGCCAAAAGGTCATAGTGAACACACAAGGTCACATTGATAGACTTGTCGGCAAGACATTAACCCTATCACAATGATATGAACATTTTAAGAGATTCAGAACAGTTAGTCACCCAGACATGAACAATGTCACAGTGAATTTTCCCTTCAGGAGTTCCATGTCAGTAAGGATTGAGGCACATATTCCAACAAGCTCCCACTTGAAGAAGATCTTACTGACACCTCCAGAGCATAATAAAACTACTAAATTCATGGGCCAAGAGGCCCATCAAACTGGCACACCACCTGAACTTGTCTGTGCTCACAGGCTTCATCAATGCATCTGCAACATTCTCTAGAGCATCCACTTTCTCCAAAGAGACCTTCCCATCCTCTACCATATCTCGTACAAAGTGATACTGTACATCTATATGTTTCCTCCTAGCATGGAAAGTAGGATTCTTTTCCAAACATATAGCACTTTGGCTGTCACAGTAGATAGTAATATTTTCTACATCAAAGCCAATGTTAGAACAAAAACATTTTAACTAGATTGCTTCTTTATAGGCATGTGTGGCTGCCATGTATTCTACCTCTATAGTGGACAAAGCGACAACAGCCTGCCGCTTGCTCATCCAACTTACTGCACCACCACTTATCATGAAAATATATCCACTGGTGGATCTTCTGTTGTCAATGTCCCCTGCCCAATCAGAGTCCACATAACCTTGAATACTGAGAGTTCTCTGTGATTCAACCAAGTTACCATGGTAACACAAAGCAAAGTCTGAAGTTCCCTTCAGATATCTAAACACTCTCTTCACAGCATCCCAATGTGTTCTTCCAGGATTTTCCATAAACTGACTAAGAACTCCCACTGCTTGGGCAATGTCTAGCCTTGTATAGACCATTGCATACATAAGGCTGCCAACTGCACTTGCATAAGGCACACTGGTCATGTCCTCCATCTCAATAGGAGATTTTGGACAATCCTCAACAAATAGCTTTGTTCCCTGTGTAACTGGAACAACTAGTTGCTTGCACTCAGTCATACAAAATCTCTCTAGAACAGTCATGATATACTTACTCTGACTGAGCCAATTTTTTCTATTCTTCCTATCCCTAGTTATTTCCATTCCCAATATATACCCTGTTGCACCAAGATCTTTCATTTCAAACTTTGCAGACAACTGAGACTTAAGATCAGAAATCATTAGCTTACTATTGCCTATGAATAGCATATCATCAACATAGAGTGCAATAATAAGGACTTGATCACTTTCAGCTTTGTAATACACACAGTGATCACATTTTGATCTTACAAATCCCAATGACAAAACAAATGTGTCAAACTTTTGGTACCACATTCTAGGGGACTGTTTTAAACCATACAGAGATTTCTTTAACTTGCAAACCAGTCTTTCTTTACCTTTTTCCACAAAGTGCTCTGGCTGTGACATATAAATTTCTTCTTCAAGATCACCATGAAGAAATGTTGTCTTCACATCCATTTGTTCAATTTCTAATTCATACACTACTGCAAGTGACAAAAGAAATCTAATAGATGCCAGCTTAGCTATAGGAGAAAAGATTTCTCCATAATCAATTCCCTCTACCTAGGAATACCCTTTTGCGACTAGCCTCACTTTATATTTTTCTACACTGCCATCCAGACCAATTTTCTTTTTGAATATCCATTTGCAACCTACAGATTTTTTTCCTTTAGGCAATGGAACCAAACTTCGGGTATCATTCTTTTCTAATGATGCCATTTCTTCATTCATGGCTTCCAACCAAGAGTTTGAATAAGACATTTTAAATGCCTCTTTCACAGTCCTAGGTTCATCAGTGCTAGAAATTAAAGCATAGGCACAAGTAGACTCTATCAAAGAAAACCCATACCTTTCAGGTTGCTTTCTTTCACGAGTTGACCTCCTCACAGGCTGAGGCTGAGGTGGTTCTTCATCTTCTTCAGAACTACTCGAGCTCTCCTCAGTATCAGATACATTTTTATTTTTCAATTCCTCTTTATCTAGTATCTGAGGAATTACTGCTACATCCTTTTCACTTTCTAATTTCTTCTCTGACTGCAGATCCAATGTAGAAGGTTTCAGCTCACAAAAGATAATGCTTCTGCTATACAAAACCTTCTCAGTCTTAGGTTTCCAAAGCTTGTATCCTTTTATGCTAGCACTATAGCTAATAAAAATACACTTTACAGCTTTGTTTTCCAACTTGGATCTTTTTTCAAATGGCACATATGCATATGCCTCACAGCCAAAGACATTAATATGTCTTAGAGAGGGCTTCCTTCTAGACCATGCTTCCAAAGGTGTCTTCTCAACAAGAGCAGAGTTAGGAGAACAATTTAACAAGTAACATGTTGTAGAGACTGCTTCAGCCTAGAACTTCTCCTCCAAGTCGGCACTGCTCAGCATACTTCATGCTCTTTCCATTACTATCCTATTGAACCTTTCAGCAACTCCATTTTGTTGTGGAGTGTAAGGTGTAGTCTTATGTCTTTTAATTCCATGATTTGTACAGTACCTTTCAAATTCATCTGAACAAAACTTACCGCCATTGTCAGTCCTTAAGCATTTTATTTTCTTACCAGTCTGATTTTTAACAAGTTTTTTAAATTCCTTACACCGACTGAACACTTCTGATTTACTTTTCAAAAAATATACAAATATCCTAGAATAATCATCAATAAACGACACATAGTATATTGATTTAGATAGAGAAGTAACATTCACTGGACCAAACACATCAGAATGTATATAATCAAGCAGACTAGAAGTTTTGTGAGGACTAGAATAAAATGAAACATGGTGTTGCTTTCCATATATGCAATGTTCACAAAAATCAAACTCAAGGTTACAATCTTCAAGCCCTTCTACCAAGTTTTTATTTTTCAAGGTTTTTAAACCTTTCTCACCAATGTGGCCTAGCCTATGATGCTAGAGCATAGTCTTCTCTGCTAGAAGTTTAATCTCCATGGAATTTACACCATCAGGAACATTTTCCTTCTTTTCTTCATGAGTAGCCTTAAGTGACTTTGCAGAGACACTATTGCATTGAACAGCCAGTGCATCCAGCTTGTACAAAGTACCAATTCGAGCACCCCTAGCCAGCACCATAGACCCTCTAGTTATCTTGTAGCCATTTCCAGAGAATGTGACTTGCACTCCAATATCATTCAGCTTACTTACAGAAAGTAGATTTTGAGCCGGACCTAGTATATGCATCACATCATTGATTCCCTTCACTCTTCCATCAAGGAATTGAATTTTGACTCTTCTACAACCAACAATTTCCAAAGATGAATCACTTTCTAGGTACACCTTTCCACCATTATATTCTTCATACTTCATGAACCATTCTCGATGAGATGTCATGTGGAAAGATGCTCCAGAATCAATCATCCAGACATCATCTGATGCTCGTGTAGCCAAGGCTGCAATGAAGGCATTTGCATCACTATGAGAAGAATCATTTTCAGAAGAGTTCTTCTTCTTCTTTTTCTCCTCCTTGCAGTCCTTTCAGACATGACCAAGTTGCCCACAGTTCCAGCACTTCACCTTGGACTTTTTTCCAGGAGACTTTGATCTCCCTTCTGATTTCGATCTAGACTTCTTGTCCTTCTTCTTGCCTTTCTCCTTTGGTCTACCTCTGACAGCCATAGCCTCCTTTGCCATCTTAGAAGATTTTCTTCTCATTTCTTCTCATAACAGAGAAGCAACAATGTCTTCCATCTTGAATGTGGATGTTGTACTCCCAATGGCCATCACCAGATGATCTCAAGAATCAGGCAGAGAACAAAGCAACAACATGCAACAATCTTCATCTTCAATCTTCACACCAACAAATTTCAACTAAGCAATCAGCATGTTGAAAGCATTTAAGTGATCAGCAACAGACCCTCCTTCCTGATTTCTTAATGAGTACAGCTTCTTCCTCAAGAACAGCTTGTTCACCAAGGACTTTCTCTGATAAATGGATGCTAATCTTTTCCACAAGGAAGATGCAGTCTTTTCTTCATGCACATTCAAAATAATAGAGTATGCCAAACAAAGCCTTGTCAACCCTTTAGACTTTCTATCTGCTAGGTCCCATTCCTCTTGCTTCATTCCTTGAGGCATTGTTCTAGACATAGCAGTCCAAAGATCACGATCAACTAACATATCTTCCATTTTGAGTTTCCACAACTCAAAATTGCTACCATTGAATTTCTCTATTTCCATCCTTCTAGATGTGCTCGCCATCTTAATTTGTGATTAAATTATCAAACCTCTACAAAACTCCCACTGAAAAGGATTGACACAAAAAACCCAACCCACTCACAAGGACAACACAACTGGCCAGGCTCTGATACCACTTGTAAGGAAAGCAGAGGTGCAGAAACGCTTTCCTAATGTCAAAACCACAGGGAAGAATGCAATGTAGGGATTTTAATTTTTCAAATTACAATCTAATTAAGACACACATGAAAGATTTATAGAAATAGAGAAAATACTCAAAGATAATGAACAACATATTTACGTGGGAAACCCTTACGAGAAAAAACCCACGACACCAAACTGAATCTCTTTGTATTACAATTAACAAAATATTACATACAATTCAGAGATACAGCTCTCTGGTTATCAGTTCTCAGAAGCTACATTCACTGTTCATCAGTTATAGAAAAAATCTCTCACAACAATTTGATTCACTTCACATTATTTTCTAATCAGAATTGATCTGCTTTATTTTATCACATTCTAATTTTTCCTTCTATGCATCCTTATTCGCCAGATCTCCATCAAGGAAAGTTTCCATGTCGTTTCAGATTTTTCCCTACAAGCTATTTTTCTCTAGTGCTACAACAGTTACAAAAACCCAACCGTCATCAGTTTGAAAACCGCTTCCTCTAATTGGTCCAGCAGGATGCCACACAGGATGGTCACACGGTCAACGGCATCCAAACTTTGTTGGCATATTGATGAGACACTAACAGTGTCTCCCCGATGCCACAAAGTATTCACTATCGATTATCGGCTTCAGATCTCAACAATCGGCAAGAAGATTCTCATTCGACAGGACTCATACTGAAAACCATAAGTCATATCTAACTCAGAGAGACCATCGGCAAGACATACCGATCTTGCCAAGACCTCATATCGAAGTCTTCGAGTTATGCCATCAAGTGATTTCTATTCGGTGTGACAATCGCATTTCAGTGAGACTCATATCGAAGTCAGAAGTCACAGCGATGAGTTACACTATCAGCAAGACACTTTGTTATCGCCAAGACTTCCCATCGACCACTACATGCTACACCGAAGCCTTACAACTCTCGGCAAGACCCCACGGTTTTGGTGAGACATCATACCGAAAGACAAAGCTTCCACCGAATGTCACATACTGTCGACAAGACTCATGTCTTTCACCGTGACCTTTCTCCGAGCGCCCCACATCTTACCAAAGACCATCGGTGTGACTTACCCAAGTCACCAAGACTTCTCAATGAAGTCTTTTGTTACTGCGAAGACACCACGAGAATACTCGTATCAGCGTGACCTAGCATCATCGTTGAGACATCTCCCCATGACCTTTATGTTACCCCGACAGCTGAACATTATTGGTAAGACAATTCATACTCACGGAGACATCTTATTGAAACCCTTGTTTCACCGAAAGAGCCAACTACCATCAGTGAGACATTCCAAGTCGGTGAGACCACATACCGACAATAGACCCTTCGGCCAAGTCTCCCTGATGCTTGATAAGATCACACTATCGCCCAAAGTTTTCCATTCGCCAAAAGGTCATAGTGAACACACAAGGTCACAGTGATAGACTTGTCGACAAGACATCAACCTTGTCACAACGATATGAACATTTTAAGAGATTTAGAACAGTTAGTCACCCAGACATGAACAATGTCACAACGAATTTTCCCTTTAGGATTTCCATGTCAGTAAGGATTGAGGCACATATTCCAATAGGATAGAGGTCGTAGCCCTAAAAAATGCCACAGAGGCGTAGATTGTCAATTTCCTTAAAGAGTTGGTAGCCAAATTTGGCTAACCGAAAACCATCATATCCAACAATGCTTGAGCTTTTGTAGGTTTAGGGATGTCATATTTTTCTATTAGAAATGGGATTTTCCTTAAAACTTTATCGAACTACTACCCACAAGGAAATGGGTTAGCAGAGTTGACCAACAAAAACCTAATTAGGCTAATCAAGTGTATTGGGTCGAAATGACAAAGGGATTGGCACAAGCACCTATGAGTTGCTCTATGGGTGGACTGTATTAATCCCAAGAAAATTCTGAAAACCTCCTCTTATGAACTACTGTATGGAAAAGAGGGAGTGTTACCTGTTTCCTTAAAAATCCCTACCTTACAACTACTAAAAGCCCTAGAAATTGAAGAAAGTGATGGAATAGAAGTATGGTTGGTGAAACTCCTCAAACTAGAGGAAGATAGAGAAAAAGCTTATGGAGCCATGATCAACCATCAACAAACAATAAAGTGATGGTTCGACAAAAAGACCTCAAACCCAGAATTCAGAGAGGGAAGCCTAGTGCTAAAGTATAATGAATGTACTGCGAAACCAGGGCAACACACAAAATTTGAAGCGCTATGGAAGGGACCCTTCTGAATTAGCACATGCAAGGAAAATAATGCATATCAACTTGAAGATATGGATGGTAATGCTTTAAATATACCGGTAAATAGTATTTATCTAAATTTATTCCATTAAAATCCTAGTTCTTTAAAATTTGAACAGTTATGTACCATATGTAAACAATTTTGTAAATACGTTCTAAATTTTGAGAATAAGCCATTGAGAGTAAAATAGAAGAGGAAAAAAATTTCATTATATTATATATTCATCAAAAATTTACAATGTAATACAAAGCCTGGGGCTCAAATTTAAACTTAAGGCTCTCTTGAGAAAACCCAAAAAGGGTTACAGAGCAAAAAGATGCAAAAAGGAGGCAACGTGCAAAAAATAATAAAGAAAATCCTCCAACCATTGTCTAGGAAGCCGAGAGGGCTCATCATCGGGTTTTTCTTCTTCTTCTTCTTCTTCTTCTTCTTCTTCTCTGTTAGGGTAAAAAGGAGTTGAACACAACACACACATGCTCCACACTGATAGACCAAAGGCCTAGTCATTGCAGCTCTGCACCAAAAACTTGAAGTGCTTCCTCTAGGCGAGCCTTGGAACATGCTCCATGTTGAGTTCTCCGCAATAGGTAGGTGGCCACTAGTTGAGAAGAGTAGCAGTGTATCTCAAGGTCCATGGTGCAAAAGTCAAAAAGGAAAGGCAACCAGGGTACGTCTATCCCAAAGTCTACATGCCTATAGAGATCCATGGTGCTTTGGATACCAATGCCAGGGATAGCCACTTGCACTATCTCACCAAGCCCTTCCATCAGTGAACCATCAAAAATTTCATGACACAATTCAATTATCATTGGTTTAGCCACATTTAGGTCGAGTAGTGAGGTGATGAAGCAGGAAAGAATGTTGCAATTACTCTGAAGCTAGTTCTTATCGTTAATGAAGTCCTTGCCAACTACCCACCTAAACACAACCAAGACAAGGCAATCACACTTCTTCACCAAGCACTTAATTTTGTCACTAGTGACCTCTCCCATAAAGCAGTATTGTGGTCTTCATGGGAGAATCTAAAGGGGAGTACCTAGGCTAGCAAACATTTTGAGAAAGTTGTGAATTGTAGCGGAATGGGAGACAGCGAAAAGTTTTCTAAAATTAAAACGCTATATTTTCAAATGAATATTGCATAAGGTGGCATAGCTATATATAGAAAAGATGAGCCGGTGAACCCAACCAACAGAAGGTCCATTTTTTGCCAGAAAAAAATGGGAAAATATCAAAGAAAAATGGAGGAAGGTAGATAAATCATACAAAGAATCTGGCAGAAGGTCTTAAGAAATAAATTTGGGTATTGGGAGTAAATTTTATCATATGTCGATTGTTGATGTGTGTCATTTTCCATCATCAACACCAGCCAGCTTACTTATGTGAAAAGACATGGGTTAACGTGCTAAGCTCTGATAAGTTAATGGGCATGTCTTTTCAAAGGTACCTTGTATCACTTCAGCACATTTCTCATAGCAAAAAGCATGTGTTCCAATGCAACGAGTTTATTTCTGAAAGAGGCAGCGAGGAGATTGTACCCATTCCATTCTCGCAATGTTTTCAAAATTACCAAGGGATATAGATCTCAAATCCAAATGTATCGCCTCAGTGGCAACATTTAATGGACCAGTAGTAATGCCATAGCCTTAACTACATTTACGAGTGAGGAAATTAATTACATCAAAAGTAGGTTTTCCTAAAGAAGCAAAAGGCAAGTGGTCATTTTCGTTAAGGAAAATCTTTGTAATTTCCTAATACAGCCATGGTGGAACCATCAACCTTTGGTATAAAAGATGTAACTTCAAGCAAAATGCCTGGTTATGCCAATATTTTTGGGTGGAACTCATTCACCAATGCCCCAACACTTGAGGAGAAGCCATTCAAATTTTGTAAAAAGGTGCAGCCAGATAGACGCATCCCAAGAGAGGCAGTGCAAGATATCACCGAGAATATTTTTGACCCTAGGTTGTCAACTAACCATAAAATTTTTAGGAAGGGTGTGTTTCAAAGAATGGTGGAGCATGAACCATCTAAGGGTTTTGTGTTTCAGTTATGGAATTATCGTCTACCACAATTCTTACTACCTTTCATACAACCATGCCCAAAGCTAGTCGATGCATGTGCCAAAAGATTCAACAAAAGGACAAAAGCTATTGAGGGTAGCAAGATCAAAGTTACCATTTTTTCCAAAGCCATACAGGATATGTTGTGTATCCCTACGACATGGGGTGCTGAACATTTTGATGAAGAAAATATGAACATTTTTGGGGAATAAATGGCTAGGGAAACATTTTTTTATGAGGGCAAAGTAAAGGAACAACCAGAGAGAGGTCATCTTCTCTTTCCTCTTTCACGCAAGAAATTCAAGGACACACAATCTGTGTTCATGATGCTAGCCTAGGTTTTTTGTCTTGACAATGATGAGGAAGTCAATCCTTTTTAGTTGGGCCTAGCTTTTATGCTAAAGAGGGAAAAGAGCCAGAAATATTATGATTTTGCTAAGGTGATAGCTAGAAGCATGCTAGAGCAACTAAAAAATTATAGCACTGAGTCTAAATTCAGGTATTCTTCTTTCTTGGCCCATTTATTTTTGCATCAAAATTTTGATTGGCTAGAGAGAAATATACTAGTGTCTAGGTTAGATTTAAGTGGTTTTTGTCAGCCTATTTATGTATGGACCCATTCACTTTTGAAAATGGTGGATTATTACTAGTTTGTAGATCATTTTCTAAGGCCAGTACTTCAAAATTTGTTGCCACGACCTTTTGGCCATTTTTCTCCTGAGGTCATACAATAGAAGTAAAATCCGCTGACCCTAATGGATTATTTCCTGGGAGAGGATTTTACATTTATCAGATTTTATGGTTTTTCTAGGGAGCCCTTCCAAACTCCCCAAATTTGTAACAAACATAGTTTTCATGTTGGAGGCATGTCGTCAGGTAACCCTTGTCAACAACATCTATGGCACTAGAAGAAAAAAAAAAGATATATTTGCTTCCCCTCACAATTTCCAATAGTCAAGTAATGTTGAACAAGCAAAAGGCTAAGGGTGAGCTCACAAATATACTAGTGGTCATAGGCCTAGTTCTCATTTGTGACAAGTGGCACTATAACCCAACAAAGCACTTCAGTTTTGAAACATGAGAGTAAGGAATATTTTAAGAGGAGGAATCCAACTCAAGAAAAGATAGAGGTATATGTTGACTTGGCTCACATTCCACTTCAACTATATATTTTTGGCTCTCTAGGACTTCTCTAGCTCTTCTAGGGTTTTTCACCTAAAAGGAGAGAGGTAGTGCCAAAAATGCAAACTAGTTCATTCAAATAATGTTATGTGTGATTTTTTCTAACCTAAATGAAGTTAACTAAATGAAATTGACTAATTTGAATGGATGAAAATGAATGCAAAAGTGAAATTAAAGCTATGTTTGAAAATACACAGTGATATGCAAATAATGAAGTAAATGAAGAAATTATGCATAATAGAAAGGAACGGGATGAATTTGAGTGCACCTAGATGAAGTGTGATGAATCTGGAGTGTTCTAGATGCTGGTTGAAATTATTGATTTTTCACAGTGGGAATCATTCACCTAGGGTGGTGAATTAGTCCTCCTCTTGGTGAAAAACTGTTAGAAGCAAGTTTTTGTCTTTCAAAATCTGGAATCTGACAAAATTCATATTTTCAGTCCTAAGATGGGACTCATTCACCACAAGTGGTGAATCAGTCCTCTCCCAAATTTCTAAAAAATTAAGAGACAACTCTACAACACCAGATCTGGAAATCACTACTTGTTGGGTTACCAAAGTTAATTATGTAGAAAACGAACAAAAAACCTTCTCCAAGCTTGAAATAGAATATGGATGACTTGAAGCATCTAGTCAAGACTTGTAAACCATTATTCAACACCAAAAAGCTTATCAAATCTGCATACCTAGGTTTGCAAACAAACATGTGATAGGGAAAAAATGGTTTAAGGTTAGTGAATAGGGGTTTGCCCTTGTCAAACCACATTTTGGTAATCAAACCTTCAATAAAATAATGAAATGCAAAGGAATGATAAACTAACAACATGCAATTGCTATCAACTTACCAAACCCTTGATGTTGTAAGTCTAAAGTAATGTCAATGGCTGCTTCAAAGTGCTTGAATAGTGCTTAAAAGAATGTTTTAAAATGCTTGAATGCTTGAAATATGAGATGAAAATTCTTGAATGAGTGAGGAGATTGTAGGAGATGTAAAATAAGGTGAAAATAACTTATTTATACACACTTGTGCCTTAGTTACCCGTTCATACCTCATCACAGGCCAACATCAAGAGATTTTGAATAAAATCCCAAAAGGAAATTTAAAATATTTTGAATTTGGGGCCAAGGGGGACTCATTCGCCACCCATGGCAAATGGGTCCCACCTAGGACCTAAAAACAAGTTTTGGGAAATATGTCGTATTTAATGTTGTTTGTCGAGATAATACTCAAAAATACACTTAATTAAGCATATGAGAGCATAAAGCAGTCAAATAAAGCATGAAAAAGGGATAAATAGTGAAGATGTGCCTAGAAAAGCATGAAATCTTTTTACAATACTTTACAACACTTAAAAATAGGACTTGTTGATGAATAAAAAGGTGATTTTTATGTAAATTATAAGTAATAGAGTCTAGAAGAATGTAGAAATGTCTTAAACACTTCACAACACCTTCACAAGACGTCATTCTTTGAGTTTTAGTACCTAAATAAGCATGTTCAAGCCATGTTACAACATAAAATCAAAGAAACATAGTTCCAACACCATGAAACAAGACCTAAAAGGCCATGAAAATGACAAGGGGCCATTTTTCTATGACACGTTTAGCCCCCACTTTAGTGAGAGGATGAACTTGCTTCAAACTCACACTAAAGTAGCCATGAACATCGAGGGAAGGGTTCAAATGCACTTACGTTAGCAAGATGGAATGACAACGATTGAGAGGGATGATCAAGCCCCCAGGATGAAGATCCCATGGCAAACTAAACATAAGAACAAAGGAACACACAAGTGTTGAGATGAATTGGATGAAGATTTGATCATCAATCCAACTAGTTGTGGATTAGATCTAGACTAATTGTTTGAAAAAGAGAATGCATACTCACTCTAGGGTGAAAAAACACATAACGGTCCACTGGGTGAGAAGGCCCAAATGTACTCACTCTAGGGCCATGGAACCTCTCACTGTCCATGGGGTGAGAAATCCCAAAAAGGTAAGATACATACGCTAGTTGGTATGCACTCCCAAACACAAAGGTGGCTATGGGGAAAAGTCATGCCACTAGGTGGACTTCCCACTCAACCATATTAAAGTTATACCTCTTGATAACTTTAACAAGGCACCACAATAATGCAATTTGCGTTATGCAAGGTGGAAAAAGATGGAAAATGCAAAAATGTAAAAATGTAAAGTGTAAAATGTGAAATATGTTCAAAAGATTCTTGTTCAGTTCATGCAAGGTCAATCACTTAGGGAACATTGTGTCTAATGTCTCCAAGGGAGGACCAATCAAAGAATAAAATATTCACAACTTAGGGGATGTAGTGCATCTCATCAGGTCACCAATAGGAACGTAATATGCTTAGAAAGATCACTCTTATGAAGGACATCACACCCAATTTCATCCACAAAGTGACAAATGCATCATATAAACAACAAGGCTACACTACGAACTAAGAAAGCAAATGAATTGATGGTAATGTATGCCCCCCACTTTAAAGGAAATGCTACACATCATTTTGTGAGCAATTACTTTAAAGTAGAGAAGAAAAGAGAATGCAAAAGGAAAACAAGAAATGAGAGCCAACTTGGAAAGCCCTATGCCAAGTCATATGTTTCAAAGGTAGGTTGTGTCATGTCAAGGGAAAGGAAAAACAAAGAGAAAGGGAGTTGCCCTCCAGAAAAGAGCACACCAAACACAAGGGATTTATGGATTTGGGGCCAGTATGTTCATTGTTGCAATGTTTTTATGAAAGAGCATGGAACTCTCATCATTCCCCAAAGCACATAGAACTGGAAGAATGACACAAAGAGAGTGAAAACAAAAGAAAAAGAAAGTCCATTTTGGGTCAACATGGAAAATACATTGCAGTCTCAAAGCTTTGCATCATCCCCAAAAGGAAAGCACAAGAGAAATGAAGGAAAATGAAAAAGATTTTGGGTCAACATGAAGGAGATATTTTGATCTCAATGTATTGCATCATCCCCAAAAGGAGAACACAAAACAGAAATAGAAAAAGACAAAGACCTTGTGGGTCAACATTGAAGAGATGTAGGGCATCTCTATGCTTTACGTCATCCCCAAAAGGAAAACACAAAACAAAAATAAAAAACACAAGGACCTTTTGGGTCAACATGGAAGAGACATAGGGCATCTCTACGCTTTGCGTCATCCCCAAAAGGAAAACACAAAACCAAAAGAAGCGAAAAAGACAATATACAACATATAGAAGAAGAGAGATAAATAGAAGTGTATGAAGAGAGGGATAAAACACACGATACGGGGGAACACAATACGCACATGCAAAGGAAAACAAAAAGGAACAAGTAATGCAAATGCAAGTCAACCATTAACTAAGTTATTGGTTTCTCAATCGTAAATGGTTAAGCGAAAAAGGAATAACATAGTTAAGAGACAAGGACAAGTGCATTACAAGGACAAGGCTAACAATGTCTTGCCTTCCACAAAGTGTAAAGGTAGGAATGAGCTGAGGTAGGTGATGTGAAAGGATCATGCAATAGTGAGAATAGGGAATTCTACAACTATGGCATGATGATGGGATTTGATTTCTTTAAGGTATGACAGGGAAACAATTGGTATCAGTGAAGTGATACTTATCTAGTATGTCCTTCAATGTCTGACATTCTTGAGTGTGATGTCCAAGGATGCAATGATATTTGCAAAATGGTATGCTAGAGCCTTTCAGATGAACAACCAACATATTCAAAGGTGGTAAAAGTAGAAGACCTTTATTTAAGAGTAGTTGAAGTCTCCTTTCACATTCAGGTGGAGGATGTGTGGGAAACTTGATCTTTTTGAGTTTGTAAGGTCATTTTCACTTGCTAGATTTGCATTTTTCATGAATAAAAGGAGGAAGAGGACCCATAGGGGTCTTAACATCCTTTTCATTAGAAGGAGATAATGGTTGTTCACATGGAAGGACAATGTTTAAGTTAGGAGGATCATTCAAGATCACTATTCCAACATCTCAAAGTCTCCTAGGTTGAAGAGGATGTCTAGCAGGATGAGAAGGAACTTGATATCCTAGTCTTGTTGTGTGTGCTTCAGTTAATTGTTGTTCAAGAAGTTGATGGATGTCATGTTTATGTTTTGTGTCACAACCCTATTTACTTAAGATAGTGAATCCTTTACCATATGTATCTTCAAGTTTGATAGGAGTGTTTGTGACTTTGTGATCATAAAAGGGTTGTGAATATGATTAGTGAGAGGGACTAGGTCCATTTGAGGGAGGAACCTTAGGTCCTATAGTGACTTCAGGATGTAAGTAGGAAAATTGATCAGGAGGTTCAACAGTGGGAAGATCTTGTGACCCCATGGAGGGATAAAAGGCTACATTTGCTTCTAAGTTATCAAGGCAGGACTCATTGTAGAACTTTTTCATGCTAGTATCATCTTCTCCAATGATGTCTACTTCACGTGGAGGACAATCATGAGGAGTTAAAGGAGCATGAGGTTGTTCAAGGTCGTTGGGGTCATAGCCAAAGGCACAATTGGACATGTCAACCAATGACTCTAATGAATTCAAAAACTTATTGAAAGAAAATGCCATGATGAAAATAAACTAAGATGTAATAAATAATGAAAAACATAGATTCTAGAAAGTAAAAAAAAATGTAGAAACAAGAAGCACTAATGCAAAAACCTGCTAAAAAGATTATAGAAATGTTGTTTAAAAAGTGGAGAGGGACTGATTCACCCTGAGTGGTGAATGAGTCCTAGTATGCAAAAAAAAATTGTATTTTTCAAAAAAATTAAGATGATTTTAATGTCCTATAGAATTCAAACAATGATGTAGAATGCAAATTTGCTATTTTTTCAATGAGATGTAATGCAAAAATGAAATTTAAATGAAGCTTTCACTAATGCAAGATAAAATGTCCTAAAGTGCAAAAACAAAACAATGTACTTATTGAATATTAATGCAAATGAAAACTAGGATGCAATATGTAAATGAAATCAGAAATGCAAAGTTCTCAAAAGTCGAGTTCACCAAAATAAACCGTAGACTTTTGGTTCCTATGGACTTATCAGCTCTTTTAGGGTTTTTCACCTAAAAGGAGAGAGGTAGGGCCAAAAATGCAAACTAGTTCATTCAAATAATGTTATGTGTGATGTTGTCTAACCTAAATGAAGTTAACTAAGTGCAATTGACTAATCTGAATGGATTAAAATGAATGCAAAAGTGAAATTAAAGCTATGTTTGAAAACACACTGTGATATGAAAATAATGAAGTAAATGAAGAAATTATGTAGAATAGAAAGGAACAGGATGAATCTAAGTGCACCTGGATGAAGTGTGATGAATCTGGAGTGTTTTGGATGCTAGTTGAAATTACTAATTTTTCATAGTGGTACTCATTCACCCAGGGTGGCGAATTAGTGCTCCTCTTGGTGAAAAACTGTTGGAAGCAAGTTTTTGTATGTCGAGATCGAGAATCTGACAAAATTCAGATTTTTAGTCCTAAGGTGGGATTCATTTGCTATAGATGGAAAATCATTCCTCTCCCAAATTTTTGAAAACTCAAGAGACAATTCTGCAACACCAGATCTAGAAATCACTGCTTGTTAGGTTGTCAAAGTCAATTATGCAGAAAATGGACAAAAAACCTTCTCCAAGCTTGAAATAGACTTAATTTGACTTGAAGCACCTAGTTGACTTGTAAACCAATCTTCAACACCAAAAATCTTGTCAAATCTGCATACCTGGGTCTGCAAACAAACATGCAATAGGGGGAAAATGGTTTAAGGTTAGTGAATAGGGGTTTCCTTGTCAAACCACATTTTGGTAATCAAACCTTCAATAAAATAATGAAATGCAAAGGAATGATAAACTAACAACATGCAATTGCTATCAACTTACCAAACCATTGATGATGTAAGTCTGAAGTAATGTCAATGGCTGCTTCAAAGTGCTTGAATAGTGCTTAAAAGGATGTTGTAAAATGCTTGAATGCTTGAAGTATGAGATGAAAATGCTTGAATGAGTGAGGAGATTGTAGGAGATGTAAAATGAGGTGAAAATCACTTATTTATACACACTTGTGCCTTAGTTACCCATTCATACGTCATCACAGGCCGACATCAAGTGATTTTGAATAAAATCCTGAAAGGAAATTTAAAATATTTTGAATTTGGGGCAAGAGGGACTCATTCACCACCCATGATGAATTGGTCCCACCTAGGACCTAAAAACAAGTGTCAAGAAATATGTTGTGTTTAATGTTGTTTGTTGGGATAATACTCAAAAATACACTTAATTAAGCATATGAAAGCATAAAGCAGTCAAATAAAGTATGAAAAAGGGATAAATAGTGAAGATGTGCCTAGAAAAGCATGAAATCTTTTTACAAGACATTACAACACTTAAAAATAGGACTTGATGATGAATAAAAAGTTGATTTTTATGTAAATTATAATTAATAGAGTCTAGAAGAATGTAGAAATGTCTTAAACACTTCACAACACCTTCACAAGACGTCGTTCTTTGAGTTTTAGTACCTAAATAAGTATGTTCAAGCCATGTTGCAACATAAAATCAAAGCAACGTAGTTCCAATACCATGAAACATGACCTAAAAGGCCATGAAAATGACAAGGGGCCATCTTTCTATAGCACACCACTCAAGTGACCAAAATGGCTTTCTATGTTCCACAAGCAAAGTATTAGAAGAACATCCTGATAGGCAAATCCCTCAACACTCAGTTGAAGTGCAGGAGATGGTCAAAAAGGAAAAAAGTAGACTTCTGGAGATTTCGACAAGAAATGAGATGCCTCGATGCCCCGTTTGGTAACTTTCAGCCACACGAGGAGGAGTTCGATGACATTTATGATTGAGAGGTTGACTTCGGTAATAGCAATCTAGAGGCTAGTCATGAAATTTACTAGGATCAAATTTCATGTTGTGCTTCTTGGCCTCAAGAATCTGACAGTTGGAGAAGTTCAAAGCAAAGGGACTCACAAGGCACATCATCCCCCAGTGCTCAAAGTAAAGGAAAAAGGACCTAACGGTCCCCAAGGGGGTTTACTGCAGTTGTCGAAGGCCGCGTTTTAGAGGAATCGGTTGGTAGAGGATCAAAATGTACCAGTTCTAGTCATGAAAGAGAAGATGGGTCTAAGATCTAGGTGCACCCGACGCATCGTCCCAAGGAGAAGAAGAGGTGGAGTCTGCCCTACAAAATGTTCGAACCACTACAACCTAGGTAAGTTTTGTTCCCTCTCTTCTTCTTTCCTCTGCATCTTTGGTTACTCCTCTTCCCCTCCAGTGCAAAGGAATCCTCCATCCTCAAACCTTGAGCTAATAGTCTTGAATACATCCCTTGCCACTTTTAATGAATCTTTTAAAGTTACCCTGCATGTCGAATGAGCATCATCTGCCTCGACTGCTATCGATTCTTTGATCACCTTGTCAAGGGCTCCCATTGAAAGAGCAGAAGTTTTTGTGTTGCCCATCACTCTTGGTTCATCCACTTTTGGGAAGGCACCTCTCCTTCAGCCCATTTCTCTTTTCACCTTGACTGGTCTTTCCCCTTCCCAACCTCAATTTGGTATCCCACCTTTTTCCATGATAATGCTCCCTTTTGTGTCCTTGCATGCTCATACATCTGAAGTTTCTCCTTCTGTCACCCTTTTTAGTCTCCCTCCTGGTGCTTCCATTGCAGCACAAAGCATCAATGTCCCTCAGAGTCTCTAAGAGCATTTTGATGCGACCAAGCAAGCTCGATAGGCCAAAAAGAAAAAACTACTATTAAATAATGTTGCATTGCTAGCCACCAAGAAGATTGAAGCTTGCTTCAATTAAGAGCAAAACTCTCTGCTAATCACTACCATGAAGAAGCTTGTGTCCAAGCCCAAAGGGTAGATGTAGATGAAGGACTATGACATCAGAGCCATGGGCCTAGATTTGAGTGAAACTCGCCCATGCAAAAAAGTGGTCCTAGCTAAGGCCACTCAAAAGGTGGTATATGTGAACTACAAGAGGCTGGGCAAAAAGTTGAAGAAGTGCAAGGCGAAGTTAATAAATGTGAAAGAAACAATGAGAAAGTAGCAGAACGAGATCCGATCAAGGGATGTCAAAATGGCCCACATAAGGAAAATAAAAGGTTAGTAAAGGGAAACATCTAAGTTTCTTGCAGAAGCTTAGAGTGAATAGGTTCAGCTTCATGCTGAAATCAAAAAATTAAAGGGTAAGTTGGCTACTGAGCGCCAAACAAATGCAGAACACTAGAACACTCAGGAAAGTATGAAAAGAGATCTAGATGGTGTCTGATCTCAATTTTTTTTCAATCTTTAGAAGGCCTATGAGGAAACAAAAAGTTAAAATAGGAGATTGGAAGGCTGAGCTCAAAACTAATAAATGCCCTCATAGAAAGAAGTCAAATGGAGGAAAGCACAAGAGCAAGAGAGGCTCAATTTAATTAGTAGCTAGCTACTACATGAGGATCTGGAACCCTCCTGATAATGAAGAAGTTGATATCTACACATTGGGAGTAGATCACAATTGTTGTTGTCATTCTCAGACCCACTTTACAATTATTAAGAGATGTTCAGGAATTGATTGTTAAGGTTGGCTCGATGGCCGATCAATTTATGCAAACATGTTCACCCCAACTAGAAGAATCATAAAGCTTTATTTCCAAGTTGTGTGTAGCCACTGATAAGGCCCTAAAAGGTGTGGTATTCTCGATTGGAGAGTCACCTCTATCAAAGAAAATGAGATCGTCAATTTCCACAAGGTTGCAGGAAAGTGCAAGGAGTGTCAAATGATGTTGAATAAGTGGGTCAATGAAATCAAGGACTTTGGCATCTTGGTTGACTTCGGGCTACCCCCTCTTCTTTCACCAGATGGAGATGTGTTGATAGTTGAGCACATCACAGATTCAATTCGACGTAAGGTCCAAACTTCTACAAAGCTCCCAGTTTCAAGTGCGACTCCCACAGCTGATGATATTCAGTAGGATATTTTTCCTCTTTCTTGACTCTATTATCACCTTGGGGCGGCTTCTTCCAGTGGGGATTTGTTTCTTTCAAAGAATTATTTGAGCTAGAGAAAGCATATAGGCACATCTATACTCTCATCCTACTGACTGATGTAGATTGGGAGGTGCAGCATTCTACTTTCCTCAAACTCCAAGAATTACCAGAGGTCTAGGTTTGTGTCTCCACAAGCGAAGACCCCTTGTGAGTTGTTAGAACTATGAAGCATTTTTCCCTTGATCATTTTTATTTTTGTCTTGTATAATGTTTTCGGCTTCAGATGTGCCTCTTCTCAAGTAAATCTATTGGAAAGGTGCGCAATACACCACATGACAGTTGTGTGGCTTTCATTTTTCACCTTCCTTTTGGGAGAGATTCGGGACACGTATGAACTCATCAGATATTTTCTCAAGGAGCTATATTCATGAGCTTGATATTTTTTTCCTGTTCAACATGTCATCTCTTTGTTGTGAGTAGATTGTGCTTCTTGAAGTGATATCTTTTGGGAATTTCTCAAAGCTTGCTAGCCTTTTTCTTTTCCTGGTTTTTAGGATGGAAGCTTTGAGTTGGTGCCATTAGATGATGTGATTGGTCAAATGGACCTTTTTCTATGTTTTTTTCTAGGATTTGATCATTTACAAACAACTATCTATTGATCATAAAGCTTGCACCTCTCCAACAGTCTCATGGGAAATTTGGCGAATGGGGGACAAATTGTGTCTCACTGAATACCTTTGGGATTTTATAGAAAGCTAGCTCTTCTTTGATGGTTTTGAGATAAGGGGAGAAGGAAATGTAAACGTAAAAAATAAAAGGCGATGTGCCAAATCTTTTACAACATTTCAAACCCGAATCATTCCTATGAGTGATATAAATAGACACAGAATGCCACTACCCTTCATTGTTGGAAAGAGAACGAAGAACAAAGGCTAACTTTCAGCACAGTTTAGACTTTCAAATCTTTTTGTAGGAAGTGTTTATTAAGGTTCGATCAAACATAAAGACTTCTTACAATTATCAAAACAATATCTCAGAAATCACATGAACTCTATCTCCTAATATAGCAGAGTACAATAAAATAACAACTTTCAAAAAAATAGAGAAATCCAATGACATAGTCCAATTTTCCTAAGTTACTAATCTATAATACAATCATGCAACATAGAAATCCGCTACTTAAACTATCTAGATTCAGCTTGCAAGACATAGTGTTTCATTCAAAATGACAATATAAAGAAAGAAAGATTGAAAAAGGTCATACATGCACAGTCTCAATAAATTCTCCTCAATAGTTCATGCTTTAATTATCAAATGAACTTTGAAACAAAGGTTGGATACCAATCCGATAATAATTTAAACCTTAATAGATATAACATGCCAAAATAAAGTAGTTCAGCAACTTGTTTCTGAAAATAATTCTAAAAATCCTAAGAAAACTAAAGAAACTTTTCTTTTCAAGAAACTACTACTTGGAATCCAACCCTTTAGTATGTTGTCACCTTGGTTTTATAGCTGGCAGAAGAAGAAAGCACCACCTTAGCATAGAATTCATTACTTCTAGATTTCATCACTTGATAGCTTTCAATCTAATCATGGATCCTTGGTAAGGCCACAAAAATCTTTTCTCATTAATTCTCAACTATTGCATTTATGTCTTCTAGATATTTAGCAAAGATAAGGGCTTGTAGATAATCAAATCTTAGAAATAACAGCCTAGCAAGAGATCTTGTTGATCAGTCACATCATCCTAAGGCATCGACCCAAAAACTCTTCATAAAAAGAAGAAAGGAAGAAAACCAATCGACTCTGACAAACTCCCAAAACATATTACTTCGTAGAAGAAGCAAACTACCCATGGCAAAGAGGTGACATGTCAACTAGGTGGAAAGCTTTGAGCTTATGAATATAGCTCCCAAGACAATACTTGACAAGTCAACACATGTCCCGAACTTTCTCCTAAAAGGAATACAAGAGATGAAAGTCATGCAGCCACCACATGGCACATTGTGCATCTTTCTGATAATTTTCCTTAAGCACGGGGACACCCAAAACTGAAAACCTCTGCACAAGCCATAAATGAAAATGACTAGGGAAAAAATACTTCATAGTTCTAGTGGCTCACAAGGGTCTTTTCTTTGTGAAGACATGAACCTAGGCCTCTGGTTGTTCTTGGAATTTAAAGAGAGCAACACGCTGAGCTTCCCAGTCTGCATCAATTGGTAGGACAAGTGTCTAAATCTGCTTATATAATTGCTCGAGATTGAAAATCTCTTTAAAAGAGATACACCCCCATATAGAAGAAAATGCACCCAAGTGATAATATATTTGAGAAAGAGGATAGATCTCGTGCTTGATATCATCAACCATGGGCACAACACTTGAACTTGGAATGTCTGCTAAGGCCTAGATCTTGCGTCAAATTGCATCATTGACTTGCTCCATTGTCAGTGCATCTTCATTTGATGAAAGAAGAGGAGGAAAATTGAAACTAACCAAGATGTTGAAGTCTTTCTTGATCTCAACAACCTTCTTATTCAGCACTATCTAACAATCTTCATCTGGTGAAAGAATAGGAGGCAAACTGAAACTAACCAAGATGTCAAATTCTTTCTTGATCTTGACAACCTACTTATTCAGCACTATCTAGCAATCTTTACATTCTGCTGCAACCCTATGACAATTGATAATCTCATTGGCCTTGATGGAGGCAATTTGTTGATCAATAATTCCCACTCTTTCCAGGGTCTTCTTAGTGGCGATGCACAATTTAGAGATAAAACTTTGGGAATTTTCCACTTGGGATGAATACTTTTACATGAAATGATTGGCCATTGGCCCGATCTTAGCATTTAGTTCCCAAACATCCCTTAAAAACTATAGGACGGATCAAAAAATAACAACACCAGCTAAGATCCACTTCCAATGCATAGCTATCAGCCTTTTTATCATAGGGAGGGGTCCAGACCCTCACAAAGTAGCTAACTCCTAATTGAAACTATTGGAAATATATGCCTAAATCATCATAGGCTATAACCTCTACTGGATCAATGTCAGTGTGACATCCATCATGTCTAGCCGACTAGCAGCTTTGACACTTTGTGTTTTGTACAGGTCGTTGTGACCTTGTAGAAGTCTTACCGAACAGTTAAGATTTGGTGCCTATCACTGTGAAAAGGAGCATTTGTTGTGATCTCTTACCGCGTGGAGATCTCTGGATGACAGGCCATTCAATCGGGCATCAGGGAGACTTGGTCGAGAAGGATACTATCAGTAAGAAGTCTTACCGATGTGAGAATGTCTCACCGATAGCATATAGCTATCGAGGGAACACATGGGCCTCAGTGAGAAGTCTCAACGAGAGTGGAATTTCTCGCTGATAGCATTCACTTGGTGTCTTCGAGGTAACTTAGAGTTTTCGCTATGAACTCCTGGCGATGTGTTTATGTATCACTGACAGTATGTTCTTATCGGGCTTCGGGAAGAAGTCCCAGTGAACGATAAAGGTCTCGCCAATGGGGATATAACCAAACGTTCATCGAAGTAACTCAAGGCGATCAGGGAAAGGTCTTGGTGAGAGTGTTAAGTCTTGTTGCCCGTTCGGTGCTCGATGTAACTTAAAGACCTCAGAGTGAACTCTCAGTGAAGGATGATAGTCTTGCTGACTATTGAATACTTCGGAGCATTTGTTGAACATTGAGGTAACCTCCTGGCGAAAGCGGTATGTCTTGCTAATAGATAAGCACTTCGGAGTAACTTTATTTACTTGATATGATGTCTCAGCAATAAGGATATGTTTGGCTAATGGAAAACTCATGTCTATGTGACTTATGAATCTTCGGTATGACGTCTCTTCAAAAGCGATGGGTCATAGCGATAGTCTTTTGGACTTAATATGATATCATGTTGATAGGGGAACTCTTGGTGATATCGATATGGAGCTTTTGGGCATCGGGGAGACACTTCTTGTGTCTCACCGACATGCTAATACAGCCTGAAGCCGTTTGACCGAGTGAGACCATCCTATGTGGCTTGTTGTTGACCAATAGGAGGAGCCGAATGGGAACCATTGGAAGTCAATTGGTTGTGGCAGTTCTGTGAGGAAGCTCGATAGATAGGGGCGGCATGAATATAGTCTGGAATAGAATATGATGCTCAGTTGTATTTTTAGATGGTTGGTTCAATCAACAGTTGGATGAATAGTTTCAAATTGTATCAGTGGATGAATCCTATTCTATGAAGACTGGAACTTGTAGGTTCCTATACAAAGATTGTTCATGGTGAATGCTACTGTAATATGACATCAGAAAGATAATTCTGATATTTGTATGTAATCTCCATTACTATAATACAAAGTGATTTCTCTTTGTGTGGTGGGTTTTTCTCCCGTAAGGGTTTTCCCACGTATATCTGGTGTTCATATTTGTTTTTCAAATACTTTGTTTCTGTTATCTCTTTCATGTGCATCTTAATTGGACTGTAATTGTAAAATTTAAATGTGAATCTCCATTCTTCCCTGAGGTTTTGATGCTAGGAGAATTTTTTCTGCATCTGATTTTCCTTTCAGAAACGAGCCTCCCTTATCTTTATATTTTCTTCCATTTGGCACTTTTCCTAAAGAGTGTTTGTTAATTCAGAACTCTATCTTCTGACTTCTTGTCTAGACTCCTCTGCTTCCACCTGGATTCTCTGAAGATCATCAAAGTTTTGGGCCTAGACATCATTCAAATCTCCTTTTAATTTTTTAATTTCAGTGCAAAGTTGAACTCTCTCACTCTAAATATCTACAAGTAACTTAGACACATCATCTTGTTGGTCTTGAATTTTCCTTACGCAAGTCACTTTAGCTTCTCGGGCTCAGACCTCAGTTTGTAATTTGCATACTATTTCTTTCACATTTTCCAACCCCACCTCATGCTTCTTTAATCTCCTATCCAACCTCTCATTAGTTAGCATTTACTACTTTCTGTGTAACTTTAGCTAGGACCACCTTATTGCACAGGTGAGTTTCGCTCAAATCTAGGCCCACAACATGGATGTCATAATCTTCCATCTTTATTTTCCATTTGGGTTTTGAAACTAGTGACTTCACGGTGGTAATAGAAGAGAGTTTTTCTCTTCATTGAAATAGGCCTCAATCTTCTTTGTAGTGGGCTTCTCGGCATTCTTTGACAATATTTTCTACTTTCTGGCCTATCTGGTAGCATTGAAATGACCCTGAAGGGTCTGAGGTACAATCACACTTTATGTTGCAATGGAAGCACTAGATGGAATCCCAAAAAGAGTGATGGTAGGGGACACTTCAAACATGTGAGCATGGGGGGACACAAAAGGAGGTGTGATCATGGAAAAGGGTGGGATGCCAAATTGAGCAGGGGGAAAACCAGTAGGGGTAAAAACATAAATAGGTTGATGGAGATGCGCTTTCCCTTTATCAGATGGCACGGGAGTAACAAGAAAAGTAGTGGTTTTAGTGAATCCAATAAGGCCCCTTGATAGGGTGATTAATGACACAACAGCAGCTTCGGTGGATGACGCTCCCTTAGTGCGTGAGACGGTATTAGTGGACTTGCTTAAAATGACAGGGGGCACATTCAAAATTATCAATTTAGGGGTCAAGGACAAAGGATTCATTTCTATGAGAGGAGGTAAGGGGTTGACCAGAGACATTGAAAAAGGAGGAAGAGGGGGAGCAAAACTTACCTAAGTCATGGTTGATGAAGCATTTTTCAAGACAGACTCCACTTCTTCTTGTCGGACAAGCACATCCAGAATACCCGTCTTTGATCTTTCTTAATTTCAAATGACCAAACCTAGTATGTTATGATCCTCTAGTTGCAGATTCTTCAAAAACCTGACCTTCAACAACTGTGGCAGATGACTTTGGAGACCGTCAGGTCCTTTTTCCTTTATTTCAAGCACTAAAAGTAGAGGGAGTTTGTGGAACCCTTTCTTCATCAATTTCATAACTCATCTCAAGATTGTTGTTGTCAAAATCAACCTCCTCATCATATAAATCCTCAAACTCCTCATCAAGTGGAAATTTTCTTAATAGGACACCTGGACATCTCATCTCTTGTTGGAATCTCCATAAATCAGACTTCTTTCTTTCCGACTAGCCTCTTTTCTTCAATTGTGTATTGAGAGATTTGTTTATCATGAGATTCCTTTGGTATCCCACTTGCGACTCATAGGAACTTAACCATCTTGGTTGCTCGTCCAAAATACAAGCTAGGTCAATGTATACCTTTGGGATTTCTTGAGCTGAGTTCCTTCTTCTTTGTAAATATTCCCTAACCTCATTCCTCAAATTGAAAAGCTCGTTCGGGTTATAATCCTACTTGTCACAAATGAGGACTAGACCCAAGGCCGCAAATAAATTTGTGATCTCATCCTCTACCTTCCACTTAGTCAGTATTATTTGACTCTTAGAAATCATGAGAGGAAGATCATAATGCTTTTTTTTATTCCTTCCAATGCCATAAACCTTGTCAATGGTAGATACTTGGCGGCATGCCTCCAGCATTAAAACCCTATTAGTTACAAATCTTGGGAGTCGAAAAACCTTCCTGGGAAAACTATGGAACCTAAAAAATGTGAAATATTCACCCAAGAAATAATCCAATGAGATAGGTGGATTCTCCATCCATCCCATAACCTCCTAAGAGAAATGGCCGATGGGGCGGAGCAACAAATCCTAGAGCACTAGCCTCAGAAAATAATTTGTAAATCAATAATAATCTCTTGTCTTTGAAAGAATAGGGGTCCATATAGAAATTAGTTAGAGACAACCCATTTCATCTAATCTAGATACCAGTACATTCCTCCCCAACCACTCAAAATTTTTGTGTAAAATAAAATGAACCAAAATAGAAGAATACTTGAACTTGGACTCGGTATGGTAATTCTTCAACTATTCTTTGATATTCCCAGCTATTATCTTAGCAAAATCATAATGCCTCAGAACCTTTTCCCTTTTGAGCACAAGGCCTAGGGAAAACTAGAAAGGATTGACTTCCTCATCATTGTTGAGGCCAAAAATCCAGGCCAGCATTGAGAACATGGACTATGTATCTTTCTTAAATTTCTTGCGTGAAAGGGGCCAGCAAATTTGTCCTCTTTGTAGCTTCTCCTTTGTTTCATCCTCATAGAAACTTGTTCTCCCAAACATGTCTTCCCCTAGGGCATCCATCTACTCCTCATCTAAGGTCTTGGCAACCAACTTGTAGGGAAACATAGGTTATCCCGTATAGCCTTGGCAAAAATGGTAATCTTGATCCCACGACTCTCAATAGATTTAGATTTTTAGTTGAACCTGTTTGCACATGCATCAACTAGCTCTAGGCATGGATGTACAATAGGAAACATAAATTGTGGTAGAACACTATTCGAGAATCAAAATGCAAAATCCTCTTATGGTGCATGTTCCAACATCCTCTGAAATGCACCTTCCCTAATATTTTTAGGGTTGGTGGACAACTAAGGGTCAAAAACATTATCAGTGATGTCTTGCACCACCTCTCTTTAAATGTTTTTAGCAAGGTGGACCTTTCTGCAATGCTTGAATGGTCATTCCTCTAGTGTTGGGGTATTAGCGAATGAAAAATTCCCAAAAACATTGGTGTAACCAAGTCGTCTATTTTCAACTACAACTTGTATGTCAGAGGTGTATGCTTCTACCATGATTGTATGAGAAGGTTGCAAAGAGATTTGCTTGGCCACTTTCCTTTTACTTCTCTAAAGAAAACTACTTTTTTAGTGCAATTAATTCTCTTACCCATGCATTTAGTTAACACTACGCCATTACTATTGGTTCATTAAATGTTGACACTGGGGAAATACATGTGAACATCAGATCCATATCCCTTGGCAATGCTGAAAATGTTGTGAGGATGGAATTAGTACATTCTCCTCGCCGCCTCTTTTACAAATAAATTTATTGCATTGAAAAGCATACTTTTCGTCATTTGAAACATGTTGAGCTGATGTAAGGTACCCCTGAAAAGACATGACCATCAATTTGTTAGAGTTTTAGCAAGTTAATCCATGTCTTTTCTCATTAGTAGGTTGACTGCCATTGATGATGACAAAGGACACATGTCAACAATCGACGTATGAGGGAATTTACTCCCAAAGCCCAAAATTATTTCTCAAAGCATTCCATCTAATTCTCCATATAATTTTTCTACCTTGCTCCATTCTGTTTGAAAACTTCCCATTGTCGTCTGGCTAGAAATAGATATTTTGTTGGTTGGGTTTTTCGGTTCACCATTTCTATATATAGTTATGCCACCATTTGCAACATTCATTTGAACACATAGTCTTCTAAGTTAGATATCCTTCTACTTATTCCCATTATGCCATAATTCCCTGACTATCAAAATGTTTATTGGCCTTGGTACCCCTATTTAGCTCCTTCCACAGAGACTGCAAAACTACTTCACGGGGGAGATCACTAGTGACCGAATCAAGTTTTTGGTGAAGAAATGTGACCCCCTTGTTATGGTAGCGTTCAAGTGGGTAGTCGGTGCGGACTTCATTACCGATAAGAAATAGCTTCAGAGCAACCACAATGTGCTTTCCCGGTTTGTGGCCTCATTGCTGGACCTGAATGTGTCCAAGCCCATGATAATTGAGTTGTGTCAGAAGATGTTGAACACTTCACTAATGGAAGGTTTGGGTGAGATAGTGCAAGTGGCCATCCCTAGTGTTGGTATTCTAAGCATTATGGACCTCCATAGGCACATGAATTATGGAATTGATGTACCCTAGCTGCCCTTCCTAACTTATTTCTACACCATGGACATTGAGATGCATCGTTGCTCTTCTCAACTAGTAGCCACTTTTCTTCTGCGAGAGTATGGCATGGAGCAAGTTTTGAGTATCACCTGGAGGAAGCACTTCATCTTTCTAATGCAGATTCATAGAGATTAGGCCCTAGGTTTGTGTTGTGTGGCCTGCATGTGTCATGTTTTAACCCACTTTTTGCATTATGATGAACAAGAAGAAGAAAAAGAAGAAAGAAGAAGAAGAAGAAGAAAAACCTGATGATGAGCCCTTTCCTTCGACTACGATGGTTGGAGGCTTAATTTTATAATTTTTGTTCATTGCCTCCATTTTTCTTCTTTTTACCCATTACTCCTAGGTTTCACTCAAGAGAGCTTCATGTTCAATTTTGAGCCTTGGGTCGTACATTATATGTAGATTCCTAATGAATATAATATAATACGATGTTTTGTTTCTTTAGTGTTCTTCTAGCTATTTATTCTCAAAATTTTGAAATATCTAAAAAAAGTTTACATATGGTATATAACTGTTAAAAAATTTCAAAGAACTGTGCATTTTAATGGAAAATCTTCAGAAAAACACCACTCACTAGTATATCTAAAGCTTTTGCTTTCATACTTTTAAATTCATACACATTCTTTGCTTTGTATGTGCTGATTCGAAAAGGCCTTTTCCATAGTGCTTCAAATTTCATGTGTTGCCCTGGTTTTTCAATATGCCTCTCATACTTTTTCACTAAGCTCCCTCTTTTGAATTCTGGGTTAGAAGCCCTTTTGTTGAACCCTTGCTTGGCCGTCTGCTGGAAATTGATCATGGCTCCATGATCTTTTCCTCTGCCCTCCTCCAGCTTGAGGGGTTTTTCCAGCCGTACCTCCATTTATTTTCCCTTCTAATCTTCAAAGCTTTCATGACTTGTAAAGTAGGAATTTCTATGGTAATGGGTACGAACACCCCTTTTTTGTACACCAATTCATAAGGGGAGATCCTTACAATTTGATTGGAAATAATTTGGTCTACCCACAGAGCAGCTCATAGATTTTTATGCCAATCCCTCTATTGCTTTGACCCAATACACTTGTCTAACCTGATTAGGCTTTTGTTGGTCGATCTTGTTACCTCATTCCATTGTGGGTAGTAACTTGATGATATTTTCAGGAAAACCCTGCTTTTGACAACAAAAACTATCGTTCCTAACTTCACAACAACTAGGGCATTGTCAGACATAATAATTTTGAGTCAGCCAAACTTGGCTACTAGCTTTCTAATGAAATTGGAATTTTTTCCTTCGGTGATGTATCCCCACACAATGGATTTGAAACCTTTCAGGGTCCTTGAATGGAATACAATAGGATGCTCTTCACTGTACCTCTCATTTTTCCTAGCAAGCAAAAGAACTACCTTATGTTGGCCACTTTTCTCATAAAGTAAAAAACTTTCAAAAAATCTGGGCTAACCAACACTGGGGTTTCAGAGAGGACCACCTTTAGTTCATCAAAAGCTATTGTGTCCTTGGAAGTCCATTCAAAAGGTAGGTTCTCTCTAAACATCAAGGTGACCAGTCATGCAATGCTCATGACATCTTATATGAATCTACTAACAAAATTAATTTTCCCCAAGAGGAAACCCAACCCCTTTGTTGCTCGGACCTTTTCGGGATTTATGGTTGTTCCCTCTTTTGAATTTTTGAAGCTAAAAATATTTCTTTGAGGTACTCCGAAGACATATTTTCTAGATTTAAAGAAAATCCAAACTTTTGGTATTTCTAGAAAACCTTTTCTCGGTGATTAAAATAATCATTTTTTGATCTAGAAAAGATTGTCGAATCGCCCAAATTTATGAGGATAGTTTGGCTAATCAACCCTTCTAAGGAAATGCTTACTACCTGCTGAAAAGATGCATTACCATTAGAGAGTTCCAATGGAATTTTTGAATATGCAAACATTCCCCACTTAGTGGTAAACATCATCCTACGTTGGTCAGACTTATTTTCATAGACCCGATCGTATCTTGAGGGATTATCTAATAGGGAGAAAATACCTAATTTGGTCACCATCTGTAAAATCAACCCTAGAAATGGCAAGACATCTATGGTCCTAGATTTGGCCCACTTTGCAAGCTCCTGCACCATCAAGTTTTCATCTTTCAAGTTGACTAACCTTTGACTCTGTCGAACGAATTTGGATCCATTCGCCAAATCAATAGTACACTAAAATATGCCTAGGTCATGTCTTTTGAGACCATATCTGAAGCATAGATCCTTTAGCCTTTTCTTGTTCTTGGAAGGATTTCCCCTTCCATCTTTCAGTTTTTGGTCACTTCCAACATCAAGCTCTTAACCACCCCCTAAATCTTCAAAGAATCTTTGTTTTCCATTCCTTGTGTCTTCGAGAAATTCCATCTTTGTTGATGGATATTCGAAGGCTACTTGAATGTCGTCACCCAGAATTTTCCAATTTTCTTTCTCATTGGGAATTGAGGGTCAGACAATGATTTGCACCACACTCTGCTTTGTTGGTTCAGAAACTAGTTCAAATTGTAGACCATCAGGAACCATTCAACCAACAATATTATTTTGTGACTGGGCAATTATTTGTATGTTGAAGGCTTCAAAATTCTCAATGAGATCCCATACCCTATGTCTATATGACTTCATTCAGGTATTCTTTATGGCTACTTGGCTATGGACTTGGCTCACCACCACCTCTGAATCTTTGAAAAACTTGTACTCTCTTTACACCCATTTTTTTAGCAAGGATTAGACCATGGACCAAATCCTCATATTCAACATCACTCAAACATAAAAATAGAAAATGATAAGCTCTAAGATTTTTTGATCCCATCGGGGATATTAATCAAAAACCAGCTTTGGAGCCAACTTTACACTTGGAGCCATCAAAATATAGTGTCCATAGACAGTTATCAGATGGGTCATCAGATCTATTCTGATCCTTGATCATCTTCAGAAAAACTTGATCACCGTCAAAAATTACATAGGTGTCCAGCCCAGTTGCATGGAAGTTACCAAATGGATCAGAACTGGTGAATTGGTTTGGTAGCACTTCTTCTTCTGGAGTCTGTTTGATTGTATCTCCCTCTTCCAATATTTCTACATAGCATCTCTCCTACTAGGGAAAAGAGGTATATGCATCCCCAAAACATAGGTTTGTGTCATTCACAATATGTTCAGGATGCAAAGATTCAGACAAGATCTTCATATTTTCCCTATGCTTGGTTCTCAATATCAGGTGGGACCATTCAAGTGCTAGGTATCCACCAAGATTGGTAGTGAAATCTCTTGATAGACACATTCTGAAGACTAGTGGAATGTCTATCACTACTACTTCTTGTGTAATTGTTTGGCTTGGGCAAGAGAAAAGAGTCAAGGACAAATCCTTTATTAGTCCAATGGTCAAAACCTTCTTCCCATCTAGTTGCATGATTCCCTTTTCAAGAGGCTCATACTTTAGCTTCAAAGCATCCACCACTTGTTTTGGCATGATAGTGGTACTAGCCCCTAAATCAATCATATTGTTATGCAACAGTTTATCTCCCACTATAAGTGTTAAAAATAAAGGTATGGGTTTTTTTTTCTTACCTCTTTTTCCTTTATGTTTCCTACATTATTTGCATAAGTTGTAGCTTTCAGAGCCTAAGGGGGAAGCAAGGATCTATTGTCTCTGCTTTGATTTCTTGGGTGAACTGCATACTCACGTGAACTTTGCTCTTCTTCTTTTAATGCTTCTTGAAGCAATTGTTTTTGTTTGAGAATTGATATGATGTCCCACACTGATACATGGGTTGGCACCTTCTTCAATTTCTCCACTACGTTAAGTGTCTTGACTATTTGGGCCTTGGGCTTAAACAGTGGTACTCTCAATTTTGGGAGAAATCATTCTGACATGACTGGGCTTGGCATTTTGGCCATCTCAATATCCTCCAATGATGTGTTGTGTCGCTACAAAAAAGGACAAATAGCAAGCAACAAGGCCAATTTTATCTTCAAAAATGATTGACGTGGCAGAGGATGTGGCAAAGCTTGTTGTGCATACTCTCCCATGAGCCTTCTTTTTGATCTTGTGTTGTAGTCTGACTGCACATGTGGAACATGAGTTTTCAAAGTTTCATTTGCAAACACAGCCTCTTCCTCTTCTAGCCATGAGAATAGAGCTTTGGTGAGTGTTATGTCTAACTCCTACTATAGTGACATCGCTTGTGTTTATGCTCTGAAACACAAATTTTCCATTTTGGATGACTCGTAATCATTTGCATTCGAGACATTCCCTTGCTTCTTTGTTTCGCTACCCTTTGTTGCATATTCTCCCTTGGGAAATTTCAAGGCATATGACTATCACTACACAGAAAGCACCAAACATTTTCGTCTTCTGCCAAATTATTTTGGCCTGGGACTAATTCTTTATTCAAACTATCCTTGACTATCTATAATGGCATGGTGACTAGAACTATCTAGCTTGCGGATGTTGTCTATTGACTTCCTCCTTTAGAGAATCCTTGATATGGATTATGTTGACAAGATGGTTTCCCTCTGCCATAGGTCTATGTGGTCTACTTCGATGGCATCACTTGCTGTCATTTAATAATGACCAACTCATTAGTGAAAGTTCGCATGAGATCCTTCATGTCACTAATATCTTCTGCCATTGAGGAAAATCCCAACGCGCATGCTTGAGCGATGGGATGCACATTCATATACTTCGGAGTGACCAATGTTAATTTTTTCATAGGAGTGCTTGAAGTGGTCTCTCCCTTCAAACCATCAAATATTTCTCCAAAGACTGGCATTGAGGGCCATGGCGGAAGCTTCCCAGCATCAATCAGACTACTTTTTGAATGCACTACCACCTCATATGCAACGGGCAAGATATCCCCCCCATAGAGGTTATCATGAATGTGATGTTGGGGTTAAAATCCCTCAGATAGAACATGAAATCCATGGTGGTATGAGGTTGAGCAGTAATAGGGATCCTTTGCCAGGTCTCATGGAATCTGTTGTTAAAGTCACTCATTGCTTCATGTAGAGCCCTCTTGATGGTAACTAGTTGTAGAAATGAGGAACGGTCTCCATTTTCTGAGAAACATTCAAACAAGCATTCTCCAAGCTAGTACTAGGAGAGGATAGAGCCTGAAGCCAAAGATTCATACCAATCTTGGGCTTTCCCTTTGAATGAGGCAGTCAGCATTCTTAATGCAACATTTTCCTCTAATATGTTATGTACCCTACATACCTCTACTATATCTTGAAGGTGTTCGGAAGGGATTTTAAAATATTATCCAGAGAATCCTTGACTAGCCTTGAGGGCATTAGTGGGTATAGCAAACCATACATCTAGGAGTGTGGGTGGTTGTAGTGGACTACCACTATCCCATGTTACGAAGTTCCTAGGGGCAGGGGGAGGTACGTGAGCCATAGAGAAAAGATTCCTGTAAATCGGATATAAAGATATTCTAATTTGGAAATTTAATCCTATGGGTGGAGTAGATAAAGCTCTAGATACTGGGCTCTTACTTCTTACTCTATTGCTCCTTATAGGTGATACAGTACTTGTAAGTCTTCTTCTCCTAGAGGTCGAGGTAGGTAACTGAGAGTACTGGAAGTGACCTCTCCAAGATGCTCATTTTTTAACTCTGGGCATGAAACTTCTAGTTTCCTTCCTTAGCCTAATTCAAGAAATATTTTTGACTTCTAATCAGGCATTTGGAAAACTTCTTGTCCCACCGAGCATGCCCGAAAAAGAACCGTTAATCATCAAAGCTTGTGCCTCTCTAACAATCTTATGGTAAATTTAGCGAGTGGGGGACAAATTGCATCTCACTAAACACCTCTGAGATTTTTATAGAAAGCCAACTCTTCTTTGGGTATTTTGAGATAAGGGGAGAAGGAAATGTAAACATAAAACATAAAAGGCAATGTGCCAAAGCCTTTAATCCATTTCAAACCAGAATCATTCCTATGAGTGATATAAATAGACACAGAATGCAACTACCCTTCATTGTTGGAAAGAGAATGAACAACAAAGGCTAACTTTAAGCACAATGCAAACTTTCAAATCTTTCCACAAGCAGTGTTCATTAAGGTCTGATCAAACATAAAGACTTCAAACAATTATCAAAACAATATCTCAGAAATCACATGAACTCTATCTCCTAATACAACATAGTACAATAAAATAACAACTTTCAAAAAAATAGAGAAGTCCAATGATATAGTTCAGCTTTCCTAAGTTACTATTCTACAATACAAGCATACAGCATAGAAATCCACTACTTAAACTATCTAGATTCAGCTTACAGGACACAGTGTTTCATTCAAAATGACAATATAAATAAAGAAAGCTTGAAAAAGGCCATACATGCACAATCTCAATAAATTCTCCTCAATAGTTCATGCTTTAATTATCAAATGAACTTTGAAACAGAGGGTGGATGTCAATCCAACAATAGTTTAAACCTTAATAGATATAACATGCTAGAATAAAGTAGTTCTGCAACTTGTTTCTAAAAATAATTCTAAAAAATCCTAAGAAAACTAAAGAAACTTTTCTTTTCAAGAAACTGCTACTTGGAATCCAACCCTTTACTGCGTTGTCACCTTGGTTTTATAGCCACCAGAAGAAGAAAATACTACCTCAACACAAAAGTAATTACTGCCAGATTTCATCACTTGATAGCTTGCAATTTTATCATGGATCCTTCATTAGGCCACAAAAATATTTGCTCATTAATTCTCAACTACTGCATTTATGTCTTATAAATATTTAGCAAATATAAGGGCTTGTAGATGATCAAATATTAGAAATAATAGCTTAGAAAGAGGTCTTGTTGACTAGTCACATCATCCTAAGGCACCGACGCAAAAACTCATCATAAAAGAAGAAAGGAAGAAAGCCAACCAACTCTAACAAACTCCCAAAACATATTACTTCGTAGAAGAATAAAACTGCCCACAATGAAGAGGTGATGTGTCAGCTAGGTGGAAACCTCTGAGCTTATGAATATAGCTCCCAAGAGAATTCTTGACAAGTCAACACGTGCCCCGAAATTTCTCCTGAAAGGAAGACAAGAGATGAAATTCGTGCAGCCACCACGTGGCGCATTGCACATCTTTCCAATAATTTTCCTTAAGCATGGTGACAACTGAAACTAAAAACCTCTACACAAACCAAAAATGAAAATGACTAGGGCAAAAATTATTCACACTATCTTTCCTAAATATCTAAAAAGAATTTTGCGACAGTTGAGAATTGATGAGAAAAGATTGATGTGACCTAACTAAATATCTACAATTAGATCATATGCTATCAAATGCCAACATCTGGTAGTAATTACTTCCATGTTGTGGTGGCATTTTCTTCTTTTTGTAGCTATAAATGAGAGGTAGCGATAGAGGAAAGGGTTGGATTCCAAGTTTCAGTTTCCTTTGCCGAGGAAAAGTTTCTTTAGTTTTCTTAGGTTATTGAACCATTTTTAGAAATAAAAGTTGTAGAACTACTCTTCTCTGGCATGTTATATCTTTTAAAGCTCAAACTATTGTCAGATTGGCATTCGACCTCTATTTTAAAGTTCATTTGATATTTAAAGCATGAATTATTGAGAATAAATCTTTGAGACTATGCATGTATGGCCTTTATCAAGCTTTCTTTCTTTATGCTTTCATTTTGAATGAAAATTTGTGTCAAGCTAAATTTGAATAGTTTAAGTGGTTGATTTCCATGTTGTATGCTTGTATGGTAGAATAATAACTTGTGAAAACTGGATTATGCCAGTGGACTTCTCTATTTTTCTAAAGGGTTTTTTTTTATATTGTGTTGTATTAGAAGAGAAATTTTATGCAATTTTTGAATGTTTTTCTGGTAACCTTGGAAATCTTTATGTTTGATCGAACCTTAATGAACATTGCCTGCGGAAAGATTTGAAAGTCTACACTATGCTTGTTGTTAGCCTTTGTTGTTCATTCTCTTTCCAATAATGAAGGGTTGTTCCATTCTGTGTCTAATTATATCACTCATAGGAATGATTGGGTTTGAAATGTTGTAAAATATTTGGTGCATCACCATTTTTATGTTTTATGTTTACATTTCCTTCTACCCTTTTCTCCAAAACCCAAAGAAGAGTCATCTTTCTATAAAAAACCTAGAGGTATTTAGTGAGGCACAAATAAGTCCCCCACTCATTGAATTTCCCATAAGACTTTCAGAGAGGCACAAGCTTTGATGATCAACAGTTTCCATCCCTCATCTTGCTTTCTTATTATACTTAATGGGTTGTGAGATTTTCTAGTTTATTGTCTTTTCACTTGCTTTGGCTTTTGAATTCATTAGTATCTTAAGCATGGAAACCCGTGTGTTTTTGTTAAGCTCTAAATCTCAATTGGCCTTTTTGGGTCCTATTTTTTATCACCGGTTGAAAGGTTTACTACTTAAACCAGATAGATTGACCATTAAGGCCTTGAAGATAGTTTTAGGAAGGAAATTCATTGACACTAGTGAGTGATACTATGTGAATTCAGACATTACTTCTTGCTTTGTGGCCTCATTGTCAGATCTTCATGCTTCTAAGGACATGATAGCCTAGTTGGCCCACTGAATCTTTAAGCCTACGTTTCTTCAAGGTTTGTAGGTGGTGTTGGTAGCTACACATTTGGTAGAAGGGATTCTCCATCCCATGATTTTTTACTTCCTACCGTAGAGCTTCATCCCTTTATTCCTGACATTTACGAGTCTAATTACTAGATGCATTGCTTTCATTTCAAGACTGTGTATGATTTCCTAAAGTGCTTGTACTAGTTTGTACCAGTGAAAAATTCATAGTGGATTTTGCTGGGAATTAAGGCACGTCTCAACCTTGGAAATTCCTAAGTTATTTATTTATTATTACTTTAGTTTTCCCATGGATAAATATCATTTATGTTATTAAATAATTGTGCTCCATCAAAAGAGGTGTGAGATTTTTATTTGGCACTTTTTCCACGTCGGTGCCTTGAAAAATAAGTTATTAGTTGTCAAAAGATTCCCAATTTTTGGTATAACATGGAAAGCCTATTTTTAAGGATTTTATGATGGATTCTATGACAACTATAAGGGATAAAAGTGGGGACTATTATTTTGGATGTGAGAATCATCTATGATATAAGTAATAAAATATTTGCATAGTTATTGATTATTTATGACGCATGTAAGAGAATCTCCTATTTTATAGGGATTCTTATGACATCTTGTAAGAAGGTGTAATGTCATGTAAGAGACCATATTTAGCATGTAATTAAGGGGTCGAATGGATTTTTACCATGGTATTTTTGAACCTTGTTTTGACCCATGATAATGTTTTATGGTGGTATTTTGAGCCCCCATGAGTCTATATATTGTGTTGAGATGGAGACACTATGAGATGTTTTATAGGTACATAGATGCTACCGGATTGAAGAGTTAAATTGGATTTATTCTAAACATACTTGTTAATATATGTTATTTATCTCTTCTTTAGTGGAGTTTTTTCTCAAAAGGGTTTCTCCACGTTAAACATCATGTTATGTGTTGTGATTTCTATTCTTTGCATTTTCATTGCTTGCAGTTGTTTACATCTCCATATGGTTTACACTACACAATCTGGTTTATAGTAATTTGTTAAAGCTTCCATTATTTCTATTCCTTTACCATTATTCTAACATTTGGTATCAAAGCCTGGCTAGTTTTGTGTTATGGGTGGTAGAACAAAGGTTTTTTGAGTTTTAGTGGGAGTTTTGTTGAGCTAATTTTTATAGCATTTTGTGTTTAACCATGGTTGCGACTTCTAATTGTTTGGATATTGAAAAATTTAGGAGTTGGTTTTGAGTTGTGGAAGCTAAAAATGGAGGATCTCATTGAAGAACAAGATCAATGGATAGTTGTAACAAATGAAAAGAAATGCGAGAAAATGAGTTTTGAAGATTGGGAGAAGATTGATAAAAAGGAGCAAGGAACTATCAGGCTGTGTCTTTCTGATTTTGTTCTCCTAAATGTGTCATTGGAAAAGACTACATATTCTTTGTGGAACCAAATAGGTGAAATCTATCCAGTGAAAACTCTGGTAAACAAACTCTACTTGAAGCAGAAACTATTTTATCTTAAGATGAGGGAAGGTGAATCTATAGTTGAGCATTTAAATTGTTTTAATTTGGTTTTGAGTTGGTTAGCCTCTATTGATGTCAAAGTAGAAGAAGAAGATGAGTGTATTATGCTTCTCTATTCTTTACCTGAATCTTGGGATAATTTTGTACTTGCTATCACCGCTAACATGGAAGATCCAAAGATGGATGCTCTTGTAGCAACTTTTTTTCATAGGAAATGAGGAAAAAGGAAATGGATAGTACAAGTGATGTGTTGCAAGTGTGAATGTGAATGGTGGTGTTGTCATTGATTTTTTCATTGATGTCAACATAATACAGTATGTTGCAAGTTGTGCATGTATAGTTGGGATGCTTTAGAGATGTTGTGAGTACATGGAGCTATCTTTATGGTGTTGCAGGTGTGTTGGCAGTGAGATCAGTATTGTGTGTGTGTTCAAAATGTGCTCTGGTTTGTACTCTGCATTTCTTTTGTGATCCTATGCTTGTGCATATCTGAAGTGTTGTTTATGGACATTTGTTAGTGATATATCCTAGTTTGTAGTTGTTGGTTTGTTGAAGAGTGAAATTTGTGTTCACCAGTGTGTGAACTGGTTGGTAGAGTTGTTTGTCTATGGACTGGGAGAAATGTTTTTGCTCTACAGTCCTTTATTGATTTGTTTTAGGTCTTGCGTATCTAGTAGAAGGCTTGTTAAGGTGGTGTCTATGTTTTGGAAAAGGTGTTCATGGTTTGGTGCTCTAGAAGGTGAGGTTTAGAGTTCCTATGTGTGTCTATGCAGTCTAGATAGATTGGTGGATGGTGTTCTAAGTATGAAGTTTGTTGCAGCTGATGTGGATGAATCTGAAGGTTTCCAAGATATGTTTTGGTGTGTAGTGAAGCATGTTTTATGGTATGCAGGTTATTCTCTTGTTTCGGAAGCATGTACTTCAAAGTTGATTTGTGGTTTCATTAGGTTTAGTCAACCTAGTGTCTACACTTCATACGATGGATAAGTATCAATTGAGGAAGCATGTGATTGATCTGAGATGTTTCTTTGGGTCTTGGTTAAATGTTTGTTTGGTCCACTTTTATTCTCTTCCACCATGGGAATGTTGAGTTGCCAGCCTATTTTAAATTTATAAAATGAAGCATGTGTAGCTGACCTTGGAGAAAGTTATTAAGGTTGAAGAAGATATAAATACAAGTCAAGATGCGAAGAATTAAATCAATCAAGTAATGAAGAATGACACAAGTTTGAGAATCAGAGTGTACAAAAGTGAATTGAGGTAGCAGTACTTTAATGTGTTAGATTCTTGAAAGAAGTGAGTTGACGGTGTCTACAATTCTTTTGATCAAGTTGTGGATGTGTGTAACCTGTTGTGGTGGATTTTTCAATTATCTTTTATATCTGTAGGCAGTGATCCTCCTTGTTGCACAATGAGTCCTCTCTTTAGGTAGTGAACCTCTTGTATTTGATTTTTCTATTACTTTATATTGTGAGTTAATCCTCATCATGGTTTTTCCCTCATTGGGTTTTCCATGCAAATTTGGTGTTTCCTGCATTGATATTGCTTTCTATTATTTGCATTTCATGTTCATACTTAATAATAGAATTAAGTGGATAATAAATTGATAAGTGTTTGAAGATTTGAGTTTGTGTTTGGTGACAACTAATTCATCCCCCCCTCTCAATTGTCTTGCACCTTTCAATAATTGGTATTAGAGCTTTGGTTCCTAGAATAAGAGCTTAACCGCTTGACATAGATCTGATGGCACATAAATTTGAAATCCCTATGTTTGATGGAGCTGACTACAATGACTAGAAAGTACAAATGAGAGGTCACTTGATCTCTCTTGGTTACAAGACCTAGAAGGCTATTGAGACGAACTATGTTGCACCAAAAAGTGGTCCTACTTCTACAAATGAGATTTCTGCCTATGAGGAAAATGAAAAAGCAAGGTATGCAATTTACAATGCTTTATCTAAGACTGAGAGAACAAAAGTTATTTCTTTGGGAATTGCTTATGAAGTTTGGAAAAATTTAGAAGATCTCTATGAAGAAAATGATAGAGTGAAATTGTCAAGAAAGCTAACAACCAATCACAGATATGAGAATCTGAAAATGGATGAAGGTGAAGCTATTGCAAGCTATTTCTAGAGGGTTGATCTTGCAACATATGAAGTTAGGAATCAAGGGGGTGCTCTGGAAAATGAAGATATAATAGAGAAGATTTTAATGATCTACCAGAGAGTTACAGTGATAAGGTCTCAGTCATTGAAGAAGTATATGATCCTAAGAAGTTTACTAAAGAAAACCCATTTGGCACCTTGACTGCATTTGAGATGAGGAAGTTTGGAAAGGAAAAGGAGAAGATAGAATTAGCCTTTAAAGCTACAAATATAGAAGATGATCTGGATAGTGACGATTCATATGAGTTAGAATCAAACTTTACAAGGAAGTTGAAGAAATTTATTGGTAAGTACAAAGGTATATTACCTTTTAAATGTTTCAGTTGTGGAAATATTGGTCATTATGCTTCAATATTTCCAACTAGATTTGCACATAAGAAGAACAGGGATCATAAAGATAGGAAGGATAAGAAGTACAAGTTGTATTATGTTAAAGAAGATACTGGAATCTTTGATGATGAGTTTTATTTTGAGGGAAATGATGATGAATGCTTGTTTCTAGCCTTAGAGAATAAATATATGTCTGCTAACTCTAGAAGATGTGCAAGGGAAAGTGGTCTAAAGAGCAAGAAAGATGAGATAGAAGGTACTTTGGTTACTACTTTTCATGCTAGACAGGATGAAGACTATTGGGTGATTGAAAGTGGTTGCTCTAATCACATGACTAGAGATAAAATTAAGTTCACTAAACTTGAAAATTATGATGGCGGTGTAGTCATGTTTGGAGATGATTCAGGAGCAAATATTGTTGGGAAAGGATCAATTAGCTTTGATAAAAAAAATAGTACCGATGATGTCTATTATGTTAAGGGCTTAAGGCATAATCTTTTTAAGTGATGGAAAATTTTGTAGCAAAGGATTCAAGCTTGTGTTTCAGGATAACACTTGTGAGATCAAAAAAGGGTTTGGAACTATGGTTTTTGTAGGGAGAAGAACATATGGAAACATCTATCAGCTTAAGGGTGTTGATGGTCAGTGCCTTGTATCTTAAGTTAATGAAAGTTGGCTATGGTACCAAACGATGGGACATGTAAACTTTGATAATATGATCAGGATCAATTCAAGAGAAGTTGTCCAAGATCTACCTAGAATCACAAAGCCTACCAATACTATGTGAAAAGTTGTCAATTGGGAAAGAAAACAAGTTTTAGTTTCAAGGGAAATGAGCTATCATCTATTGGAATGCTGGATTTGGTTCATACATACCTTTGTGTTCCTACAAGAATAGGAAGTCTTAATGGTGATAGGTATTTAATGCTCTTGATTGATGATTATTCAAGAATGACATGGGTTACTTTTCTAAGAGAGAAAGCTTGAGCTTTGGATAGATTCAAAGTGTTCAAGGAAAGGGTAGAGAATGAAGTGAACCTAAGAATCAAATATTTAAGGTCTAATAGAGGTGGTGAATTCACTTCCAGTGAGTTTAATACATTTCGTGAAGAACATGACATAAAGAGACATTTTTCTGCTCATAGAACTCCTCAACAGAATCAAGTTGTTGAAAGAAAGAATCAAATTGTGCAAGAGGTTGTAAGGACAATGATGAAAGAAGAAAATGTACCTAATTTATACTGGAAAGAGGCTATCCACACTGATGTTTACATTCTTTAAAACAAATTCCAAATCAGAGGTAACAACACAAATACTCCTTATGAGTTGTGGACTAGCAAGATTCCTACTATGAAGTACTTTAAGGAGTTTGGAAGTAGATGTTACATTAAAAGAGATGATGAGAACCTTGGGAAGTTTGATGCTAGATGTGATGAAGGTATTTTTCTTGGCTACTCCACTAATAGCAAAGCTTACAAATTCTTCAATAAAAGAATAAGGAATATTGTTGAGAGTGCAAATGTGAAAGTTGATGAAGACATGCATAGACCAGTTGAGATAAGTGAAGTTGAACTGGATGATCCTATCTGCGAACAAATACTAGAAGAGAATAAGGAGGAACAACAACAACAACAACAACAACAAATTGAAGAAGAAGAGGAAACACTGGAACCTACTGCTAAGACTCTTAAGTATATGCAGATAAATCATCCTGAAGAATAGATAATTGGATATAAGAGTGAAGGTGTGAAGACAAGAAGCAAGGTAGCAGCTAAGGTAAATTTGTGTTTAATTTCAAAGATAGAACCTAAGTTTGTAAATGAATCATGCAAAGATGAGAACTGGGTAAGAGCAATGAAAGAGGAATTGCAACAAATAGAGAAGAATCAGACATGGGAACTAGTTCCTAGACCAATAAACAAGAATGTAATTGGTTCAAAGTGGGACATTCAGGAATAATTTGAATGAGAATGGAGAAGTTGTGAGAAAAAAGCAAGAATTGTTTGCAAATTCTATTCAAAAGTTGAAGGGATAGACTTCAAGGAGACATTTGCACCAATAGTAAGAATGGAGGCTATTCGGATGTTTTTTGAATTTTTTTCTTATAAATATTTCAAAGTATACCAGATGGATGTCAATTATGCATTCATAAATGGTGAACTAGAAGAAGAAGTGTACATGGAACAATCAGAAGGATTTCAGTTATCAGATAAACCAGATATGGTCTACAAGTTGAAAAAGGAATTTTATGGACTCAAATAGGCTCCCAGAACATGGTATGCAAGATTGGACAAATATTTGACACACAAAAAAAAAATTCAAAGGCTCTGCAAACAGCAATCTCTAATTCAAGGTGGAAGGAAACAAAATGTTGATAGTAGTTGTGTATGTTTATGATATCATCTTTGGAGGAAATGAAGGTATGTGCAAAAGGTTTGCAAAGAATATTCAAAAGGAAGTTGAAATTTCTATGATTGGTGAGTTGAATTTCATCCTTGGGCTTCAAGTAAATCAAACTAATAAGGGGATATTCATTTCACAATCCAAGTATGTCAAAGAGTTGTTGAAGATGTTTGGAATGGATAACTCCAAACTATTCTATACTCCTATGGTGACGGGATGCAAATAGAGCAAGAATGATGAATCTCCTAAAGTTGATCAGAGCTTGTATAGATCTATGGTTGGTGGACTATTAGATCTTACTACTACTAGACTAGATATCATGCATGTAGTATATTTAGTTTCCATATTTCAAGTAGAACCTAAGGAGGCACATGTTACAACTATGAAGAGGATATTTAGATATCTTAAAGGCACTCTAGATTATAGCCTATGTTATCCTAAGGATACTGATTTCACTTTGAGTGCTTTCACTAGTGTTGATTGGGCTGGTTGTGTGGATGATTGGAAGAGTACAAGTGGTAGAGAATTATTTAATTGTGGAAGATTGGTTTCATGGCTTAGCAATAAACATCATTCAGTTTCTTTATCCACTACTGAAGCTGAGTATATTACAGTGGCATCTTACTACACACAGGTGTTATGGATGAAATAAAATTTGAAGGATATAGGGGTGATATGTGATGAGCCTATACCTATCTTCTATGACAATACAAGTGCTATAAACATTTCAAAGAATCCAGTAATGCTTTCAAGAACAAAACACATATCTATCATATATCATTTCTTGAGAAAAAAGGTGTTGGAGAATGAAGTCAGGTTGGAGTATGTGCCTACAAAGGATCAAATTGTAGATATCTTTACTAAGGCCCTTCTGGAGGATACTTTTGAGTCTCTCAAGGATAAGTTGGGGGTCATTGTCCCTCCTTCTTCAAACTAAGTGCACATGGAGGTGCATCAGTCTAGTGAATCTATAGATTCTTCATTTGTCTAGACTGATGATTGGGTCTACTCTGCAAGGGGAGTAGAAATTTTCATTGTTGCAATATGAAATGGGTGTACACCTAATGGGGGGTAATCAAAGCTAAAGATAGTTCTTTTCCATTGATTTAAAAGGGAGAGAGAGATTCATGTGAAAAATAGTGGAAGAACGGAGGAGAGAAAATCATGTGCAGGAAAATTTGTGTAGGTTGTCTAATCTTAAAAAATAAAGGAAAGTGGAATGGATGTTGTCTTTGATGGTTTTTCACATCATGTGTTTCCATCAATGATAAAGGGGGAGATTGTTGCACGTATGAATATGAATGGTGGTATTGTCATTAATTTCAACATAGTACAGGATGTTGTAGGTTGTGCATGTATAGTTGAGATGCTTTAGAGATGTTGTGAGTACATGGAGCTATCTTTATGGTGTTGTAGGTGTGTTGGAAGTGAGGTCAGTGTTGTGTGTGTGTTCAGAATGTGCATTATTTTGTGCTCTACATTTCTTTTGTATTGATCATATGCTTGTGTGGATCTGAAGTGTTGTTTATGGACATCTATTAGTGATATATCCTATTTTGTAGTTGTTGGTTTGTTGAGGAGTGAACGTTGTGTTCATCAATGTGTGATTTGGTTGGAAAATTTGTTTTTTTGTGGACTAGGATAAGTGTTTCTACTCCTTTGCAGTCCTTTGCTAGTTTGTTTCAAGTCTTGTAGATTTGGTAGAAGAATTTTTAAGGTGGTTTCTATGTTCTGGCAAAGGTGTTCATGGTTTGGTGCTCCGAAAGGTGAGTTCCAAAGTTTCTATGTGTGTCTGTGCATTCTGGATAGATTAGTGGAGAGTGTTATGAGTATGAAGTTTTTTTTAGTTGATGCAGATGAATCTAAAGGTTTCCAAGATGTGTTTCGTTGTGTAGTGAAGTGTGTTGCATGTTCCACATGTTATTCTCTTGTTTGGGACACGTGTACTTCAAATTTCATTTATGTTTTCATTAGGTTTGGTCGACCTGGTGTCTATACTTCATACAATGGATAAGTATCAATTAAAGAAGCATGTTATTGATCTAAGACATTGCTTTGGGTCTTGGTTAAATGTTTGTTTAGTCTACTCTCATTCTCTTCCACCATGGGAATGTTGAGTTTCCAACCTATTTTAAATTTGTAAAATGAATCATGTGTAGCTAACCTTGGAGAAATTTTCTAAGGTTGAAGAAGATATAAATACAAGTCAAGATGTGAAGAATTAAATCAATCAAGTAATGAAGAATTCCACAAGTGTGAGAAGCAGAGTGTGTGAAAGTGAATTGAGTTAGCAGTACTTTAATGTGTTAGATTCTTGAAAGCAATGAGTTGACAGTGTCTACAATACTTCTGATCAAGCTGTGGATGTGTGTAACCTATTGTGGTGGATTTTTTGGTTATCTTTTGTATCTATAGGCAGTGAGCCTCCTTGGACAGTGAGTCATTTATGTAGGCAATGAGCCTCCTTGTTGGACAATGAGTCCTTTTTGTAAGTAGTGAGCCTTTGTATCTGGGTAGTGAGCCCTTAGCAGTGAGCCTCTTGTATTCGGTTTTGCTATTACTTTATATTATGAGTTAATCTTCACTATGGTTTTCCCTCATTGGGTTTTCCACGTAAATTAGGTGTTTCCTATGTTGATATTGCTTTTTGTTATTTGCATTTCATGTTCATACTTAATAATAGAATTAAGTGGATAAGAAATTGATAAGTGTTTGAAGATTTGAGTTTATGTTTGGTGACAACTGATTCACCCCCCCTCTCAATTGTCTTACGCCTTTCAACATGATGCTCTAAACATAAGGGGAAGGCCTAAAGAATGAGGGTTTAGAGGAGATAAGAATGGCCCTAAGGACAATTCTAAGGGTAGATCTAAAACTCCTTCAAAGAAGAATAGAGTGAAGTTTTGGAACTATGGGAAAAGAGGACATGTGAAGAAGGAATATAGATATCCAAAGAAACAAGTTGATTCCTCCATAGAGAAATCCTTGAACTTAGGTGATGAAGCTTTGATTTCATGTCTTTAGGTTATGACTAATGAAAATTGGTTAATTGATTCAAGATGCTTGTTTCATATGACTCCTCACAAGGAGTGGTTTACCACATATGAGAAATATGATGGAGGTGAAATCTACCTCGGTGATAACACTTCATTCCCGATTTCCGAAAGGGGTAACATTAAGTTTTGTTTCAGTGATGGGAGGATTAAAACCCTTCCTAGTGTTTTGCATGTTCCTAGAGTAGCTAGAAATCTGATTTCAATTTTGAAGTTGAATGATCTAGGAATAAGTGTAACTTTTGATAAGCATGGTTCCAAATCGGTAAGAGGGAGTTTAGTGATAGCGAGAGGAACAAGGAAAGGAACCCTATTTAAGCTAGAAGTCACTACTTTTGTAAACTTTGTATATGTAACTCAAAAATGAAAAAACACTTGTATGTTGTGGCACCGCAAATTGGGTCACATAAGTGAGACTGCTTTAAAGTTTATTTTGAATAAAAATTTGTTAGACATTTTATCCTATTCTGATGAGAGTTTTTATTTCTATGAACATTGTGTATTTGGTAAACAAAACAGAAAATAATTTCCTTTTGGCAGTACAAAATCTAAAGTTAAATTGGAATTCATTCATATGGATGTGTTTGGCCTTGTGGATATTGAATCAATTGGGAAATCTAAATATTTTGTCTCCTTTATCAATGATGTTACAAGGTTTACCTAGTTATATTTTATGCGACATAAATATGAATTTTTCACTAAGTTTAAGGAATTTAAAGCCTTTGTTGAAAAGCAATCAGAGTATAAAATTAAGGTATTAAGGTCTGATAATGGAGGAGAATACTATTCTAAGGAATTTGATGAATTTTGTAAGCATGCAATAATTGTTAGACAGAAAACTACTTTGTACACTCCTTAGCAGAATGGTGTGGTAGAAAGGATGAATCGAATGATCATGGAAAGAGCTAGAAGCATTTTAAGCGGTTCATGGCTTGATAGATGCTTTTGAGCAAAAGTTGTAAGTATTGCTTGTTACTTGATTAACAGATACCCTTGTAAAGCTCTTGAAACAACACCTTATGAGATGTGGACAGGTAAGAAACCTTATGTTTCACATTTAAGGGTATTTGGCTGTGAGTCATATGTTCATGTGCCTAAAGAAAAATGGACTAAGCTGGATCCTAAAGTTGAAAAGTGTATTTTCATTGGAAATGGTGATAATGTTAAAGGTTATAAGCTATGAAATCATGTAACCAAGAAAACTATCTATTCTAGAGATGTGATTTTCAGGGAGCTTAGCATTATTTTTCTACTTGAACAACCAAAGGAAACAGATAAGGGAAAGAGTGTGATTTTGAAATTAAGTAAGAAGATGCACCTCAAGAAGAACAAAGAGATGGATTCAGTGAGGAGGAAGAAGATGAGGAATTAGAAGAACTTACTGATCAAATTGAAGAACATGAGGAAGAAAATTAGGAAGAGGTTGATCAAGATCAAGAACAGCAAGAGCCTCTTTCTCCTATCCTTAGAAGGTCCACAAGACAATGGAATCCAGCTGATAGGTATATCCCACTTGATTTTCATTGTATATTTTCTTTATTAAGTATTGACAATGAACCTAGATCTTACAAAGAGGCTATTTCCTTAGAGGAAAATGAGTCTTGGTTGTAGGCTATGCATGAGGAGATGATGGTATTGGAAAATTGCAACACCTGGGACCTTATTGATTTTCCCAAAGGAAGAAATCCCATCAAATGTAAATGGGTATTTAAAAAGAAATTTAGAGCAGATGGTCACTTGGAAAGTTATAAGGCCGGATCAGTGGCTAAGGGCTACTCCCAAAGAGAGGGAGTTTATTTTGGTGAAATTTTCTCTCTTGTCACTAAATTAACTTTTATTAGATTCTTGTTATCTATTGTTGCTACTTTTGATTTTGAGATAGAGAAAATGGATGTTAAATCTACTTTTTTGCATGGGGATCTTGAGGAGATTTATATGCGACAACCTGACAGTTTTGTTGTGAAGGGAAAATAAAAATTGGTTTGGAGGTTAAAAAGATCTTTGTATGGTTTAAAATAGTCGCCCAGAATGTGGTATTAGAAGTTTGATGCTTTTGCATTGAAGTTGGGATTTCTTAGGAGTGAAGAGGATCATTGTGTATATATTAAGGTTATTTTTTATCATATTCTAATTATTATCTTGTATGTTGATGACATGTTTATTTGTAACAACAAGGTAATGATTGGTGAACTCAAGAAACAACTTTCTAGTGATTTTGATATGAAGGACTTAGGGGTTGCTAAATACATTTTTGAAATGGAAATCAGAAGAGATCGGGGTAACAAAAAGCTCTGGTTGAGTCAAAGTAAGCATGTTGATATTATTTTGCAAAGGTTTAATATGCATGATTGTAAGCTAGGTAGTATTCCATTTCCAGTTGGTACTGAGTTGAGCTTGGATATGTGTCCTAATTATGATGATGATATTGAGGATATTTCTAAGGTTCCTTATGCTAGTGCTATTGGTAGTTTGATGTATGCAATGGTTTGCACTAGACCAAATATAGCTTATGCAGTTAAAGTTCTAAGCAGGTTTATGTCTAACCTTGGTAAAGAGCGTTAGACTTTCGTTAAAAGGGTGTTTAGATATTTTTGAGATACTTCTGATTATTGTTTGGTTTATCATGGTTCTGATAATGTGGACAAGTCATTGTAAATACAGGGATTTTTTGATAGAGATTGGGGAGGTGACTTGGATAGTCGAAGGTCCACCAGTGGGTATGTGTTTACTCTGTTTGGAGGATCAGTGAGTTGGATGAGTAAAAGGTAGGCTACAGTTGCTTTATCCACCACTGACGTGGAGTATATGGCTACTACTCATGTCTCTAAGGAGGCAATTTGGTTGCAAAGGTTGTGTATAGGTATTGGTTTTGATTGCAATATTGTTTAGGTTAATTGTGATAGTAAGAGTGCAGTTCATTTGGCTAAGAATTTGATGTATCATGCTCGAACTAAACATGTTGATATTCAATATCATTTTTTTCGTGAGTTGATTGCTAATGGTCAAATTGAGCTGAAGAAGATTGACACACAAGAGAATTTTTTAGATGTTCTTACCAAACCTGTGAGTACAAAGAAATTTACTTGGTGCAATAAGGCAATGGGTCTTGTTACTTGTACCTAGTTGATTCCATGATGGTGTGATTCCCTTAGCTCTTGCAAGGTATTCGACAAGTGGGAAAATGTTGGGAATTAAGGTGTCTCAACCTCGACAATTCCTAAGTTGTTTATTTATTATTACTTTAGTTTTCCCATGGATAAATATCATTTATATTATTAAATAATTGTGCTCCATCAAAAGGGGCGTGAGATTTTGATTTGGCACTTTAGCCAGATGTCACTGCCTTGAAAAATAAGCTATTAGCTATCAAAAGATGCTCACTTAGTGGTATAACATGGAAATCTTATTTTTAAGGATGTTATAATGGACTCTATGACAACTATAAGGGCTAAAAGTGGGGGATATTATTTTGGAATTGAGAATCATCTATGACACGCATAAGAGAATCTTTACATAGATATTGATGGTTTATGATGCATGTAAGAGCATCTCCTATTTTATAGGGATTCTTATGAAATCTTGTAAGAAGGTGTAATGTCATGTAAGAGACCAAGTTTAGCATGTAAGGGGTCGAATGGATTTTTACCATGGTATTTTTGAACCTTGTTTTGAACCATGGTAATGTTTTATGGTGGTATTTTGAGCCCTCATGAGTCTATATATTGAGGGGTTGAGATGGAAACACTATGAGATGTTTTACAGGTACAGAGATGATGTCAAATTGAAGAGTTAGAGTGGATGTATTGTAAACATACTTGTTAATACAAGCTATTCATCTCTTCTTTGGTGGAGCTTTTTCATGTTAAACATTGTGTTATGTGTTGTGCTTTCTCTTCTTTACATTTTCATTGCTTACAATTATTTACATCTCTATATGGGTTACACTACATAATCTATTTTATAGTAATATGTTAAAGATTCCATTATTGCTATTCCTTGACTGTTATTCTAACATATTTCCTACTTTATTGCTTATGAAGATTAGGGTATGTGGGTTCCCTCTCCCATTTTATATGTAATTGTAATTATTTTCCTATTTATATTCCACTTAGGGTTAGGGTAAACTAAGAAAATGTTAGTTCAAAATCCCAATTTTGTTACTTAGTGGCTAGGGTTATCTTTGAACATCTAGGGTTATATGGTATTGCATTACAAACTTTGATGAATTTTGAGAACAAATCCATAATTAGCTTTGGAAGAAATGTTTACGTTATAGACTAATATAATTATATTATTATTATATATGTTCTTAGGTGTATTCTCCTTATTAAATGTTGAGGAGGAGGACCCAAGGTGATCCTATCATCCTTGTCATTGTTATGAGTCATTGTTTGTTCTTTCGGAAGAAGGACATTCACATCAGGAGGAGAGTTTAAGACTACCATACCATTACTACAAAGCCTTAGGTATTCTTTAGGAGGACTTGTGTTGAGAGGGGGATCTTGATATCCTAACCCCTTTATGTTTTCATCAGTTGGTATTTTCTCTAAGAGTTGATGAATCTCATGTTCACTTGTTGTATCACATCCTTGTTTACTCAAGATTGTGAATTATTTTCCATATTTTTCTTCTAGATTGATGGACTCATGTTTGTTACTATGTTATCATAAAATGATTGAGTGTTTTCTTGTTTAGAGGAACTAGGTTCACCTATTGTAGGGAACTTAGGTTCAACTCTTGTTTCAAGATGTAAGTAACCAAACATATCAAGAGGTGGTATCGTAGGGGGGTTTGGTTGTTCCATGGATGGATAAAAGGATGCATTATCTTTAAGGTGGTTAATACAATCATTTAGGAACTTATCCATGTTGTCATCATCTTCTCCAATGATGTCAACATCATGAGGAGGACATGCATTGGGAGTTGAGTGAGCATGAGTAAGGTCAATGTCATTAGGATAATGTGAAAAATCACAACTTGACACATTCACTAAGGACTTTAAGGACATCCAAAGCTTGTTAAATCACATATCCATTATGCAAATTTCATATTCTAATCTATGTAACAATGTGAAATGAAATGCTCTAGATGCAATTTTGAATTTAAGAAATGCACAAGATGAATGAATTTAAACTAGATGCAATGAATTGAGTGAAACAAAAGATCTATAAACTAGAACAAAAAGGTAATGACAACAAATAGAAACTAAAAAATAGTATTTTGAATCCCAGAAAATGTAGTGCAGAATATGTAAAGGGACTAATTTTCCAAAGGTGGTGAATGAGTCCCAATAGATATTTTTTTCAAAATTTTCAAAAAAAATTAATTGAATTTTACGCTTTTTAGGTTTCATGTTTTGTATCTTGGATGAAAATGCATATTTTATTTCATTTTCAAAAAAATTAGATGCAAAAATGCAAGCTATATGAGCTTTCACTAATGCAAAATTAGAAGCCCTAGAATGCAAATCCTAATGCAATGTTAATGCAAGCCAAATCTAGGATGATGATGCACTCCAAATTAGAATTATGATGTTCTAAATGCAAGTTCACCAAAATCAAAAGGTTGTAAATTGTTTGGATTTTGTTTTAGAGTTTAGGACCTAGAAGGACAATTTTCACTAACTTTCACTCAAGAACAAACCCTTGAGATCTTAATGAAAAGGAGAAGGAGATCTTTCAAAAGGGTTGTTCTCGAGGCTAAATGAAAACTAATAAGGGGTTCACCACCAAGTTTAGACTTGGAAAGGATAATGAAATGCAAGATGAAACACTAAACCCTAATTGAATGTAATGCACTACAAAATGACCTAGAAATGCAAGTAAAACAGACTAGAAAACTACATAAAGGAATGTGTGCACATGGAAATATAGAAATGACTAGATGGAGATATGGAACACTGGAAATTTTGACTTTAATGTTGACTAGGACTCATTCACCAAGCTGGTCGAATCAATCTAGATTCTGGAAAACTATGCAGGAATAGGAATTTTCCAAATGGGTATATGAATCTACAAAAACCTAAAATTTTACTAGAACTAGGACTCATTCTCTAGAAGTGGTGAAGCAGTCCACTTAGGCTTTTCTAAAGCTTCAACGGCTAATTTTTCTCTTCTATGTCTTCTCCATCCTTCTTGAGTGATTTTTGAATCTGAAACCATGATTTGCAACCTATAGGTGTGTGGACACATAAAAAGTAACCCTTTTACCTTTTCTTTTTTTGTACCTCCTTGTGCTTGTTTGGCTTGATTTTTCCTTGATTTAATGTTACAATGTGGCCCACACATTCACATTAGATCTCGAATCTTTATGAATCATTAAGACTTTATGATCTATCTTGTAAAGGTGTTGTGAAGTGTTGTAAGAAATTTTCATACTTTTCTAGACTCTTCTTATTATAATTCACCTACATACCCCCTTTTAATCACTTACCAAATCTTATTTTAAAGTTTTGTAAAGTCTTGTAACTAACTTTCACACTTTTCTAGACTTGTCATCACCAAATACACATTTCTTATGCTTTATTTTGCCCCTTTATGCACTTACAGGTCTTAATTAAGTGTATTTTTTAATATAAACCCAAAAAACATCATTTATGACAATATAATTCCTGACACCCATTCACATCCCTTTAGTGGGACCCATTTTCCACTAGGAGTGAATGAGTCACTCTTGGCAAAAAAATCAAAATAAACTTAAATTACTAGCGGTTTTTTATTCTTAAAGACCTAAGGTCAGCTTGTGATGTATTTTTGGGAAATTAGGGAATAAGTGTGTATAAATACATGATTTTCTATTCATTTTAACCCCCATTCACTCATTCCTTCATGCATTCAATCCATCCAAGCATTCACTCAAGCATCATCATCATCAAGCAATTATCAAGCATCTTGGAGAAGCCATTGGCATATCTTCAGACTTCAACATCAAGGGTTTGGTGAGTTGATGACATTGCATGTTATTTGGTCATCATTCCTTCTTTATTTCATTTCATTATCAAGGGTTTAATTACCAAAGTGGGGTTTGACCAAGGAAAACCCCTATACTCTAACCCTTAACCCTTTTTCCCCTCTTTGCATGTGTGTTTGCAAGTCTTGTAGGTAGATTTTTCAAGGATAAAGGTGTCAAAAAGGTGTTGCAAATCCATCAAAGTCATTCAAGTCAAACATAACCCTATTTGAAGCTTGGAGGCCTCTTTCAGCCCATTTTCTGCAAATTCAAATCCAACAACCCAACAATCAAAAAAGTACAGACCAAGACCCATAGATTTGACCTTTGACTTTGCAAATTTCTATAGGTGGAATGATTCACCATCTATGGCGAACGATTCCCACTGCTAGGCTGGAAAAAGAGTTTTCTAAAGTTTTATGTTCCCGACATCCTGAAACCTATTCCGATAGATTTTACCAGAAACAAGACTAATTCGTGAATGAGTCACAGTGGATTTTAGCATTGAATTTTGCAACATTCTAGAACCTTCCCAAATCTGCTTTTAGTTTCCAAGTGCACCCCGATCAATTTCATTAAATTTTGTTCTAATTTGTTTATGTTTCTAGTTCATGTTTGAATACAACATTATGTTTTCAAACACTTCATATTTCTTAGTTTTGCATGCATAATCAACTATTTTTATATATTTTATGCATTTAGATTATCTCATCTATGCACATTAAACCCACATCACATCAATCTTTGAATGTTAACATTGCATTTTGGCCCCAATCTTTATCCTTTTAGGTGAAAACCCCTAGAAGGATCATAAAGCATTAGGTTGCCAAAATCTTTGGTTATATTTTGGTGAACCTAACTTTAGAGAATTTTTACTTCTGATTTCAAGGGCATGTGCATCCTAGGTTTAGTTTGCATCACCATTGCATTAGATTTTGCATTGTTTTGCATCCTAGGGTTTTCAAAATTTGCATTAGTGAAAAGATCTTATAGCTTTCATTTTTGCATTTCAAATCATTTAAAACCACTTAAATTTTGTATCTACATCATAATTTTGCATAAGACAATCTGAAAAACATCAAATTTCATTTAAATTTTTTGAAAAAACTCAACAAAATTCATCTTTGGACTCATTCACCACCCTAGGCAATTTAGTCCAATTGCACATTCTGCACTGCATTTTCTGGCATTTTCTAGACATTTTCTGCATTTTTGTTTTTGTCATTGTATCTTTGTTACAGTTTCTATATTTTTTGTTATTATCATTTTATTACTCCTATTTTGCATTTCATTTGCATCCACCCCACCTTTAGTGGCCCTTGTATGATTGTTTGGAGCCCTATTGATAATACTATAGTGAGAAGAAGTTCACAACTCATGGCATCATGTGATAACACACTCATTGTGGACCTTGGGTTGTCTTGAGCTACTACTCCTATTATTTACAATAGTGCATTAGGCATGGATCCCACCTTTAGCAATGCTTTTCCTTCCAATAACATGCAAGTTGACACACAAAACGATCACATCTCACAAGAAAATATCATTAACATTCATGAGGACTTAGCACATTTACAACAAAACATGTGTCTTGAAAACATTTCAACCACTACAATTCCTACTATAGATAAAATCCATCATTTTCTTGAATGTAATGAAGGTTAGACATTATGAAACAAATTGTTGACATATACCATAAACATATTCCTTCCACCTCTAGTACATCTCAACCAACAAACATTGTGGTTAGTCAAGGAGGACTTAACACTCCTCCTTCCACAATAGCATCCATACCTACCTATACCACTCCCCAAGTTGCCACCACAATGCAAAAAGTTAGCAATGTGATTCCTTCCTCGACTATTCTTGCTAGCACTCCTAATTCGTATGTGGCATCGAATGTTTTCTACTCTTCCACCATACCATCTATTAGCATTCCATCCACTTTCCCTACTGCTACATACACTCCATCGCCACTTTCCCTTCCACCTCTCATCACGCAACTTTTCCAAACTGTCTCCTCCATGCAACAACAAATATCCACCATAAGTCAAAGTCAAAATGCACCACCCACCTATTATTTTTGTAGCATCCCATTATCCTTAGAAATATTAAGAACATCGATGCCACAAGGAATTGAGATACCTAGATTTGAGAAGTATGGAGGGAAGGGTGATCCTACTAATCATGTTAATGCTTACACTAAATTATGTAGTGACTTTGTTCTTGATGATAAACTGTTAGCCAAACTGTTTCCTAGGACCTTAAAGGACACTACCTTGGAGTGGTTTTCATCCTTACCAAATAATTTAATTTTTTCATTCAATGAACTAATTGATGCATTCATAAATCATTTTCAAGTGCACATGACTCCCAAAAAGACATTGGCTAATCTAATGATATGTAAACAAAATGTGGATGAAAAGGTAACCAATTTCATCTCATGCTATTAGTCACTCTATGCCCAAATTGATGTCAAGGTTTCTAATCCACATCTCCAAAAGATGTTCATTGAAAATTTACAAAGTCACATCCAAGATAAATTGACCATGATGAAATTTCCCTCTTTCATGCATTTATATACAGCCCTTTGTGACTATCATAATTTGATTAGTAGTCGTGATGCCAAGTCCACTACTAACCGAACTAAAAAGTTTGAACCTAGCACTCAAACAATTCACAACCCTTTTGAAAACCAAACAAAGGGTTCTTACAATTCAACCTCTCTCCTCAACAACGACCTCCACCCGTCAACAACCAAGTAAGAGTTGTTAAAGCCGCAATACCTTTTACTTATGGAGATCTAAAAAGATAGTTTACACCTTTACTAGACACTCTTCATCACACCATGACCCAACAATTATAGCAACATTTAACTAATTTACCTACTGTTAAACCATTGGATCCAACTAAACCTTTACCTCCAACCTTTCAACCCAACGGTTATTGCCATTATCATAAAAAAATTGGACATGAAACAAACCAGTGTAAGCATCTTAAACACATAGTGCAAGACCTCATTGATTCTAGTCATCTATCCATTTCAAATGCTAATGTTAAAGGAAATACATCTATTGCTCCACTCAATAAGAATTTGTAATTTTTTACCAATCCGATGCCCAAACATACTATGTCATTTGTCAAAGCTAGTGAAACTCAAAACACTAATGTGATGACTATTCATAAAGATATTGAACATTTTGATCCTATTACACATACCATTTCTATTAATCATATGCATGATATGTTATGAGCAATAGATTTTATCCCTCACAAGGTCCCAACTAAGAAATATCTTGATATTACTTTCTCTGCTAAGGATATTCTTCCAAATCTTCTCGATGGTCCTCTTTACATAGCTGGTTGTATTTATGATAAGCCAACTAATGGGATTCTCATAGATCTCACATGTGGCGAGAATTTGATCATTGAGGAATTTTTGGTATTACATGATCTTTATCAAGATGATTATGACAAACCAAGAGCATGGATAAAAACACACTATGGTTTTGCATGCCCTATGATAGGATCGGTCATTCTTCCATTACAGATAGGACCTAAGATAGTGGATGTAACATTCTCTATCATTCCACAATCAGATTAGTTTCGTTTGCGGCTAGGCCATCCATGGCTTCGCTCGATGAAAGTTGTCCCTTCAGTCATACACAAATGTCTAAAGCTTTTGCATGATGATGACATATTCACTGTTCACCATAGTGGCTTCAACCCTTTGTCTTCTAAAGGAAATTTCTCCTTAGAATTGTCTTGGCCAGAGCCCATGGAACCCATAACACCTCACAAAGAATTTTTTTTCATTGCTTACCAAAAATTTAAAGCAAAGAAAATTGTTGAATTGTCCCTCCACAACATATCCTCATTCACTTCTAATTCTCCCATCCTATATGAGACAATGCTTCAACCTAAACCTAAACCAACAACTCCAGATCGACCAACACTGAACACTTTTCCTTCATCATCCAAACACCCAAGAGATAATGAAACCAACCCCATCATTCCCCCTTGCATAAAACAAGTTTATAAAGTAAAAGAGAAAGTAATTGACCCACCTCCCATGGTTCCTTATGTTCCTCCCCTTAGGGAAGAAAATAATCCTATGGTGGATCAACCCACTCCTACACCAACACAACTTCAAAATAGAATCAAAAGAAACTGAGGTGTTAGGGAGTGTAGGAATCACCATCGTCTCCTTGCTCATTAATTACAAACTGAAGATAACAAAGAAAATCAACATCTTCAATTGATAGAAGCAATGCATGATGACCCTCCTCCCCAATCACAAAAAAATTATCCAATACAAAATAAAACTCATAATACACTTGTCATTAGACATTGTAATTTGTCCTCCTGTTGTAATTAATCTAGATGACGATGATGAGATAACTAAAATCAATGAAGAGGTTCATAATGATCTGAATACACTATTTTCCTCTTCCATGAGCTTAAATGACAAAACTCTTGCATCAAGTGCAGAACCTAGTACTTCCCCTAGTTCATCCCTTGCTCTTGTCCCTTTAGCTAGTTGTCCACCTTCTAAACATGATTGGGAGGCAGATGACTTGTTAGATGGTTGACTTGCATTCACCTTGCTAGCCTTTTACATTTTTCTATTAATTTTATATGTGTGTATTGTGTTCCCCTATGACATGACATTTGATGTTCTCTCTCTCTCTTTGTGCAATTCCTCTATTTGTACCTTCATTATTCTATATTTTGTACATTGCTTTCACTTTTTCTTTTCACTTTTTTTTTGTGTTTTCCTTTTGGGGATGACGCAAAGTGTAGAGATGCCCTATGTCTCTTCCATGTTGACCCACAAGGTCTTTTTCTTTGTTTTTCGCTTTTTTTTGTGTTCTCCTTTTGGGGATGACACTAAGTGTAGAGATGCCCTATGTCTCTTCCATGTTGACCCAAAAGGTCTTTCATTTTCCTTTTCACTTTTATTTTGTGTTTTCCTTTTGGGGATGACACAAGGCATTGAGACCGCAATGTCTCCTTCATGTTGACCCAAAAGATTTTTCATTTTCATTCACCTTTTCATTTTCCTTTGCTTGTGTTTTCCTTTTTGAGATGATGTAACGTGTTGAGACATCCTATGTATCTTCCATGTTAACCCACAATGGATCCTTCTTTTTCTTTTTTTTTCGCTCTCTTTGTGTCATTCTTCTAGTTCTATGTGTATTTGAGGAATGATGATAGTTTTGAGCTCTTTAATCAAAAAATTGCAACAATGAACATACTGACCCCAAATTCATAGATCCCTTATGTGTTTGGTGTGTTCCTTTTGGGGGGAAACCCCTATTCCTTTTGTTTCTTTTCATTTGCTTGAAGTAGCCTTACTTAGAAATGTATGACTTGGCATAGGGGCTTTCCAAGTTGGCTCTCATGTCATGTTTCTTTTTGCATTTTTCGCTACTTTAAAGTAATTGCTCACATAATGATGTGTAACAATTCCTTTAAAGTGGGGACATACATTGGCATTATTAATTTGTACTTTTTTCTTTTTCTTGGTTCTTAGTGCAACATTCTTGTTCCATACGATACATTTGTCATTTTTTGGATGAAATTGGGTATAGTGTCCTTCATAAGTGTGATTTATCTTAGCATATTGCATTCCTCTTAGTGGCCTAATGTGATGCATTGCATCCCCTAAGTTGTGAATATTCTATCCTTTGATTGGTCCTCTCTTGGAGACATTAGACACAATATTCCCTAAGTTATAGACCTTGCATGAACTAATCAAGACTCCTTTGAAAATTTCTTTTGCATGTTCTATTTTGCATTTACATGGCCACCTTGCATAACATAGCTTGCATGCCTATGGTTTCATTCCATTTGTTCATGATTTCTAAGCATACAAAGCTTTTCTTGTCTCATGAAGCACAAAACAATACTTTTTCTTTGTGGGGCCTTATTAAATTTATCAGGAGGTATAAATTTAGTATGGTTGAGCAGGAAGCCTATTCCAAGGCATGACCTTTCCCATAGCCACCTTATGGATTTCTCACCCTATGGAAGACCAAAATTTTCATGGCCCTAGATTGAGTATGTTGTGGATTTCTTACCCTACAGACAACCAAAAGTTTTGTGGCCCTAGAGTGAGTATACTTGGGCCTTTTCACCCGGCAGACATCCATGAGTTTCATTGCCCCAAAGTGAGTATGCATTTTCCAAACAAACGGCCTAGATCTAATCCACAATGAGCTAGACAGATGATTGAAGCTTGATCTAAATTTCCTTCATTCCTCTTCATCACTTTCATGTTTGTTCCTTTGTGCTTATGATTGGTTTTCCATGGGATCTTGATCCTAGGGGCTTGATCATCCCTCTTGATTAATGTTGTCTCATCTCACCAAGAATTAGTGCATTTGGATCCCTCTTGTTTGCATGTTCGGAAACTTTAGTGTGAGTTTGAAGCAAGTCCATCCTCTCACTAAAGTGGGGGCTAGCTGTGGACACAAAAAAAGTAATCTTTTTACTCTTTCTTGTTTTGTCCCTCCTTGTGCTTATTTGGCTTGATTTTTTCTTGATTTAATGTTGTAATGAGGCCTACACATTCACATTAGGTCTTAAATCTTTATGAATCATTAAGACTTTATGATGTCTTGTAAAGGTGTTGTGAAGTGTTGTAAGAAATTTTCACACTTTTCTAGACTCTTCTTATTATAATTCACCTACATACCCCCTTTTATCACTTACCAAGTCTTATTTCAAAGAGTTTTAAAATCTTGTAACTAACTTTCATGCTTTTCTAGACTTGTCATCACCAAATACACTTTTCTTATGCTTTATTTGGCCCCTTTATGCAATTATAGGTCTTAATTAAGTGTATTTTTTAATATAAACCTGAAAAACATCATTTAAGACAATGTAATTCTTGACACCCATTCACATGCCTTGAGTGGGACCCATTTTCCACTAGGGGTGAATAAGTCCCTCTTAGCACAAAAATAAAAATAAACTTAAATTACTAGTGGGTTTTTATTCTTAAAGACCTAAAGTTGGCCTGTGATGTGTTTTTAGGAAATTACGGCATCAGTTTTTATAAATACATGATTTTATATTCATTTTAACACCCATTCATTCATGCATTCAATCCATCCAAGCATTCACTCAAGCATCATAGTGCATCATTTAATCAAGCAATTATTAAGCATCTTGGAATAGCCATTGACATATCTTCAAACTTCAACATCAAGGGTTTGGTGAGTTTATGACATTGAATGTTATTTGTTCATCATTCATTCTTTATTTCATTTCATTATCAAGGTTTTGATTATCAAAGTGGGGTTTGACCAAGGAAAACCCCTATACTCTAACCCTTAACCCTTTTTCCCCTCTTTGCATGTGTGTCTGTAGGTCTTGTACGAAGATTTGTTAAGAAGAAAGGTGTCAAAAAGGTGTTGAAAATCCATCAAAGTCATTCAAGTCAAATATAACCCTATTTGAAGCTTGGAGACCTCTTTCAACCTATTTTTTGTAGATTCAGATCCAACCACTCGACAATCAGAAAACTATAGACCAAGACCCACAAAGTTGACTTTTAACTTTGCAGATTTTTATAGGTGGACTAATTCACCATCTATGGTGAATGATTCCCACTACTAGGCTAGAAAAAGAGTTTTCTAAAGTTTTGTGCTCCCGACATCCTAAAACCTATTCCAGTAGATTTTCCCAGAAATAGGACTAATTTTCCATCTTTAGCGAATGAGTCCTAGTGGATTTCAATATTGAATTTTGTAGCATTCCAGAACCTTCCTAGATCTGCTTTCAATTTCCAGGTGCACCCTGATTAGTTTCATTCAATTTTGTTCTGATTTCTTTATGTTTTCTAGTTCATGTTTGCATACAACACTTTGTTTTCAAACACTTCATATTTCTTAGTTTTGCATGCATAATCAATTGTTTTTATTCATTTTTTGCATTTAGATCATCTCATCTAGGAACATTACACCCACATCACATCAATATTTGAATGTTAACATTGCATTTTGGCACCAATCTTTATCCTTTTAGGTAAAAAATGCTAGAAGGATCATAAAGAATTAGGTTGTTGAAATCTTTGGTTACAAGGTGATCTCCAATGTTCTCTAAGGCTTGATGACAACTTTGACAACTTTTAATGACTTGACAACTTTTCTCCAACCTTATTCCTTAGGAAATATACAACCTATACCTACAAATCACACACAAAGGAGAGGGGGAAATGTTTTTGGGTTAGTGGATAGGGGTTTTCCTTGGTCAAACCCCATTTTGGAAATCAATCCTTTAAATGAAATCAAATAAGAATGGAGAATGATGAATGAAAAAATGACAAAGTTGCAACTTACCAAACCCTGCAATAAAGTGCTACAAATATGCTTGAGATGGCTGCAATGGATGTAGATCTTAATTCTTTCTTGAATGATGTTGATCTTGAATGAAACACTTGCTTGAATCACAAAACCCTACATCACAATTTTTAGCACAATAATAAACATTATGCATGAAATCCTTGACATGATAGTTGATACTTGAATGTTTCTCTAAAATGCTTGATAATCTGCTCTTGAATGGTCTTGAATGCTCTTGTGAATGCTTGAATGCTCTTGTAAACTCAAACTTGCTATAAGAATGCTCATTCATCTTGCTAGGTGTAAAATGAATGAAAGAAACTTGTATTTATACTTAATTATGCAAAAATTCTCAAAATTACAACACTACAAGCCAACATTAGATTTAGGAGAATAAAATCCCACCAAAATTTTGAATTAATTTTGATTTTGTGCCACATGGGACTCATTCACCCAAGGTGGTGAATGAGTCCCACTAGGCTTAATTTTTGGGAACAACTTTAAAAATGCCTAGATATGTGTGAAATCAAGTTTAGGAACAAAAGATCTAGGTGGGACCCATTCACCCAAGGTGGCGAATGAGTCCCAGATCACTAAATCTAGGTCATTCAAGCCTAAAACACCTGAATTATGATTGCCTAATGATTAGTGTCAGGATTATCCTCGAAAAGGTGCAATAAATGAGGCTTGTGGATGCAAATAGGGCCAATTCAAGCATAAGAAATCCAAATTATTAATGAAAATTGTAAAAAGTGTGAAAGTGTGTTATAACACTTAAAATAAGGCAAGATTAAGATTTATTTTGATTAAAAAGAGGTTTATTAGGTTTAGTTAATTAATAAGACCTTAGAAAAGTGTGGAAGTGAGTTACAACACTTCACAACACTTTAGCGAGGTACCATTTAAATACATTAGTTTGTTGGCATATGGCTTCTAGTGTTGTCATTGATGGCAACCTAAGTCATTATTTTGGTCTACAGATCAGAATTTTTTCCTACCGGCAGGCAGAGTCAAGAACAGAGTTTTACCGGAAGTGAGAATGAAGAATAGGGTATCTGGTTAGTATGTCGATTTGTATGCTTCACTAGATTATCATTTTAGGTTGTGGATCTCAAGGAGGATTGTTGAGCATCTATATTATCTTATTGTTAAGTTTTGTGTTGTCGCATTAATCAGTGTATGAGTTAGGAGATCTGGCAAGATTATTTTTTTGTTTATTTGCTCATGGTGGCCGACTTGGTGAATGTAGCATGTCGCGGATGTATGAGTAATTGTTTAATTGTTTCTTGTGTTGGACATTTTTTTTGGGGTCCCAGCATAATATTATTTGACTTTGATGAGTGTGCATTAAATATAATTTTTTATTTGAGCCGACAATTGAAGAATTTTTCATATTTCCCTAAATCTGACTTGAAGCGATTGAAATCCTTGATAGAGGATATATATATGTGAGTTAGGGTAATTCATTTTGATATGTGAGTAGGTGTGAAGAGCATAGTAGATGTGTGTGCAAATATCAAAAAATAAGTTGAGAAAATTTTTCTTGTGCAGAAGAGGATTTTGTAAAGTGAATTAAGGCAGAGCAGAGCAAAGTGTAGAAGCAGATAGAAGGTACAGAATCTGATCTATGAGCCTCACCAGAACTAATACCAGGAATTTGCAGATGCTACTTTCTCAGTTTAACCTTTTTTTGTAATCCAAACATTTTGTAATGAAATGTGCCTTCCTAATTTTGAGCAGTGAGCTCTAGGCAGTGTGTCTGAATGCATGTGCATTACCTTTTTCTTCATACTTTTAATAGAGTATAAATTGTGGATTAATCTCCACTGTGGTTTTTCCCCTAATAGGGTTTCCATGTAAAAATCTTGGTGTTATGGTGTTTTGATTGTTTTCTTCATGTGCTTGCATCTTTACTTTTGTTGAAATGTTGTAAATGGGTTAAGATTTTAAATGAAATTTAAATATTTTTGAACACTGATTCACCCCCCCTCTCAGTGTTCCTTGAGTCCAACAATTGGTATCAGAGCTAGTTCCTCTAAAGAAGTTTAACAACTTGAGGTGGATCTTCGAATGCAATGGACTCTGGTAGTCTTCAACAGCATATTTTGGTGGCAATTGATGATCTTGATCAGTCTAAAGCAAAAGTCATGGAATTAAAAGAAAAACTTAAGGATGTTGAAAAAATAATTCAATCATTGAAGGATAAAATCAATGAGTCAAGAGAAAAGAGGAAGGACCTATGTGATCAGCTAAAGCAGAAAGAAAATAAAATCCTAGAAGATGTTCACCTAAATCAGATCTTATAAGAAATAACTGAAGAATGTGAAAAGCTTGCTAGAGACAATGTTCCTCTAAAGCTTGAGATGGAATCTATGGTAATGAGGCAAACTAAGGAGATTGAAGAAAGAAATAAGAATGAGGAGAATTTGGGTTGATTCTTAAAAGAAAGATCTGAAGAATGTAGTAGAGTTAATAGTGGATTCATTCAACTGGAGATTGAATTGCAACAATCCAGAAATAATGAACAAGAGCTTGAAAGATAGATAGTCATTCTCAGAGATGAACTCACTACTACAAATGAATACAAGAAGTTTAAGATCAGTTCTGCTAAGCTTGATGAGTTGACTAAAGGACAGAAGGATGCAAATGACAAGAGAGGTCTTGGATATGAGAAGGGAGAAAGCTTTGGATCTGAACATGAGGATTCTAGACAAAGAAATCAGATGAACAAAGGAAGAAAGTATCTGGTAAGATAACCCAATGCTCAAAAGTTTAATGGTCATTGCTTTTCTTGTAATAAATTTGGTCATATGGCTTCTCAGTGTAGAAGTAAAATAAATTCAAGTAGTCCATCATTTCATGATCAGTGTTTCAGTTGCAACAAGTTTGGTCATAAGTCAACTAAATGCAGAAGTATGTTTGTTAGTGTAAGGAATGTTAAATGCTACACCTATGGAAGATTTGGGAATATTGTTAATAAATGCAATTCAAGAGGAAATCAATGGAATGAATGGTCTAGACAAAGAAATCATGTGTGTTACAATTGCAACATATTTTGTCACATTGCAAGATTCTGCAGGAACAAAAACATGGATAGAAGAGGTCTGGTATACAAAGGCAGAATTTCATAGATAGATGATAAAGGAAAATGGAAAATGGAAGTGGAAGAGATAAGAGATCATATGAAGAAAACATGGGTAAGGAAGAGTGAATCTAATGAAGGAAATAAGCCCGCACAGAAGCAGGTTCCGGTAATTCCTCCAGAAATTAATCTCAGTCCATTGGCCTAGGAATATTTTTTCAAGAAAATCCTTTGTCCCCCTATCGGTAGTTTTCACCAAAATGTAAGAAATTTTTAGTAATTGTGCTCAATAGTTACAAATTGTATCGGTGGTCATTTATGCAAAAATTTGAGAAGTAGAAGGTCCACAGATGAATTTTTCTTTTTGCTATCTAAGAAAGTAGAGTATCAGGAACACCTAGGGAAAAAAATTTAATGTGATAAAGAGGTTAGGGGTGTGAGTTATAAAATGGAATTTGGAACCCTCATTTGTCACTATGCATTGAAGAAAAATAGGAGAGCCTTTGCAGCAGAATTTTGGAGTAAAGACATTTTGGTGGAAAATTCATCAGGTATTTCAGTTGCTTGTAAAATTCTCACTAAATTTGGTGTTTGGTAGAAAACTTGTTAGGAACGGAAGGAAAAATGAAGCAAATCAAAGGAATTGTGAATTTAGATGAATACATCAGTGAAAAAATTAGGGATGTGAGAAATATGTTTTCGGCTGATGAATTGAAATGGCTTGAAGGTAATCAAGAATTTAACTAGTTTATGCAATGTTGGGGATATTCTAAAAAAGAAGTCAATTCAAAACAAGGAGGTCAAAACCCTAACCGGAGTAACAGGAGATCAAAGGGCTTTGATAATTTTGATGATAAAATATTCGATAACAAGGTACATTGTGCATGGAATTTCATACAAAACATTTTCCAAAAATAGGGAAGGCACAACCTTGGCAGGCACAGTTTATATCTCTCATAAAATGATAATGGAGGATCATGATTTTGATCTGTGTGGATTGCTAAAAGATCAACTAATGGAAAAAGTGTAACTAACAAAGGAGGCAGATTACCCCTTCAGGTTTGGTACCTTGGTCATATGTCTTGTGATGTATTTTTTGAGTTGCTTGTCGTAGACCAATAATGTTGTATGGAAAGAAAATGAACCAGTTTGTAAACAAATTTTTTATGTTCACTCTAATACTTTGGAAAATTGTGAGCAAGAGTATGCAAATTTCATTAAAAAAATTCTAGGGAAGTTTGGAGCAATTATCATTGCCATTCCGGTAAGAGAATGTGAAGTTGTATCTTCTTCTAGTGAGATGGAGAGAAAGAAGAAAATATCACAAGAGATTGTTGATTACACTCCTCTGGCACACAAAACTCCAAAAATTGAAGGAAAAGGTAAAGATCTAGTGATTGTAGACATACCAGATGAAGAATATGATGAGTACACTCCAAGAGAAGAACCTGAATCAGTTGAACTGAATGTAGTTATGGCAAAAGGAAGTAAAGAAGAAGGTGTTTTATCCAAAGCAAAGATACTGCAGCTTGTTTAGGAGAAAGATGGGATGTAGAGAATTGCAGACATATGGTCTAAGAGACCCTCTTATGAGTAGGACCTAATCGATAACACATTGAGTACTTATTTTGCGCACAATAATATTGGTTTGGAGAGTTTGCATAATGTGTTTCCTGAAGAGATGATTGAGTGCATTAAGGATGCCATGGTCTCTAAGTCTTCGGACAGGAAAGAGGGACAAATAATTCTACATTTGAAGGAGCAATTCAGGATATCTCTCACCAAACTAAAAATTCAAATAAATTTGTTGAGGCAATTTATAAATACAGTCAATAACATCTAAAACTATTGTCATTGGCCTCATGCAGTTGGGAGATACAAAGATAAGCTGGAGCAGATTGAATCTGAGCTGAACAAAATAGGTTAGGATTATAACATGTTTCAGGATCAAGATGGTGTAGTTAAGAAAAGGATGTTGTAAAATACTTGAATGCTTCAAATATGAGATGAAATGCTTGAATGAGTGAGGAGATGTAAAATGAGGTGAAAATCACTTATTTATACAATTCTTATGCCTTAGTTTCCGTTCATACCTCATCACAGGCCGACATCAAGTGATTTTGAATAAAATCCTAAAAGGAAATTTGAAATATTTTGAATTTAGGGCCAAGGGAGACTCATTCGCCACCCATGGTGAATGGGTCCCACCTAGGACCTCAAAACAAGTGTCGGGAAAAATGTTGTAATTAATGTTATTTGTTGGGATAACATTCAAAAAATACACTTAATTACAACTTATGAGAGCATAAAGAGACCAAATAAAGCATGAGAAGGGTGTAAATAGTGAAAATATGCCTACAAGAGTGTGAAAGCTTGTTACAAGACTTTACAACACTTCAAAATAGGACTTGATGAGTAAAAAGGTGACTTTTAGGTAAATTGCATTAAATAAAGTCTAGAAGAATGTAGAAATGTCTTACAACACTTCACAACACCTTCACAAGACATCGTTCTTTGAGTTTTAGTACCTAAATAAGCATGTTCAAGCCATGTTACATCATCAAATCAAAGTAACATAGTTCCAATACCATGAAACAAGACCTAAAAGGCCATGCAAATGACAAGGGGCCATTTTTCTATGGCACATTTAGCCCTCACTTTAGTGAGAGGATGAACCTGTTTCAAACTCACACTAAAGTAGCCATGAACATCGAGGGGAGGGTTCAAATGTACTTAGGTTAGCAAGATGGAATGACAACAATCAAGAGGGATGATCAAGCCCCTAGGATGAAGATCCCATGGAAAACTAGACATAAGAATAGAGGAACACACAAGTACATTGAAAAGAATTATATGAAGCTTCGATTGTCAATCCAACTAGTTGTGAAAATAGATCTAGGCTGATTGAAAAATAGAATGTGTACTCACTCTGGGGCCATGGAACTCCAAGCTGTCCACGGGGTGAGAAAGCCCAATTGCATACTCACTCTAGGGCCATGGAACTAGTTGTCTGTAGGGTGATAAAGCCCAAAAACGTAAGATACATATGGTAGTTGGTATGCACTCACAAACAAACAAAAAAGTGGCTATGGGGAAAATTCATGCCGCTAGGTGGGCTTCCCGCTCAACCACATTAAAGTTATACCACTTGATAACTTTAACAAGGTGCCACAAAGCAAAAGGAATGGGTATCGATTCGAGCTTCATGAGACAAGCAAAGCTTTGTATGCTTAGAACTCATGAACAAACAAGATGGCACCACAGGCATGCAAGTTGTGTTATGCAAGGTGGCCATACAAAATGCAACAATGTAAAAATGCAAAAAAATAAAACGTAAAAAGATGTTCAAAGGAGTCTTGTTCAGTTTATGCAAGGTTAGTCACTTAGGGAACATTGTATCTAATGTCTCCAAGAGAGGACCAATCAAAGAATAGTATATTCACAACTTAGGGTATGTATTGCATCGCATCAAGCCACCAAGAGGAATGTAATATGCTAAGAAAGATAATACTTATGAAGGACATCAAACCCAATGTCATCCACAAAGTGATAAACACATCATATAAATGACAAGGCTACACTATGAACGAAGAATGTAATTAAATTAATGGTAATGTATGCCCCCCACTTTAAAGGAATTGCTACACATCATTCTGTGAGAAGTTACTTTAAAGTAGAGAAGAAAAGAAAAATAAAAAATAAAACAAGACATGAGAACCAACTTAAATATCCCTATGCCAAGTCATATGTTTCGAAGTTAGGCTATGTCATGTCAAGGAAAAGGAAAAGCAAAGAAAAGGGAGTTGCCCCCCAGAAAAGAAATCACACCAAATACATAAGGGATCTATGGATTTGGGGTCAGTATGTTCATTGTTGCAATGTGTTTTTGAAATAGCTCAGAACTATCATCATTCCCCAAGGCACATAGAACTGGAAGAATGACACAAAGAGAGCAAAAACAAAGGAAAAACAAAGTTTGTTCTAGGTCAACATAGAAGAGACATTACGGTTTCAATACTTTGCATCGTCCCCAAAAGGATAACACAAGCGAAATGAAAATGAAAAGGTGAAAGAAAAGAAAAAGCTTTTGGGTCAACACGAAGGAGACATTTTGGTCTCAGTTCCTTGTATCATCCCCAAAAGGAGAACACAAAACCAAAAGGAGAAAAATACAAAGACTATTTGGGTCAACATGGAAGACACATAGGGCGTATCTACACTTTGTGTCATCCCCAAAAGGAGAACACAAAACAAAAAGATAAAAAGACAAGGATCTTTTGGGTCAACATGGAAGAGACATAGGGCGTCTCAATGCTTTGCATCTCCCCAAAAGGAGAACACAAAAAAAAGTGAAAAAATAAGAAAATTTTGGGTCAACATGGAAGAGACATAGGGAATCTCTACACTTTGTGTCATCCCCAAAAGGACAACACAAAATGAAATGAAAAATAAAATTCACGATGAATAGAAGAATAGAGGTACGAATAGAATAATTGTACAAAGAGAGAGAACATCAAATGCATGATACGGGGGAACACGATACACACATGAAAAGGAAAATAGAAAGAGAAAAGTAAAAAGGCTAGTTAGGAAAATGCAAGTAAACCATCTAACAAGTCATCCACCTTTGAATCATGTTCAATGTAATGCAAGGGTGGTTGACTATCCAAAGGAATAATTGCAAGTGCCGAACTAGGAGTCCTACCAAGTTCTTCACTTGGTGGAGAGGATGTATCATTTAGGCTCATTATAGATGAAAATAAAGAATTTAAATCGTTATGCACTTATTCATCTATTTTGGAAATCTCTACATCATCATCACCATCAGCATCATCATCAAGATTAATGACAATAGGAGAATGAACAATGATTTCTAAAGATGGATGTATCAAAAGTTGAGGTTGTTGGATTGGTTCAATTTGTTGTGATTATTGCACAGGGCTATCTTGTGGCAGGTTAAGAGAAGGAGGGTGGTCATCTATTACTTCTATCAAAGGTAAAGGTTTATTTTCTTTATCTTATTCTATGTGAGATTGACGAGCAAGGAGGCAATGACGATGCCTATGTTCCCTAGCACCGCAGTTTCGTTTAATTCTATTTTGGAGTTGTGAAGGTGTAAGAGAAGATTGAGTCATCATATGTTCTTCTACTTCTGAAGGGGGAAGAATAGAAGAAACCAAAAAGGAAGGATCAACCACTTTCTCTTTCTCTTTATACACATGTTTAAGGCAAGGAGGCTGAGCAAGGTTTGTTTCATTTTCCCTTGGTCATTTAAACGATTGCGGGGCAATGTCAAGGGGTGATTATTCAAGAGGTTTGAGGGTTTTCTCAATGTTAGACTCAGGCTAAAGCATGGTTTTGTCTATGATAGGAGGTGCAGAAGTGGGTGGGGTGGGTGGGGATGAGTTACGGAGATATAATTCAGCTATCTTTTTGGCTTTAAACTTTTCATAAGCTATGAAAAAGAAGTCCTTGTGAGGGGTGATAGATTCCATAAGTTCAGGCCAAAAGGCTTCTAATGAGAAGTTACCTTTGGAAGATAAAGGATTAAATCCACTATGATGCATGGTGACTATCTCATTATCATGTGGAAACTTCAAACACTTATGAACAACTAATGGGACCACTCTCATTGAGTGAAGCCAAGGGAGGCCTAGCCACAAACAAAATTGGTTAGATTGTCGAATAATTGAAAATTTTACCTCTAAAGCTTTAGGTCTTATTTGTAAGGGTAGCACGATCGATCAAATCATAGGGTAGGAAAAACTAGTATGTGTTTTGATCCATGCAGTTGGTTGATTATATTCATCTTAATATAGCTCATGTAATACTAGAAACTCTTTTGTGATCACGTTCTCACCACAAGTGAGATCTATTAATATCCCATTAGTGGGATTAGAATAGATTCTACCAGCTATGTAGAGAGGACCAGCAAGAAGCTTTTGTAGTATGTCTTTAATAGAAAAAGTGATATCAAGAGACTTAGTGGTTCAGCCCTTATGAGGGATAACATCTATCATAGCCACAAAGTTATCCATAGGACTAACTTGGGTAACAATAGGAGTTGTATCATGTTTTTCACTATTTGTATCAACAGTCATTACATTAGGGTTTGAAGGTTCACTAGCCTTGACAAACAAGGTAGTATGTTTAGGCATGGGGTTGGTGAAAATTTGTAAATCTTGTTTAGGGGGTGCAACGAACTTATTACCTTGATCATTAACACCCTCAATGGACAAATGGCCTAACTCAATGAGGTCTTGAAGTAATGTTTTGGATGCTTACAATGTTCAGTGTCATGTCCATTTTGGTGATGAAAGTGACAATAAGTGTTAGGCTTGAAATTGGGTGGTAACAGTTGGTTTGGATCAAGTGGTCTAATAGGCGGCAAAGTGAGCATGTGTTTTTGAATTAACTGGTTCATCAAGTATTATGGAGAGTATCAGGTAAAGGAGTGAATTTTCTCTTTGGATCCCCATAATGATAAGGCGTAGCTTCCTTAATAGCGCCATTGAATTTTGAACTTGTTGGGTTGGTGGCAGTTGTGGTTGACAAACTGGATTAAACTGTAAAAAGCCTCTATTAGGTTTGTGTAATTTTTGTGTGTTATTTTGGTTTTGATTGGTGTGTCCTAGTTTTTCAACTCGGCTAGAAGTGGATTTTAAATCATGACTTGAAACTGAATTTTGATATTCACATAAGGTTGTACATAAATGAATGAAGGAAATTTCATCATGGTGAGTTTATCCTGAACATTGGTGTGCAAGTTTTCAATAAACATATTTTGTAGATGTGCATCTAGAATCTTGACATCAATTTGATCATATAAGGATTGGTAACGTGAGATGAAATCCGTCACTTTTTCATTTGTATTTTTTCTACATCTCATAAGGTCTACCATTGTCTTTTTAGGTGTCAAATGAACTTGGAAGTTACTAATGAAAGCATCCACCAATTCATTGAATGAACGGATGGAATGATTGGGCAAGTTGGAAAACCATTCTAATGCAGTATCTTTCAAGGTCCTTGGAAAAAGTTTGGCTAAAAGTTTATCATCAAGGAAAAACTCACTACACAAAGTTGTATAAGCATTCACATGGTTGATAGGATCTCCTTTTCCTCCATATTTCTCAAACCAAGGCATTTATCCCTTGTGGAATCAGGGTACATAATATTTCTAAGGATACGGGGTTGCTACAAACATGGTATGTGGTAGGAACCGGTTGACCTTGACTAATGGTGGAAAGTTGATGTTGTATAGATGAAACAGTGGTAAGGATTTGTGTAAGAAGGGGATTAGGGTATGTGGGTTGGGGTGGAAGGGAAAATGGTGATGGAGTGTAAGTGATGTTAGGGGAAGTGAAAGGAATGCTAAGGGGTGTGAAAGTGGTGGAAGGGACTTGTGATGCCACAAAAGAAGTAGGAATGCTAGTGGAAATCGGGAAAGAAGTAGTCTGAGGCATAGTTGTATGGACTTGTGGATTGGTATAAGTTGGTATGGATGCTATGGTTGAAGGGGGAGGAACTTGAGGTCCTCCTTGGGTTATAGGAATGTTTGTTGATTGGGTATTTGAAGAGGTATGTTTATTGTAAATCTCAACAATTTTCTTCATCACCTGCAAGCCATCATCACTTTCAATCAAATGATGAATATTCTCAATGGCGGGTATGGAATTTGTTGAAATGTTTGCAAGTGACAAGTCTTGTTGTAAATGTGCAAAGTCGTCATGAATATTAATGACCTTTTTCTTGCGGGAAGGAGTTGTTTTGGGTGTCAACATTCATTGGATGGAAAGGTGAAGGCATGGAAGTGGTATTGTCAGGGCCTAATGCACCATTGTCCATACTAGGAGTAGGAGCTCATGAGATCCCAAGGTCCACAACGAAAGTGTTATTGTGGGATTCCATGAGTCTAGAACTTTTTCTCACTAAAGTATTATCAATGGGGTGCCAAACACTCATGCAAGTACCACAAAGGAGGGGTGAATGAAAATGTAAGCTAATCTAAGAGCTCTAAAATGCAAATAATAGAGATTCTACTAATTGTAATAGAGATCAAACTACAGGAAACAGAAATGTAAACAAATGCCAAAAAAATGCCAGAAATGATCTCTAAAAAGTGCAGAGGGACTGATTTTCCCTAGGTGGCGAATGAGTCCCAATATGAAGTTTTTTAGTGTTTTTCAAAAATTTAAAGATGATTTAAATGCTCTACAAGATGCAATAATTGATGCAGAATGTAGATTTTTACTTTTTTCAATGAAAGGTAATGCAAAAATGAAAGCTAAATGAAGTTTTCACTAATGCAAAATGAAAGGTCCTAGAATGCAATAACAAATCAATGTCCTAATTGAATGCTAATGCAAATGGAAACTAAGATGAAATATGTGAATGCAATTAGAAATTCAAAGTGTTCAAAAGTTAGGTTCACCAAAATGAAACATAGACCTTTAGGACCCTATGGACTACTCTTGCACTTCTAGGGTTTTTCACCTAAAAGGAGAGAGATAGGGCCAAAAATGCTAATGTATCACTCAAATCAGAATGTATGCAATGTTGTTTAATGTAAATGAACTTAACTAAATGCAATTGACTAATCTGAATCACTGAAAATGAATGCAAAAGTGCAATTACAACTATGTTTGAAAACACATTGTGATATGCAAACAACTATGTAAAGGAAGAAATAATGAAAAATAGAAAGTACAGGGATGAATCTAAGTGCACATGGATGAATTTTGATGATTCTTGAGTGTTTTGAATGCTGATGGAAATTACTAAATTTTCATAGTGGGACTCATTCGCCCAGGGTGGTGAATTAGTCCTCCTAGTGAAAAAGTGTCGAGAACTAGTTTATGTCTATCGGGATCTTGAATCTAACAAAATTAAGATTTCTAGTCCTAAGGTTGGACTCATTCACCATGGGTGATGAATAATTCCTCTCCCAAATTTCTAAAAAATTAAGAGACAACTCTGCAACACCAAATCTGGAAAAGTCTACTTATCGGGTTGTCGAAGTCAATTCTGTAGAAAACAGAAAAATATCTCTCTCCAAGCTTGAATTTGACTCAAGTTGACTTGGAAATAAATCTTCAACACCTAATAACCTATCAAATCTGCATACAAAGAGTTGTGAACAAACATGCAATAGGGGGAAAATTATTTAAGGTTAGTGAATAGGGGTTTGCCTTGGTCAAACCCTACTTTTGGTAATCAAAATTTCAATAAAATAATGAAATGCAAAGGAATGATAAACTAACAACATGCAATTTCTATTAACTTACCAAACCCTTGATAATGCAATTCTAAAGTAATGTTAATGGTTGCTTCAAAGTGCTTGAAAGGATGTTGTAAAATGCTTGAATGCTTGAAATATGAGATGAAATTCTTGAATGAGTGAGGAGATGTAAAATGAGGTGAAAATCACTTATTTATACAATTCTTGTGCCTTAGTATTTGTTCATACCTCATCACAAGCCGACATCAAGTGATTTTGAATAAAATCCCAAAAGGAAATTTGAAATATTTTGAATTTACGGCCAAGGGGGACTCATTCACCACCCATGGTGAATGGGTCCCACCTAGGACCTAAAAACAAGTGTCAGGAAAAATGTTGTATTTAATGTTATTTTTCAAGATAACATTCAAAAATACACTATATAATGGTTCATTCATCTGCCCTACAAACAATAGAAGCAAGGTTAATGCTATAATGGGGGGAAGTAGAAAGAGGGTGAAGCTGACTAGCTGTGAGAAGCATAAGAGAAATGTGAAGGTTTGGAGGAAAATCAACCGGGGTGGGCTGCAGCCTTTCATTGAAAAGCTACATGGTCCTAACCCAAAAGTTACAGAGTATTTTTTGAAACATTGGAAGAAAGGTGAAATTATCCTTTTAGGGAGGAAGGTTACGGTGGATGAGAACCTCATTGGGGAAATCACTGGTCTATCGACCGAGGGGGTTAAATTTTTTCATGATAGAAAGTTTTTGGATGAATTTGTTATCAATTTTCCCAAAACTAGTGAGGAAAGGGAGGAATTGGTTAAAATTTCTAATAGTTATTTCAATGCTAGGACAGTCAAGAAAATATGGAGGGAGGTGCTCAAAATTCTTATGGAGTACATTACGCTGGATGGCAGATTTACCAGAGTCTATGGTCACCATTTTTCTCTCCTCAATCACATTCAACACAAGGTAAGGGTCTCCTTTCCTCACTACTTGTTGTTCTCCTTGAATAATAGTATTGAGGAACACAGAAAAAGTCCTAAGAAGAATCCAGTCCTACATACTGGCCTTATTCAGCTTATTCATGAGCATTTTAAAAATATGTCATCCTTTTCTAACCCTTTAACAGCTTTGGCCTCGAAAGGATATGATACTGACATTAGTATGTTTGAGGAAAAAGATGACTCAAACACTGAATGGGAAGAGGAAGATCCTCCCTCCCCCAAAAAGAAAAGTAAGAAAACCCTTCTGAGAAAACCCTTGAACAAATAAGAATGCTCTGCAAAAACCCCCATTGGCACTTCCCAAGAGACGAAAATCAAGAAGGATCCCCCTGCAAATAAGTTGGTTTCTTATTCTAAGGATTCTCCAGAGGAGCATTATGTTTCCCCTAAAGCCATTGAGGATTCTTATACCTCTTACCCTACCATAGATAGAGAGAATAGACCCAAATTCCTTAAAGATCTCAATCTTGATGACCACTACTTCAAGTCGGATAGGGAATTTCCCGATGATATTATGGCAATTGCCAAAAATGGGGTTGTCGACTACTTCAGAATCACGAAGTGGGTTTTCATGAGATCAAGAACCTTAGCTTAGAAAATAGGGTTGTTACTAGCAAGCTGGATGAGATGGAAGCTAAAGGGTTATCCCAAAATACTATTGAGGTTTTGTGGACTATGGAAGAGAAGAGGTTGATGGTCGAGTGCCTTCAAAGAACTATTGAGCGCATGGACAAGATGAAGTTGATTACGAGAATAAGGTTAAGCATCTAGAAAGGGAAATTAGAAAAATCAGGGAAACAATGAAAACCATCATGGAGCATAGCCACAGAGTTGTGAAACAAAATGCTACTAGTTTGAGCACAATGGTTGAGAAATTGGAAAATACCCATCAGGGGTCACTATTTGTGGACTTGGAAGTTGACAAGGATAAAATCAAGAAAGAGGATTCTAGCCCTTCGAAGAGGACTAGAGCCAACCTGAAGAGAAAAGTGGATTCTTCACCTCAGGAGATCCAGGATCTGAAAAAGGTGACCCAGGAGATGTGCAACCTTGAAGTTGAGGTTGCTGAGACTTTAAAGTCCTTAGGTTAGCTTTGTTTGTGCTTGGTTCTAGCTTCGTGCTATATTTTTGTTGGTTCTTGATTGGTGGTTGTTGTCCTTTTTTGTTTTTTCTATTTTGCAGCCTTCCTTTCTTTGGGTACTCTAATGGCTTATTTTTCTTTGGTTTGTAAACTTTGTGGTTTCGGGTCCCTGTAAAACCTATTTTTTCCTTTATCAAAAAATTCAAAAATACACTTAATTACAACTTATGAGAGCATAAAGAGACCAAATAAAGCATGAGAAGGGTGTAAATAGTGAAAATATGCCTAGAAGAGCGTGAAAGCTTGTTACAAGACTTTACAACACTTCAAAATAGGACTTGTTGATGAGTAAAAAGGTGGTTTTTAGGTAAATTGCATTAAATATAGCCTAGAAGAATGTAGAAATGTCTTACAACACTTCACAACACCTTCACAAGACTTTGTTCTTTGAGTTTTAGTACCTAAATAAGCATGTTCAAACCATGTTACATCATAAAATCATAGCAACATAGTTCCAATACCATGAAACAAGACCTAAAAGGATGTGAAAATGACAAGGGTCCATTTTTCTATGGCATAGTAGAGTCAGAGGTAGACCAAATTTCAAAGGTAAAGGAAGAAATTCTTGTAACGTACAAAAAATCAATCCTTTTCCATGCTTAATTTGGGAATAATTGATATAAAATTAACATAAGTATTCCTTTTTCATGCTTAATTTTGGAATAATTGATATAAAATTAACTTAAATATGCCTTGATTTAGGGTTGTAATGTGTTTTACACATTCACACTAAGTCTAAGGCCCCTTTTAACTAAAATTTACTTAATTTATGTATTATTTAGGGTGAACTATAAAGTGTTTCATTACACTTCACACTAATCTATGGTTTCATTAATTAATTGTGGTTAATTGAGGTTAATTGGCCCCTTTAATTCAAATTAAATCTTTATTAATTACATTTTCTTAAGGATTTATCCTGACACCTAATAGTGATACTGCATGACACTTACATTGGAAAAATTGGTGTCTTAGAAATCTATGCTATGACCCATTCACCTTTACTAGTGAATAAGTCCTCCTAACATAGGACACCCCTTTCTTGGAATATTTGAAATGGGTTTTTGATGTTATTTCATCCCCCCAAAGCATGGTCCTAGAAATGTGTGCTAGCACCCATTCACCCAAGGTGGCAAATGGGTCCTCTTCACATAGGAAACCCCTTTTTGAATTTAATTATGGCAGGATTATAAATATTTTCAATCATAGATCTGATGTCAGCTTGTATTATTTGAATTTTTGGGTTAATTCTTAAGTTTAGTATAAATATAGTGTTTTTTATTAGATGAAAAATAGGTTTTGAATGGACCCGAAACCATCAAGTTTTAAGGGGACCCAAAACCCACACAAAGAAGAGCAAGCTACCCTAAAGATAGATTCAAAGTCAACTAGCAATGCAACAGGGAAGCAGCAAGCCAGCAACCAGCCAAAAGTTAGCAGGTTTCCCATAAAAGAACCAAGATATTACATGAATCTTGAACTCGTTGATTTTGATGGGACCAACAACCCACTATAACCCATTGGTTTTGACGAGACCACCAACCCATTAAAACAAGGTTTTGATCAAGACCTTAAACCCAAATTTGTGGATTTTGAAGGGATCCACAACCCTGTACAACCATTAATTCTTAAGTTTAGTATAAATATAATTTTAATTCATAGTTTCATCCTAGAACTTCATAAGACATCCTAGCAAGTTCAAATTATCACTAGGGTACATTCACAAGAGCATTATAAAGCATTTCAAAGGAATTTAAAGGAAGATTTTCAAGGTTTTATTATAGTAATACAAGGTCATATCATAATGTAAAAGGAATAGTGCATCAAGCATATTATTGTGCTAATGTTGTTGATGTATCATTCAAGATCTATTTTCAAGCATTGTTTCACATTTAATTCAAGATCAAGATCTACATTCTACATGGCCACTTCATGTTAGTTTGCATATTTATGTTCTAAGACATCATCCAAGGTATCTTTATTTCATGTATTTCATGCTTCATGCTTTAATTTCATTATTTCATCACAAGGTTTAATTACCTAAATGGGATTTGACTGAGGAAAACCCCTCTCCTCTAACAATCAACAATTTTTTCCCCTCTTTGACATGTTTTTGTAGGATTTAGGTTGAAGATCAAGTGGAGAATAAGATTGAAGAAAAATTTGTCAAAATTTTCAAGTTGCAAATTTATCATCTACATTAAAAGATCATGAAAATGAAGCTACAAGATTTGTTTTAGACTTTCGAGAATTGAAAACTTGGAATTCAGAAGTGTGGAGATTGAAGAACAAAACCTAAAATTCAATTTTCTAAACTGCTAATAGGGACCCATTCGCCACTAAAGGTGAATGAGTCCTGTATGACCTAAAAACAACAAATTTTCAATAAGGTACACATTGTTTTAGCCTCTCAAAACTTCCCTCATTGTTGTTATAACAGTTAGGAGTCATTTCTAATTGTTATTTGCATTTTTTAGCCCTCATAATTGAATGAAACATCCCCTAGAAAGACAAAGTGGTTTATCATCTTGTTGATTCATTTTGATAAACCCTATTTTCATATGTTTCATTTTGGTGAGCCCAATCCCTTTTAACATCCTAATTTCTAATTTGGAGCACATTAAAACCATAGATCTTAGTTTTGCAAAAGTTTGCATTAAGTTTGCACTATTTGCATTACATTTAGGGTTCTTTAAAAATGCATCAGTTGCATTGCATATAGGGGTTTAATTTTGCATTCTTGCATTGTTTAAATCTAAAAAATTCAAAATTTTGCATGCATATTACATTGATCTTACATAGTGTTTTCATATTAGCATAATTTTCATCATTTATATTCAAAACTTGAGTCAAAATTGCATTTCTAAAGGTTTCATATAGGTCATCAGTTACCCTTCATTTCACTTGCATTAGGTCATCAAATTCTAGAAATTTTTGTCACAAGAGTTACAGTTTGAAACTAGGCACAAAAACACATAAAACAACTTAAAATTTACAATTTTCACCTTTTTAAAACCATGATCTAGGACCCATTCACCCTAGGTGGTGAATGAGTCCCTGCCTGAACTACATTTTTTGGCATCTAAAACTCATTGAAAAACACTTAAAAATCAGTAAAAACATATCAAAAAATCCTCATCTAGGACCCATTCGCCACTACTAGCAAATGAGTCCATAATAAGGTCCTGATTTGAATTTTCTAGAATTTAAAATCTTTATTTTAGGCTTCTATTTACTACTGTTGCATTTTTGTTTTAGTTTTCTAGTTTTTTGTTTCACTAAATTCATTGAATCTAGCTTCATTTTCTTCATTTAAAGTATATTTCAAATTCAAAATGGCATTTACAACAATTCATTTTCAGTCTATTACATAGTATAATTAGAAAATTGTCTTGTTTTAAGTGTGAAAATCTAAAAAAAAATACATTTCTAAAACTTTACATAATATGGATCAAATTACTTTTTACTTTTACATACACAATGTTTACATTCATGAAGCTTTGCATAAGTTGATAAAATTTCTTTTCATTTTTGGATACACATTGTTTGCATTCTTAAAGCTTTGTATAAATCGGATAAAAATACTCTTCGTCTTTGGATATACATTGTTTATATTTGTGAAGCATTACATGATATGGTTAGAAGTACTTTGCATTTTTGGTCAAAAAATGTTAGTACCCTATCTTTATAACCATGCTAAGAAAAATCCCATCCCTCACACTCATAAGAATTCTTTAGTGAAAGAGAATACAATGGTGGATAATCATGACAATCAAATTTTGTCTTCTCCTAATATCTCTCCTAGTTTCGAAGAAGATATTTGGTGTTAGAAGATCAAACCAATGAGAGCTATGAGAGACCTATTTTTCTCTCTTCCCTTACCTCTCCTATTAGGAAAAACATTATTGAACAAGAGAATGCCATCATTGATGATTCCCCTACTAGTGATGAAGTTACTTTAGAAGAACCAACCTTTGAATGGACCATGAACATTTAGTTTGTAGTTCTCCTAAAAAATATCCTACTAGGGATGATATCATGGTGGACAAAAATGATAACATTAACAATAGTGATGTGACTTCCTTACATGATGGTGAAAAGATGACACTAGACTCCCCTTCATTAGAAAGACATTAAACTGAAACTACTAAAGTTATGAATGCATATTTTTGGACCTGTTAGATCCCCTTGATTATTGGAACTTGTAAATACCCTATGGGACATCCTAAAAATCCTCTAATTCTTTACCCACCCTCACAAAAACCACAAGTTCAAAAAAAACTCATGCTTATCCTTGAACCACCAAAAAACAAGCCTTCACTTGACAATGGTAATGTTTCACAACAAACCAATTATAATACTATTGTGCATACCTACAATACAAGGAACAATAGGAAACAACAAACAACTATTGTTTCATTACCTTTTCCTAACCCTATCTTTCCTAGTGCTCCTCATTTACCTATGAACAGTGGAAAGGAATATAATCTTGTTGAAAAACTTAAGAATACTCCCACTAAGATATCCCTATAGGATCTTATTCAAACTTCACCTAACTACCATAGCATGCTTCAAACAACCTTACAACAAGTTACAACTCCTAACACTAGTTCAAATGATGAGGCAGCACTAGTTCAAGGAATGAATCAAATAAACATAGATATTGTCTTTCACTAGAGAGAGTTACCTTCCTTAGAAATTCAAAAGAGACGTGAAGCTTTCAATATAATATTCTATGTTAATTCAACCATGATAAAACAAACCCTTGTTGACAATGGTTTGGCCCTGAATGTGTGTAGTGTGAGCCTTTTGGAAAAGATCAAAATGAGTAGAAGCAATATTAAACCCAATTCTTTATCTATCTATGGATTTGATAATATAGGAAAACAACCACTCGAAGTCATCACATTACCTATTAGAGTTGGGAAAGTAACATTATAAACTTTGATCCACATTATGTACTTGACGATTTTTCTTACAATCTCCTCTTAGGAAGAACTTGGGTTCATGAAATGAATGGTGTTCTTTCTACTTTGCATTGTGTAATGAACTATGCCTATAACAACAAGATTTACAGGCTAAAAGCTAATCTTGAACCTGAAAGCTCCTTGATCACTGAGAGAGAAGGATGGGATCCTTTGGAAGAAGTAGAATCAGCTACAAAAAAGGAAGTTACAAAGGAAGAACACAAGAAGAAAATTGATGAAGTCACTAAGCTATTGGAAGACGATTGGGGTTCCTTAGATTTCACACCTACCATCATGGGAGAATGCAAGATCATCAACAAAGATTCTAAAAAGGGAAAAGAAAAATCAGTAATGTCAACACAAAATTCAAAAGCATCCACCTCAACTACTTTAGAAGATCAATCAAATTACACAATAAACTTTGATGAAGTTGATTATGAACAACCACCGAATCTAAAGAAATGAAAAATCTTTATGGAAGAGGTTATGAACTTATGAGACAACTTAACCTATAGTGGAAAAGGATGTGGTGCTAGAGAACAAGGTATATATGTCCCTATAGAGCCTAACACATAAGAAACGACCCATGGTCTTGGTTATTGTCCTTTGATAGAAATAAAAAAGCCTTCACTTAATAACAACCTTACAAAAGATTCTTCCAATAAATGTTTAACTTTGATGCATCCTAAATTGATAGATACCGCATACGAGAATATCTCATTAGATACATGCTTGTCTACTCATTATAATCAGTAACAATAGTTGTTGCTCCTTGCCATGTAATAGTTGTAGGATCATAGGATACCCACTACTATATGTTTTACATTCATTGCAAATAATTTCATTATTGCAAGGAGTGGCATACCATCATCCATCATCAACTCACTCTTGTCCTGCACTTAGTGGGGGCAAGTGGTTAGGTAGCTTTATCCTTATATGTCACTTGTCATTGTCTCTTTTGGCTAGTTGATTGTCTTCCACGTATATATACGAGCAAGCTTGGGATGTGGATGACATGTCTTAAGTTGGCTCACATGTGACATAATTTTCTTTCTAGGTTTAATAGCATTGTATTTTTGGGGGAAAACCTTCCCTCCTTGTTCATGGCGTAGCTTTATTTCATAAACATATGACTTGGAATAGGGTTTTCTGATGAAATCTCTCATCTTAGAGAAAACATTGGATACTTTAAATCAGTTGCTCATAGTAATGGTGTTAGCAACCGCTTCAAAGTGGGGACATACATCAATGACATCTTTTGGAATATTTCATGGCATGATTTTCTTTTTTCTTGTGACGTGTCCTTTTCTTGGTGGTGTCATTGGGTTTGATGTCCTCCAAGAGTGTGATATTTCTAAGCATACAATCTCCCTTAGTGGCATGATTTGAAGTGAGAGGCATCCCATAAGTGGCGATCTAATACTCTTTGACTTGTCCTCTCTTGGAGACATTAAGTACAATGTTCCCTAAGAAGAACTTACATGAACAAAGCAAAATCCCCTTTAACAAAAAATTATAGACATGACATTCAAAAGCATTCACAAAATCATTACATTGTGGTTCCCTATTGAAGTTGTTAGGAGGATAACTTTGGTATGGTATGGGAGGCTAATATGACTCTCTCATTTGCCACCTTGTTGGGATAACGCACCTAGTGGATAGAATGAGGTTCCACTACCCCAAAGTGAGCACACATGGTTGGGATAACTCACCTAGTGCACAGACTGAGGTTCCACTACCCTAGAGTGAGCAACGTATGTTATGGACAAATAGCCCCATTCCACCTTGTGTTGGAATAGTTGTGCTTGATCCTTTGTTTTTCTTTGTTTTTCTTGGCCATTGATAGGGTATGACTATGTATCTTTGTTGTTTTTGCATACTTAATTTTCTTGAATGGATACTTAGTGTGGTTTTGTCATAGGGGAAAACTTTCACTAAAGTGGGGAAAAAATGTAGCATAGAAAAAAAATTATTTTTCACGCTTAATTTGGGAATAATTGATATAAAATTAACTTAATTATGCCTTGATTTAGGCTTGTAATGTGTTTTACGCATTCACACTAAGTCTAGGGCCCCTTCTAACTAAAATGTAATTAATTTATGCCTTATTTAGGGTTTTGTAAAGTGTTTTATTACACTTTCACACTAATATAGGGTTTCATAATTAATTAATTGTGGTTAATTGAGGTTAATTTGCAACTTTAATTAAAATTTAAGTCGTAATAATTATAGTTTTTGAAGGATCTATCCCGACACCCAATAATGATATTGCATGACACTTACATTGGTAAAATTGGTGTCCTAGAAATTTGTGCTAGGACTCATTCACCTTTATTGGTGAATGTGTCTTCCTAACATAGGACACCCCTTTCTTGTCATATTTGAAATGGGTTTTTGATGTTATTTCGTCCCCCTGAAGCATGGTCCTAGAAAGTTGTGCTAGGACCCCTTCGCCCAAGGTGGTGAATGGGTCCTCCTCACATGGGACACCCCTTTTTGAATTTAATTGTGGCAGTATTATAATGATTTTCAATCCTAGATCTGATGTCGGCTTGGATTATTTGAATTTTGGGGTTAATTCTAAAGTTTAGTATAAATATAGGGTTAATTCACATAGTTTCATCCTAGAACTTCATAACACTTCCTAGAAAGTTCAAGTTATCATTAGAGTACATTCGCAAGAGCATTATATAATTTCAAAGGAATTCAAAGGTAGATTTTCAAGGTTTTATTACAAAAATTTACAAGATCATATCATTATGTCAAAGGCATAGTGCATCAAGCATGTTGTAGAGCTAATGTTGTTGATGTAGCATTGAAGATCTATTTGCAAGAATTGTTTCACATCTAATTCAAGATCAAGATCTACATTCTACATGGCCACTTCATGTTAGTTTGCAAATTTATGTTCCAAGACATCATCTAAGGTATCTTTATTTCATATTTCATGTTTCATGCTTCAATTTCATTATTTCATCACAAGGTTTAATTTCCTAAACAGGGTTTGACCAAGGCAAACCCTTATCCTCTAACAATCAACAAGTTTTTCTCCTCTTTAATGTGTGTTTGTAGGATTTAGGTTGAAGATCAAGTCAACAACAAGATTGAAGCAAAATTTGTCAAAGTTGTCAAGTTGCATAGTTGTCATCTACATTGCAAGATCACAAACATGAAGCTACATGAATTGTTTCAAAATTTCAGAAGCTAAAAACCTAGGATCTAGAAATGTAGAGATTGAAGAACAAAACCTATAAGTTAGTTTTTTGAAACCCTAACAAGGACCTATTCACCACTAAAACTGAATGAGTCCTCAATGAGGCTTGAACCAGTGAACATCTAGAATCTGGAAGTGTAGACATCCAAGAACAAAACCCAGGAGTCAATTTCAGAAACCCTAACAGGGACCCATTCACTAGTAAAGGAAAATGAGTCCTTTGTGACCTAAAAATAGCAATTTTTCAAAAAGGTACACATTTCTTTAGCCTCTCAAAACTTCCTCATTGTTGCTATAACAATTAGGAGTCATTTTTTATTATTATTTGCATGTTTTAGCCCTCATAATTGAATGAAACATCCTCTAGAAAAGCATAGTGGTTTATCATCTTGTTGATTCATTTTGATAAACCCTATTTTTCTATGTTTCAATTCTTATAGAGATGGAAGAAGCATCCCATCAAGTTTAAATGGAAGAGGTAAAAACCAAAACTCACTTGCCATTTCTCAAAATCAATCACAAGTGTAAGGAAAATCAGTTGCGGAAACAATTCTCCTAACGTCAAAACCTCAGGGAAGAATGCAGATACACATTTAAATTTTTACAATTACAGTCCAATTAAGATGCACATGAAACTAAATATTAGAAACAGAGTATTTGAAAAACACATATGGACACCAGATATACGTGGGAAAACCCTTACGGGAGAAAAACCCACCACACCAAGAAAAATCACTTTGTATTACAGTAATGGAGATTACATACAAATGTCAGATTTATCTTTCTGGTGTCATACTACAACAGCTTTCACTATGATCAATCTTTGTACAGGAACTTTCAAGTTACAGACTTCACAACATAGAATTCATCCACTAATACAATCACTCAACAATCCGTCGATTCAACCAACCCAACACAATCTACAATCACAGAGTATAACCATGTTCCATGTCTGTCGAGCTTCCTCACAAAACCATCATAACGAACAATCTTCCAACTGTTCAGATTCAACTTCTCCTATTGGTCCACGAGACTCCACATAGGACGGTCAAACGGTCAAAAGAGTTCACACTATGTTGGCATCTCGGTGAGACACTAACAGTGTCTCATCGATGCCCAAAAGCTTCATATTGATGTCGCCAAGAGTTATCATTATCGCCAAGATGTTCTATCGAGCTTTCATGTGTTACATCGAAGCACCAAGCAGTCGGCGAGACCTATCGCTTTCGCCAGGAGATCATAGCGAGGTCCAAAAGTCTCATAGATGTGAATTTACCATTCGGAAAGAGTATCGTTCTTCGCCAGGACCTCATGCCAAGTCATTAAGGGTTATACCAAAGTCACATGTTATACCGAGCTCCAAAGAATAGTCAGCAAGACTTAACACCTTCGCCGAGAGTTCTTATCGAACACATATATGTTACACCGATGACCACCATTTGCCATGAGTCTTACCGAGAATAGACTTCAACATTAGCGAGACATAAACACATCACCGAGACATCATGATGAAACAATCATTGTTACTCCAATGAACCCAAGTGCATTCCCATTGGCGAGACTTTAACTATTCGCTGGGACATCATAGTGAGAACCCTTTAGTTATCCTGAAGACTTCAATACAAAACATACTGTTGGTGAGACTTTAACACATCGCCCAGACTTCTTCCCAAACGAAGCCTTTCAGCCAAGGGTCTCAACGATAAGCGATAGAATGGCCTGTCAGCCAAATATCTCCACAGGCAGTAAGAGGTCACCCTAAATGCTTCTTGTCACAATGATAGACTCCAAAGTGTAACTGTTCGGTGAGACTCCTCCAAGGTCACAGCAACCTATACCAAACATGGTGTTCCAAACTGCTCATCGGCCAGACATAGAAGATGTCACACCGACTTGGCTCCAATAGAGGTTACAACCTGTGATGATTGAGGCATGCTTTTCCAACAATCTCCCACTTGACAAAGATCACATAGGCACCTCCATAGCACAACAAAACTTATTGAAAATCATGGGTACTAAGGCCCATTGAATTTGCACACCACCAGAACTTTTATGTGCTCACTGGCTTCATCAATGAATCTGCAACATTCTCCAAAGTATCAACCTTTTCCAAACTGACCTTTCTATCCTCCACCATATCTCGTACAAAGTGGTACTGTACATCTATATGTTTCGTCCTGGCATGGAAAGTAGGATTCTTGTCCAGACAAATTGCACTCTGACTATCACAAAAAATAGTTATTTCCCCTACATCAAAACCAATGTTAGAACACAAACATTTTAACCAAACTGCTTCTTTACAAGCATGAGTAGCTACCATGTATTCATCCTATGTAGTGGACAAAGCGACTACAGCCTGCCGCTTACTCATCCAACTCACTGCACCACCATTCAACATGAAAGTATATCCACTAGGTGGATCTCTTGTTGTCCATGTCCCCTGCCCAATTAGAATCCACATAGCCATGAATGTTGACAGTCCTCTATGATTCAACCAAGTTCCCATGGTAACACAATGCAAAATCTGAAGTCCCCTTCAAATATCTAAACACTCTCTTCACAGCATCCCAATGTGTTCTTCCTGGATTAGCCATAAATCGACTAAGTACTCCCATTGCTTGGTCAATGTCTTGCCTTGTATAGACCATTGCATACATGATACTTCCAACTACACTAGCATAGGGCACACTGTTCATGTCCTCCATCTCAGTAGGAGATTTTGGACAATCTTCAACAGATAGCTTTGTTCCCTGCAAGACTGGAACAACTAACTGCTTGCAATCACTCATGCAAAATCTCTCTAGAACAGTCCCGATAGACTTACTCTAATTGAGCCAAAGTTTTCTATTATTTATGTCTCTGGTTATCTCCATCCCCAGAAAATACCTTGTTGCACCAAGATCTTTCATTTCAAACTTAGCAGACAACTGGGACTTAAGATCAGAAATCATTAGCTTACTATTGCCTATGAACAACATATCATCAACATAGAGAGCAATAATAAGAATCTAATCACTTTCAGCTTTATAATAAACACAATGATCAGATTTTGATCTCACAAATTCCAAAGACGATACAAAAGTATCAAATTTCTGGTACCACATTCTAGGTGACTGCTTTAACCCAAACAGAGACTTTTTTAATTTGCAAACTAGTTTCTCTTTACCTTTTTCAACAAAGTGCTCAGGCTGGGACATATAGATTTCTTCTTCAAGATCACCATGAAGAAATGTTGTTTTCACATCCATCTATTCGATCTCTAAGTCATACGTTGTTGCAAGTGACAAAAGAAATCAAATAGACATCAGCTTAGCTATAGGAGAGAAAATCTCCCCATAATCAATTCCCTTTACTTGGGAATAACCCTTTGCAACCAATCTTGCCTAATATTTTTCAATACTGACATCCAGACCAATCTTCTTTTTGAATACCCATTTGCAACCCACAGCTTTTCTGCCTTTAGGCAATGGCACCAAACTCCAGGTTTCATTCTTTTCTAATGATGCCATTTCTTCATTCATGGCTTCCAACCAAGAGTCTGAATCAGACATTTTAAATGCCTCCTTTAAAGTCCTAGGCTCATCAGTGCTTGAAATTAAAGCATAGGTACAAGTAGAATCTATCAAAGAGAACCCATACCTATCTGGTTGTTTTCTTTCACGGGTTGACCTCCTCGCTTGCTGAGGCTGAGGTTCTTCTTCTTCTGCATAACTTTTAGAACTGCTTGAACTCTCCTTAGTTTCAGGCACATTTTGAATTTTCAATTCCTCTTTCTCTGGTGTAGGAGGAATTCCAACTACATCCTTATTATTTTCTGACTTTGTCTCTGACTACAGATCCAAGGTGGAAGGTTTCAGCTCATGAAAGATTACACTTCTATTGTATATGACCTTCTTTGTATCAGGATTCCAAAGCTTGTATCCTTTTATGACAGCACTATAGCCAATAAAAATACATTTGACAGCCTTGTTCTCTAGTTTAAATCTTTTCACATCCGGCACATGAGCATATTCCTCACAGCCAAAAACACAAATATGTCTTAAAGAAGGCTTCTTACCAGACCATGCTTCCAAAGGTGTTTTCTCAACAAGAGAAGAATTTGGAGAATGATTAATTAGGTAACATGCAGTAGATACAGCCTCAGCCCAGAGCTTCTCCTCCAAGCCAACACTACTAAGCATACTTCGTGCTCTCTCCATCACTGTCCTATTGAACCTTTCTGCAACTCCATTCTGCTGTGGAGTATAAGGTGTAGTCTTATGTCTTTTAATTCCATGGTCTTTGCAATACCTCTCGAATCCATCAAAATAGAATTCACCGCCATTATCAGTCCTTAAGCATTTAATTTTTCTTCCAGTCTGATTTTCTACAAGGTTCTTAAATTCCTTAAATCGACTGAACACTTCTTATTTACTTTTCAAAACATAAACAAATGCTCTTCTTGAATAATCATCAATGAATGACACATAGTATCTTGACTTTGACAAAGAAGGAACATTCACTGGACCAAATACATCAGAATGAATATAATCTAGCAAACCAGAAGATTTATGAGGATTGAAATAAAATGAAATACGATGCTGCTTTCCATATATACAATGTTCACAGAATTCAAATTCAAGGTTACAATCTTCAAGCCCCTAGCCAGATTTTTGTTCTTCAAGGTTTTTAAACCTTTCTCTCCTATGTGGCCTATCCTATAATGCCAAAGCATATTCTTCTCTGTTGGAAGTTTTACTTCCATAGAGTTTACATAATTAGGGATATTTCCCTCTTTACCTCCAAAAGTAGCCTTCTGTGACTTGACAGAGACACTGTTACATTGAACAGCCTGTGCATCCAGCTTGTACAGGGTACCAATTTGAGCACCTCTAGCCAACACCATTGAACCTCTAGTCATCTTGCAGCCATTTCCAAAGAACATGACTTGTACTCTAGTATCATTCAGCTTATTGACAGACAATAGATTTTGAGCCAAACCTAGTATGTGCATAACATCATTAATTCCCTTTACTCTGCCATCAGGGAATTGGATTCTGACTCTTCCACGGCCAACAATTTCCAAAGTTGAATCACTCGCCAAGTACACCTTTCCACCATCGTATTCTTCATACTTTGTGAACCATTCTCTATGAGATGTCATGTGGAAAGATGCACCAGAATTAATCAAGCAGACATCATCTGATGTCTATGTAGCTAAGGCTGCAATGAAGGCGTCTGCATCACTATGAGAAGACTCATTGTCAGAAGAATACTTCTTCTTCTTCTCCTCCTCTTTACAATCCTTTCAAACATGACTAGGTTGCCCACAATTCCAGCACTTCACCTTGGACTTCTTGCCAAGAGACTTTGATCTCCCCTCTGATTTCAATTTGGACTTCTTGTCCTTCTTCTTGCCTTTCTCTTTTGACCTTCCTCTAATAGCAAGGGCCTCCTTCGATATCTCAGACGATTTCCTTCTCATTTCTTCTGACAACAAAGAACCAACAACATCTTCCATCTTGAAACTAGATGTTGTACTCCCAATAGCCATCACCAGATGATCCCAACAATCTAGCAAAGAACACAATAGAAGCATACAGCGATCTTCTTCTTCAGTCTTCACACCAATAGATGTTAATTGAGCAAGCAACATATTAAATGTGTTCAAATGATCAACTATAGACCCTCCTTCCTGCATTCTCAAAGAGTACAGCTTCTTCCTCAGGAACAATTTATTCACCAAGGACTTCCGTTGATAAATAGATGCCAGTTTCTTCCACAAGGTAGATGCAGTTTTCTCTTCATGCACATTGAGAAGAATGGAGTCTGCCAAACAGAGCCTTATTAGCCCCTTAGACTTTCTATCTGTAAGGTCCCAATCTCCTTGCTTCATGCCTGTAGGTTTAGTTCTAGACACAGCAATCCAAAGATCTTGATCCACTAAGAGATCCTCCATTTTGAGTTTCCACAACTTAAAGTTGCTACCATTGAACTTCTCTATTTCAATATTTCCTGATGTGCTATCCATCTCAATCTGCAATTAGAAATTGACAAACTTCTACAAGACTCCCATTGAACAGAATTAACACAAAAAACCCAACGTACCCACAAGGATAACATAACTGGCCAGGCTTTGATACCACTTGTAAGGAAAATCAGATGCAGAAATAATTCTCCTAACGTCAAAACCTAAGGGAAGAATGTAGATACACATTTAAATTTTTACAATTATAGTCCAATTAAGATGCACATGAAACTAAATATCAGAAATAAAGTATTTGAAAAACACATATGGACACTAGATATACATGGGAAAACCCTTACGAGAGAAAAACCCACCACACCAAGAAAAATCACTTTGTATTACAGTAATGGAGATTACATACAAATGTCAGACTTATCTTTCTAATGTCATAATATAGCAGCTTTCACTATGATCAATCTTTGTACAGGAACTTTCAAGTTACAGACTTCACAGCATAGAATTCATCCACTAATGCAATCACTCAACAATCCGTTGATTCAACCAACCCAACACAATCTACAATCACAGAGTATAACCATGTTGTTCCATGTCCGTTGAGCTTCCTCACAGAACCATCACAATGAACAATCTTCCAACTATTCAGATTCAGCTTCTCCTATTGGTCCACGAGACTCCACATAGGACGGTCAAACGGTCAAAAGAGTTCACACTGTGTTGGCATCTCAGTGAGACACTAACAATATCTCATTGATGCCCAAAAGCTTCATATCGATGTCACCAAGAGTTATCGTTATTGCCAAGATGTTCTATCGAGCTTTCATGTGTTACATCGAAGCACCAAGTAGTTGGCGAGACCTATCACTTTCACTAGGAGATCATAGCGAGATCCAAAAGTCTCATAGATGTGAATTTACCATTCAACAAGAGTATCGTTATTTTCCAGGACCTCACACCGAGTCATTAAGGGTTATACCAAAGTCACATGTTATACTGAGCTCCAAAGAATAGTCAGCAAGACTTAACACCTTTGCCAAGAGTTCTTATCGAACACATATATGTTACACCGATGACCACCGTTTTCCATGAGTCTTACCGAGAATAGACTTCAACATTGGCGAGACATAAACACATCACCGAGACATCATAACGAAACAATCATTGTTACTCTAATGAACCCAAGTGCATTCTCGCCGGCAAGACTTTAACTATTCGCTGGGACATCATAGCGAGAACCCTTTAGTTATCCTGAAGACTTCAATACAAAACATACTATCGGTGAGACTTTAACACATCGCCCAGACTTCTTCCCAAATGAAGCCTTTCGGCCAAGGGTCTCAGCGATAAGCGATAGAATGGCCTATTGGCCAAAGATCTCCACGGGCTATAAGAGGTCACCCTGAATGCTTCTTGTCACAACGATAGACTCCAAAATGTAACCATTCGGTGAGACTCCTCCAAGGTCACAGCAACCTGTACAAAACATGGTGTTCCAAACTGCTCATCGGCCAAACATAGAAGATGTCACACCGACTTGGCTCTAATAGAGGTTACATCCTGTGATGATTGAGGCATACTTTTCCAACAACAAGGTCAAAGGTATGAAAAATATCAAATTCAATATCATTATTATAAAAATTATGGGTATTATTCAAATGAGTGTAGAAAGAAACAATATGATTTTAACAAAAAAAATTACAAATTTCACAAAAGAAAATCAAAATCAGGGCAATATATTCATAGCATGCAAAATAGCAAAAGAAAATCAAAACTATATATGGTTTTTAGACTTAGGTTGCAGTAATCACATGACCAAGAACCTAAAAAAAATCTCAAGTTTATGTGAAAATATAAAATCAGATGTCACATTGGGTAATGACAACAAAGTGTCAATTATGGGTAAAGGAAACATCAACATTCTAACTTAACAGGGGGAGAAGAAGTATATTTCAGATGTGTATTTTGTTCCTGGGCTAAAACACAATCTAATGAGCATTGGATAGCTTGTTCAAAAGGGGTATAAAGTGTTCTTCAAAAATAGAGAATGCATTATTTTGGATAAATTTCCAAGTAACCAGCTCATTGTCAAAGTCAAAATGAAAAGTAACAGAATGTTTCCCCTAAATATTAGGCCAGTGGAATATTCTCAAGAACACCCCATAATGATGTCACAAGTGGATAAAGAATAAGTTGCAACAGTTACACAAACAATCTTTCAAGCAAAAATAAAAGATGAAAATTGGTTATGGCACTTAAGATTTGGGCATCTCAACTTTTGAGGTTTAAACCAACTAAATAGGAAGAGTATGGTAAAGGGTTTTCCATTAATTGGAAATATTTTGTGAAGGATGCATCTTGGGTAAACAACATAGAGAAACATTTCCAATCGGTAAGTCAATTAGAGAAAAAGAACCTTTGGAGATTATGCATTTAGATTTGTGTGGACCTATGCAAAAACCTTGAACAATTGATGGAAATTTCTACAAGTCTTGACTTTTATTGATGATTATTCAAGGAAAATATGGGTCTACTTTCTAAAGGAAAAGAATGAAGTGTTTAATTTCTTTTGTCAATTCAAGGATCTTGTTGAAAAGCAAAGTGGGCACTACATCAAATCATTGAGAATGGATAGAGGTAGTGAATACATTTCAAAATAATTTCTAATTTTTTGTAAAGACAATGAAATTCACAAGAAATTCACAACTAGATACATACCTCATCAAAATGGGGTACCTAAAAGAAAAAGTAGAACAATCATGGAAATGGCAAGAAGTATGTTGAAAGCAAAACATTTATCAAATGAATATTGGATTGAAGCTATAACTTGTCTAAAATATATTATGAATAGATGTCCAACCAAGATTTTGAAGAACATGATTCCAAAAGAAGCATGGACTAGAAGAAAAAAATGTTGCTCACATGAGAGTATTTGGATGTGTGGCATATGCACATGTGTCAAAGGAGTTAAGAAGAAAATTAGACAACAAAGTAGAAAAATTATTATTTCTGGATATAGTGATGAATCCAAGGCATACAAACTTTGCAATCAAATAACCAAGAAAGTTATAATCAACAGAGATGTGCAGATCATAGAAGATGAAACATGGGATGGAGGTTTGGAGAAAATAATCAACATTACAGCCAACTTACCATGTCAAGATAAAGAAGTTTTTATACCAGAAGGTACTCCATCAAATGTGACTCCTTCCACACCCATTCTTTATCAACAAAGTGGTCAAAAAATGACACCATCATCAAGTGTAAGGAGAGACCCACGCATTCTAGCATCAACTCCTCCAAATAGACAACAAACACCAACTACAAGTGGCATTCAAGGTGTAGGACCATCAAGTTAACATTTCATACATTCTAGTTCAAGTGATCTATCAAATTGATGCAGATCAAGGTGGAGAAACTTACAAAAAACTCAAAATTGATCAGATTTCAACAAATCATCAACTCTTGAACTCACAATCACCCAATCTGCCCTTAAGACACCATATAGGCTACTAGCCTTCAAAGAGTAACAAATTGAGACATCTTTTAGAGAAGGTCATCCAAATGGCCAATCAAGCATCACACTAGACTTGCTTTAGTTCCCAAGTCACTATCCTAAAAGGTCTCACAAGATTTCCTTGTACCCATATTGAGAAACATCAAACTGCCCCACAAAAAGGCTACTAGAATTAGCCCTATTTTACAAATGAACTAGCTCTCAAACACCTTCCCTTCACAAAAACACACCAAAAAGTCAAAATTCATGTGTCAAAACTTCAAATTCTCTAATTTACTTGCTGCTATAGGCCCTTTAAGTCAATGATCAAACAAACCTTCATTTTCAAGAAAAAATGCAAGGGTTTTAGTGAAAATCATATCTATAGGGCTTTCCCAACCTAACTAATGCCTCAAACACACCACATAAGGTCTGCATATACTCACAAATTCCTTACAAGAACCATACACTCAACATTTCTTCGAATCCATACTTTGGTAACCCAATTTCACATGGAAAAGTGTTCTGTCAACCCTAGGGTATCACTCCCCTAACACCAAACTGCTCCATTTTGTCTCCCAACAGATAAAAATTCCTAAACTAACATGTTACAATCCATTCCTCTGAGTTACATCAAACCACAGTAGGAGGAATGGCCTTACATTACTTGAAATTCAAACTCAGACTTTGCAAGCCTGTTACAGGCAGTCCCTAGGTTTGTATCAAGATCTGCCTCTCAATTAAAAACAAGGATTTCAAACCAATGGGAAAGGACAATTAAAACATATTACCACAACTCTACATAATTTTTAGACCAATGGAAGTCTGTACAAAGCCGTACACAGTGAGGAAAGATGAAAAATGTAGAAACTTTGCCTTGAAAACGTTGGTGTTTTATTTGAAATTCTTCTTACAAAAGCATTGAACAACCTCTGCTCAAGCCTCCCTGAGGCCTTTAAATACATTGTTACATTATAAACCAATGGCCCAACTCCTCTAGCTACCATTTAAAACACTAAGCTCCCTAAAACTGCTTTTTGTTGACTTGTTTTTGCACTGGACAACATTTAATAATAACTTCACCTCTTTTAAGCAACCTTTTACTCCTAAACCTCTAAATACATGGCAAATGATCTTTGTAGACCTTATTAAACATGATCAAAACTTTAACACACCCTCAAATGACCTAGACACCCAAAAATGCACCTTATTACATGTCACCATATCAAATTTTGAAACATGGTTGTAGGTGCCCCTGCACCACAAATCCTACATTGGAAAGCTTGAGGAGACAAAAAATTAGAAGTATAGGAGACACTTACGAGAAAAATGAAGGTGAGAATAATGTCAGTTGGATTTTTCATTTTGCATTTTATTCACAAGTAGAAGATCCAATTCATTTTGAAGACGCAATTAAACATGAAAAATGGGTAAATGCAATGGATGAAGAAATTGATGCAATTGAAAAGAATCAAACCTGGGAGTTAGTGAGCCTTCCAAAAGACAAGGATTTCATAGGAGTGAAGTGGTCTTATAAAACCATTTAATTAAATGAAAATTTGGTGATGTGAAAAAATATAAAGCAAGGCTAGTGGCTAAAGGATATTCACAATAGCTCGAGGTTGATTACAATGAGACATTTTCTCCACTAGCATGTCTAGGCACCGTGAGAATAATACTTGCAATAGAAGCTCAAAATAAGTGACCAATTTATCAAATGGATGTAAATTAAGTTTTTTTGAATGGTTGTCTTGAAGAAGAAGATTATGTGGAGTATCCACCAGGGTAGGAGATTTTGGGTCAAGAAGAGAAATTCTACAAGCTCAACAAAGAACTCTATGGACTCGGCAAGCTCCAAGAGCTTGGCACAATAGAATTGGCTCTTACCTTTTGAAAAATGGCTTCAATAGGTGCAATAGTGAGCCTACATTGTATACCAAGATGAATGAGAAAGGTGAAATCATGATTTTTTATTTGTATGTTGATGACTTGATATTCACAGGTGATTTAGAAATTGATTTGTTCAAAGGAGATATGAAAAAAGAATTTGAAATGACTAATTTAGATCTCATGAAATATTTCCCTGGCATTAAGGTGAATCAAAGTGATAATGGCATTTTCATCTCCCAATCTAAGTATGCTAATGACATTTTGAAGAGGTTTAACATGACAAATTGCAAATCAGCTCAAACAACAATTGTCACATGATTGAAGTTAAGGATGATAAAGGAGCCAACATTGACCCAACTTTGTATAAAAGACTTGTTGGTAGCCTCGTGTATTTAACAGCTGCAAGACCGAATATTATGTATGCATCTAGTCTTATCTCAAGGTTCATGGAGTCTCTAGAGGACTCTCACTGGCAAGCAAGAAAAAGAATTCTTAGATATATAAGTGGGATAAGGAACTATGGTATTCATTATTCAAGGTCAAATGAGTTCAAACTCATGGCATATACGAATAGTGATTGTGTCAGAAGCATTGATGATAGGAAGATCACTTCTGGTTATGTTTTTCATTTTGGAACAAGTATAGGATCATGGTCTTTAAAGAAACAACCAATTATCACTCTCTCATCTATTGAAGCAGAGTATGTAGCAACCACAAGTGCATCAATGCAAGAATTTTGGATGAGAAGAGTTTTGAAAGATCTCATACAAGAACAAGAAGAGGCAACAAATACATATTGTGACAACAACTCAAATATAGCATTGTCAAAGAATCTAGTTTTTCACAAGAGAAGGAAACATATTGACACATGATACCATTTCATTAGAGAACTAATAAACAATGGAGAAATCTTTTTGAATTTTTTCAGGTCTCAAGATCAATGTGCAGACATTTTCACCAAGGCATTAGGGAAAGAAAATTTTGTCTATCAAAGAGATCGATTGGGCATCATACATGGAATTAGTTGTGATTAAGGGTGAGTGTTGGAATTAATCCCAACTACCTATCCACTTGCATTAACTCCTCTGTAACATTATCTTTCACTTCATTGTATTCCATCTCCTTTTTATAGTGCCAAAATATTTTCTACTTCTTCCTCACGCCACCATTCTATCTTCTCACTGTATGTATCTAGATAATTGAATTAAATGTATATCTCCTCCATAGGATTCTAATGATATCAAAATGCTTTAATAATTAATTTTCCTTTGCTTTGTTTATTGCCTTCATCTTGTTGGGCATATACGTTGGTTTTTAATAGTTCCTTTTTGTAATGAAAATATGGAAGAGAGCAGTTAATATATTGTTGTAGCAACAATTCTTCAAACAGGGGGTGATCTTTTGTATGAAAATGTGTGTTTGCTATTGTAACAAGGATTTTGAAGAAGCAACCACAAAACAGTGGATGATTTCCATTTTTATTTTTTGAATATAAAAGAGCAACTCTGTTTTATGATTTTTGAAAGAAAGTTCCTAAGTTTGTAGTTTCTGAAGTGGTTGAAATATAAATTATTTTCAGTTTATGTGAGTTGCTTTATGTTTCAATTGTCTACTCTCTTTTTTAGATTTTATTTCATTCCTCTGCCTCTCTCCTTCAGGTAATTCAAAGAATACCTAACAGAGTAAGCTAAAATATCTGGATAGTTCTATATCTTCACCCAGTTATTTTTTTAATAAATGTGTAAAATATTGGTGAAGAGTCTCTATATTCACTTGCACATTAACTTCCTTTACATCAAAACTTCTAGAAAAATAAACTTGTTTTTAAAAAAAAATCTAGAAAATAAACTTGTTTGAATTTATTTTTTGAAAAATAAACTTGCTTGAAATTTATTTTTATTTTTAGTTTATTTTGGAAGGCTATAAAAGGAGACCTCATCTTAGCATTTTGTCATGGATTATATTAGAAAAAATGGCATTACATTACGCAAAAATTGAATCAAATCAAGACTAACTATTTTAAGGGTTTCTTAACTTTGTTATTGATACATTAAGTTGTATATATTTTATTTGAGAAAGGATATGTTTCATCAATTGTATTGAGGTTGGATTCAATCTCTTTATCTCTCTCACTCGTTGGTTGGAGAGTAAGTTTTTATCAATTCTCATGGTTAGTTATTTTTATGAATTTGTAAGAGAAATTTTATTTAGAGAAATAAAGTCTTCTTTTGCCAAGAGATGCTAAAGTTTTAAAAGATTTGGAGATCTTAGGACATTGAGAGTGTATATTTTGTAATGGATGAAAAGGTTTCTATGAACATTTTTTACAAAAAAAAAAAAAATCCAACTATGAGTAGGTAAGAATTGTTAGAGAAGAATTACATGACCTATGTAATTGTTTTTTGAAGGATTAGCTACTCCCATCAAATAGGTTAATGATTTATTTTCAAATTATTTTGAATGGAAGAAATGAATTTATTGATAGTCTTAGGTCAACTAGAAATTAGGGTGTAAGGACAAAAGTTAAGTTAGCAAATGTATCATTGTTCTTATTGTATCTTGGCGTCGTAAAGAAATCTTCAATCTCCTTTGAAAGTGTTTGTTTCAAGGAATGAAATTGTCATGAAATTTTTAAGGTTTATTTATAATCTTGTAGGGTTTGTTTCGTCTTTCTAATTATATTATTGTATTTCAACATATTTTTAATATTTGATTTGTATCAAAATATGCATGGGAAATAATTTTTCTAACATAGTTTGTCTATAATGAGAAGGGGTTATGCTTTATTTACTAGCTTATATAGAAGCTTTCTTAAAATAAATATATCATCCACCATTTGTTTGATATCCATAATATGTCATCCCACATGATATAATAATATTTCATTTTTCAAAGAGTATGGATGGTATTTTTGCTTCAAGCTAGTTTGATATTGCTACTCTATTATATGGTGCCTCCATATATGATTTTATTTTCACACACAACCATGCTTATCATGAATATTATGCAACAATGAACCGGTATGCATAGACATTGAAATATCTTCAATGCATATATAGATAGATATGTAATGCAATAGATTTATTATAAAAGGGGTTTGAAAAAATTGATTACTAAAATTCATCATTTAAGATTCGAATTAGTTAATTATAATAAAAAATAATGGTCCATCACAAATGTTGTTTTAGCAACTATTATGTATTTTTAGTATTTCGTATTTTTTCTCTTGATGACTCTTAACTACTCTTAATAAATACTTTAAGATAAAATTTAGAGGCTTTACCATTCTATTTCATAGAGATAATAAATCATTCAAGGTGAAAAAATAAATTGTGTTATTTATAATATGAACAATTGAAAGAAAATTGATCTCAATGGCATCTCTATTTTAAGATAATATCTCAATCATAAAATTTAATGTATTAAATTGTGGTGATAAAATTTATATGCCAATACCAGTTACCATTTAATTTTATATGACTCGAGAGGTGTGCCTTTTTACCACCCACTTTTTTTTTGTGAATATGTATTTCTATTTATTTTATTAATGTATATAGATGCATGCCTATTCATCAAAAAAAAAAATCTTTATAAAATTTTAAAATCTAGTATAAATTTAAATTAATATTTATATTAAAGACAAAATATATTTTTCTATTATTCAAATTGCCTTGACTAATGTCAAATGTCAATTATAGACAAAATGCAACGTCAATTACAATTAAAGCTTCAATAAGCTTTCTAGGGTCTAACGATAGCAAACTACTACTTATCATACAGCTAATTAAAGTTTACGTTTCAGAACAAATAATTATAATTGACCTTTCATTGTCATGAAAGAGCTTCAATAATCACCACTTTTAGATGATTTTAGCGAATGGATAAGGCATTGTTGATTGGCATAAAGCGATTCAAATTAGTTTTTATAATCATTAATCCATTTTTGGATGATCATTATCTCTTTTTGCCGTTGTTCTTTCAGCCAGACTGGATCGTCTCTAGCACTTGGAAATGCAACGTCTTCACAATGTGTTCCTGTGCGACGTTCAATTCTTTAAGATAATACAATTTCTATTTGATTTGGGGATCGAAAATAAATAAATTCTGAACATACCCTCTTCCGTGGGGATGGCTACAATACTTTCAGAAATATTCGCCAACACACTGAAATTCCATTCATAACATGCCCAGTTAATTAAAGGTAAAAAATATACAAAGATTAATAGCAATGAAATCTCACAAGATGAATGACATACCCTCCATTGCTCCATGGATCTCTTAACCCATTGGAAAAAATTATATTGCTTCCAAAATCTTTCAACACTCTTTTTAAGTCCTGCGCGTTAATTAGCCGATAGGCTATTATAGGTGAGAAATCGACCGGGAAAGTCTCATGTCTGATATTCCGGTTGGATTTTCCCTGCCGAAAAAAGTTCTCCCTGCCGGATTGTAGGTTTTCAGGTTCCGTTACGTGACAGTAACTTTTACAGGCGTAGAGTGGCTCAAATACCTAACTCACGCATGGCAATTTATTAAGAAGGTAGATATTGTCAACAAGAAATCACGATATGGATTTTGTTCTCGGAATGAGTAATTTGGAAGAGCCATCTGTCAAAGGAAAAGGAGCCTATGTCATTAAGACAGTATGGCACCCACGTAGGGGAGGGCTTAGGCACGAGGAATAAGGACAATTACCTGTAATGCCATGAAGGGAGGACTCTTGTTCAGTGGGGAGTTGGGCTTAGTAAGATACAGTATAATCCTTGCTCTATTGCCAGGTTCGAAGCCACTCCACCGCTGCGAGGCAGTCATGGCAGGCAGCAGGAAGTTAGAGCCAGCCTGTAATCTACCAGCAGGAAGGCGATGCTCTGGAGCCAGACTATAATCTAGTGACATGACCACCACCTGCAATTCCCTGGCCAGGCGCAAGTAGAAATAGTAATAGATGTGCCAATCGACATGGCTGACGCAGATCCCTTCGCCATGAAAATGAATCAACAACAGAAGCTTCTCGTTGGTCTTCTTATCAGGCAGATATATGCGAGCCCACAGTCCAGTTGCCTCCTATAGAAGCACATCTCTGGTTGCCACTCCATCAATGAATGTGTGATTGGAAGGAGGGATTGGTGAGTGAGGGGTGTCTCCATTGGTGTGTGCTCCACAAATACATCACTTTAAACAGTTTCAGCTCTCCAGAAACCTCCTCTACTACGTGTTTTTCTTCCATTTTTCTAGGGGAATCATATGATACGGGATTTTCGTTTTCATCTGGGTTTTCTTTTTTTTCTTTATCAATTGAGGGGAATAATATATTTATATTTGATTTTGCAGTGTATGTGAGGAAAAATGAGAAATGTCAGTCGGTTAGTGGAGATAGCTGGCCAACATCAGCAGCAGAGGGTTGGGTTTAACTCTGGCTGTTATTAAGCCCAACTGCCTGGCTCTGATATTATTTTGCCTAGCTAATGGACTTACTAGGGCTTTCTCATAGCAGCTAACACTAACATTTTATGATGAAATAATAGCTTAGATGTATACATTTTCAGAATTGTTAGGAGGGAAATAGGAAAAGAAGGGTAATAACCAATGTCACTATTAGTGTAATTAAATATAGCTAGTATCCTGCAGGTGTGTGTTAAAATGGTCCATTTGAAAAGAGCTAAAATTCTTGAAATAGCAAGGTGCACTTGCTGCAAAATCCCCCAAGGTGTAATTGGTGAAGGCATGCATTCAACGCATTCACAACGGTTCTCCAATCATCTCCGATTCCACCATAGATTTCTTTAATTAGTTTGTTTATGCATAATAAAAACTGCATGTGTAGTTTGTTTTTTATTAAGTGTAGATTAAAATTATCTATTGTTTCCATGCAATCATTTTGCATTTGGTTTTCCCTATTTTGATTAGTTTTGTTTTTTATTAAGTGCAGATTAAAACTATGTTTAGACTGTTGTTTCCTTGCACGTGGTTTTCCCTATTTTTAGTTTTTCTTTGAGCTTCGATAGCTTGTTCTATTTTTTATTTAATGCACTCTATATTTCCAGATTTGATACACAGTTGAATAAACAAATTATTTTTCCAGCTCTGTTGTTCACTGAGTATTTTTTGAGAAGATCTATTGTTCTTTGTTCACCATCGAAGGGACGTGTCACATTGTTGAAGCATGGCGTGTTTCTGGCCCTAATGCCTTCTCACAGTAGCTAGAACCTTTGTTTCACTTGCTGCTATAGTCATACCAGCAATCACTATCAGGTTGTTTCACTTGCTGCTACGGTAATGGGTTGCAACCCATGGAGGAGGACCGCAACACTGGAGATAGCCTCACCCCCTTCAGTGTCGATACCTGTATTAGCCCCAATAAACTGCCACACAAGTCATTATCAAACTGTAAATCTTTGAGTCTCTGGATCGCCCTATACAGTTTTTAGTGCAAATGGTGAGGTTTTCTAAAAACACTGCTTCAATTTAATTTGTCATTGACCCTACAGTGGAAAGTAGATAAGTGAGTAATTGGCATTGCACATCAATCTGATTGCAAGCATAGAAAATCGCGCGACCAATATCTCCTATCCGACAGTAACAAGTAATCCTATCTGCAAGAGGATTGCCTCATTTATGGGTGAATAGAGATCTGATCAGTATCATTGCCGACACTTCAGTTGAGTTGGTGAGGAGATTAAATATGCGATGAGCCTAAATATGATCACTAAAATCTGGAGGTTGGTGTGTATGTACACCGTTCTCTCTAATATTTTTGTTAATTAATTCACGTAGCTCCAATCCCCATCAAGGAGGCTTTATGTATAAGTAGGCACAACGAATTCCATGTCAGGGAATACACATAATTTGGTCACTGGTGCTTGGTGTTGACAACGCCTAGCATTATTGTTGACTGGTGAGTGCGCTTGCAAATTTGCGGTTCCCCAATTAATAGTTGATGTGCACCTTTGTACGCATTTACCTCCATTTACTGTGGCTATTAACTATACTATCTCGTCCTCCGATTAGTTGTGCCAATTTCTGTTATGTAGATACTCAGAATGAATCTGTATTATTGGAAATGCTCATATTCAGTTATATGGTTTATAAATCATGTTAGAATTCAAATGGTTTATAGATCATATTAGAATTCAAACTTACATTGAAATCATTCAAAACTCTTCCTCGCTTGTAAATCAGCATAGGCGTCTACTGGATGGTTACTCCAAGAGAGAATTCTGCATACATTGTGACAGTTATTTGGTATGTAAAATTAGCTACTTCAGTAACTGTTGAAGGTGTAGTAATACCATGGAAAGCAAAAATAATTGCTGCGTGTGGGTAACACCATGGAAAGAAATGGTTTTTTTTACATTAATCATAACACAAAAAATATATATATATTATTAGCAATTTATTTATTGCTATCAGCATTGCTAAGTAGTTGTGGGTTAATCTCTTTTTCCATTGGTTGTTGGTAACTAACATCGCACCACTATTTCAGCTAATAAGAAATTAAAAGGATATTAAAGGCACATTTCTTTTAACTTTCTAATATCCTTAATTGTGAGTCGGATTGAGGGCACGTTAAAAATTAGTATATTTTATTGGGATGCCAAGCTATTACCTTTATCACAATCCAATTCCTTAATGTAGGTAAATGGTTAATATTTTACTTTCTAAATATTCTTAAATTATATTAATTTGTAATACTTATTAATTTAAAAGAAAAATCAATGAGTAAATAAAATGGAGATTTAGTAATTAACGTGATGAGTAAATAGATTAAAGATTTGGTAACTAACTCGTGAGTAAATAGAATGGGAATTTATAACTAACTTGTGAGGAAATAGAATAGAAATTATGTAAAAGAATTCAAATATAATAATTTGTAATACAGAATAGAAATTATGTAGAAGAATTCAAATATAATAATTTGTAATACCTATTTCTTAATTTTGTAGCCTCTAAATTTATTTCATAGAGTTGATATATAATTTTAAATAATTAAATGAATAATAATTTAAAAGAAAAATAATAAATAGATATTTAGCAATTAACTTGTGAATTATAATTATCTTATATTGTTCATATTTATATTTTGAGGAGAAATGTTGTTGGGGCTATTATCAAAAAGTGTAATGGGGGCACTTGGTTAAAGTTAGTGTTTCAAGGGTAGTAAATAATTTTGCTAAGGATTGGTTGGGAATTTAAAAAAAATAAAATAATAAACCTAAACCCTTATCAGGAATATATGGTCTTGAGATGGATGGTATTTTACTATGGTCTGAACGGATGGTATGTTATGGTTCTTTCAAATGAAAGAAACTATATTGGCTTTACATGCTTTCATAAACATGGTCTGATTACTTTTTCTTAAACATTTTTTTTTTTCCTTCTTATATAATTTTGCTTTTTACTATGTCTTTAATAAGGTTTATTTTTAACTTGCTTTCTTTATTAAAAATATCAGCAAACATCACAGAGGTAGGTGCCTATAAATTTGAATTGCCTGCAAATTTGAATTGAAGTGTTTCAGGAAATGCAGTGGCTTCCTTGATACTCTTCTACCTTCTGGAGTCCCATTAAGATGAGAAAAAATGCAGTTGGAATTAACTATGTAAATTCTTGTCATCTGGAGAGTGAATCAGGAGTGTGATTGGATACGTCGATAGAAAACACATTTACACATTTAATTCTCAACTTTTTATTTCATCAAAAAAACTAATTTTATCCAAATGGTTGTCTAGCCAGTGGTTTAATTGGCATTAATTTGTGTTGTGGAGGAGTTTATCTTATATATGTAGGTGGAGCCTTTGTCATTTCTCCAGAAGAACAACATTAGTTAAGGAACGCTTTTCATGAGCATAGTTGTTGATTGTGCGGACAAATTGATTTTGACATTATGTACTTTAATGAGAAGAATATAAGTATGTTATCATTAATTTCTATTGACAATAAATAAAAAATGGCGCAGTTGCATAGATAAAATAATGAAATAGGTTAAAGGTGATATTATTTTTTAATGCTGAAATTTGTATGTATGTTTGAAAGAAATGTTTTAATAAATGTTTATATTATTAAATCGTATAATTTTAAATGCAATTGGTTTTTTTTTCTTCTATTTTAATTAAGGAATGCTTTTCACGAGCAAAGTTGTTGATTGTATGGACAAATTGATTTTGACGTTATGTATTTTAATAAAAAATGGCGCCTGTTGCACAAAGAAAATAATGAAATAGGTTAAAGGTGATATTACTTTTTAATGCTGAAATTTGTATGTATGCTTGAAAGAAACGTTTTAATAAATGTTTATATTATTAAATCATATAATTTTAAATGAAGGTGGTTTCTTTTCCTTTTATTTTAATTATCTTTATATGTATTTATTTACATTAGTTTAGTTCTTATTGTATCTTTATATGGAGACACTTTTATGCATTTGCTTTATTTCTATATCATTCATCTATGTATGTATTTATGCAGCCATTAGTCACTTGGATTTGATTGTCTACCCATCTTTGAACATCTTTGTTATTGTGTGTGTACAAATAACCCAACTAGGGTCCCATATCTTCCCAAATATGTTGTGATAAAGATTAAGCTTGGGTGACATGTACTTGAAAAGAAACATTAATTGCATCCATTTTGATAAAGATTTGAACCTTAGAATCTGGTTTCTACATAAATAATTAATAAAAAATATACTATTTTTTAAACATTTTGTATTTTTCTAAATAATTAGTGATGGGTCCCACTTTCTCAATTTCTATATCCAATATTAAACTCCACACCACTATTAGTTTCATTCCCTTATTTTTTGAACTTTTCTATCTTGGTATTGACTTATAATATTACTCTTTCTTATCTTATGAAAATTTTAGGCCCATGGTTTTGTAGAAATATAACATCCACCATCTCAATAGAAGATTAATGATGAAAATATCTGTTTTAAAGTAACACAAGATAATTTGAGGGAGGTATATAACCAACACTATAGTATTTGGGCTTGGCATCCCAATGAATCATGGCATCATGCATTTTGTTCATAAAATTCTATGTTATATTCTAGAGGGTTGGTAGCTACATTGAATGGTTTCAAAAATGTCAATAGATTATTGTTCAATTAGTACTTGGTGCTATGGACTCTATGACATGGGACTACCTCCATAAATACTTGCATGACAACTAATCAAGAAAAAAAATGATAAAGTATTATGTCTAACCATGAGAGGAAAGCATGCCAACATATTGATATGGTGTATGAACTCAAGGACCTATACCAATACTTAAAGTCTACATAGGCTTTATGTGGATTTTAGTTCACATTTAAATATAACATATCATTTGAGTGATCGCACTAACATTAACATTGATCCAACACTCCAATAGTGCAAGAATAACATGACCGATACATTGTTATGATTAGAGCAAACTTACATGATAGGGGAAGGCACCAAGTGTTGTATAAACTACCATTCTCAATATCTTAGATACAGAGTGTAGCCATATATGCATAGGTTGGTGTACAAAATGATTTGAAAGAGGTTGTTGTATAGATTATAGTTGGCTATTTAAAATTACTCTATATGGCTTATGGAAAGATGGTGTAAGGTAAATGATGTGCTACCCAATAAGACAACACATGTAGTTGAGTAAATAGTGAGGGTATTAGAATGCTTATTCTATTTTCTAAACCTAACATAGATAGGAAAAAATAAAACACATAGGGTGAAGTTGTTGAGATAGTTTACAGCCTTGGTTCCAGACCACCAGATGTTCCACTTTATGTTGTGGCAAGGATCGATAATTATAGTGGGTCAGCATGGAATGAAAATGACCCCAAAAGTATACCGATAATACCTGTATCATTGGGCAGCCGTAGGCAAATTCCACTCACAATGGCATGGGCTATTACCATACACAAATCCCAAGGCCTTATGCTGGCCAAAGCAACTATCGATATTGGAAAAATAGAACGACAAGGACTAACATTTACAGCTATATCCAGAGTGAAATCGTTGAACAACCTTCGTATTCAGCCAATGTTCTCCTTTGAGAGATACGCAAAAAATGCATAACCACCCATACACAATTATGAGAAAAGAAGAGGAAGCCCGATTACAACAACTATCTCTAAAAAGTCAAGGTACACGACTTTTTTCCCTTTCTCTCTCATGTCGCTCCTACTTATTGTTATATCAGCAATTTGTCTTTTACAAATTGAACATGCCCTCAACATGTTCATGTCCTTTGGGTAATTTTCTTACTTTATTGGCAAAAAAAATAGTTCCCATTAAAAGTGTTATAATAAATTGAACATGGAGCAATCATTGTACATGTCAACAAATAATGTTTCCACCTAACCATTCCATTTCTTTTGCTTTGCAGGCCTTGAAGCCAAATGGCATATATCATAGCTTCTCACCATCAAACACCAACAATCATACTATGTTTTGTTCAAAAAAAGGTTCTGATGCAAAATTGCTCACCAATATTTTGACTTTTCATAGCACACATTTTGTATATCATGAACTACCAACAAATGTATTTGGTCCAGTTGAGCTATAATGTTGCAACACTTCTACCATTTAGGATAATATATTGTGTTGTTCATCCACTTGCCATATTCAACTCTACTTACATCCCGCCACCCATTCACATTCGCTACGAATAATTACTCTTGCAAAAAACCAAATTCCACTTTCCCCATGCATTCTCCCCCGCTCTGCCCTTCGGATACACTACCATAGTATACCCTCCTATCGGCGTAACCATTGCGCCTTGCTAAGGTGCAAGCGCTAGTTATAACCAAAGCTATCCTAACAATAATCAATCCCAAACCAAATTCTTGTGTCTGTTTAACTGTAGTTAAAATTTGACTAAGATGTGACTTAACTGCAAAAAAATTCAACAAAATTAGTAGTAGAGTAAAATTTGCATACATGTCCTCCAAATTCAGTTGTTGCCCAGTGTTGGCATGGCAGGACACCGTACGTAAGGTTGCAATCCCTGGAATAGGACTTAATATCAAAGTTGGAAGGCGGAAACATTGTGGTGCTAGGAGGATTGCTTATTGGAAACACCATTTCAGTGCAAGTCTGTGGATTAAGGAAACTGTTAGACGGGCTGCCCAATTTCATTTCATTCTAATACTGAAGAGAAAGAATACTCAGAGACCTGCCAATACCATCCGTTATAAGTGAGATTTGGAGGACTCAAATCCAAGCACTGGCCTTCTAACATGTAATTTGTTGCAGCAGCTATTCTGCTAACAGTGTTTGCATCTCCGGGTAGGCTATTGATGGCGTTGCAGATCTGCAGTAAGCCCACGTTACATAATAGAACTAAGTTAATAAGCAATAAAATTCTTATTGCGAGATGGTTTGGGTAGTGTATTTACTCCTTTAACTAGCTCGAAATCGTGCTGTGCTGCGATTTTGTACATTGATTCAAGCACATCGTACAGCTCGTCCATGTCCGTAATATTCCTGCGACAGGAATACTGTTGGAATATTAACCCTAACTGCTGCCGTCCCCGCCAACCACCGCCCACTATATCGCAATAAATATTTTAACCATCGCGATACCGCGGGGAACTATGGAGAAAGCCGCCACCGCCAAAGGATTAATATTTAAGTTTTAATATTATGAAAAGGACATTGTATTAAATGCATTTTGACGGGGGAAAAGTTAGTTAGGTGATTTTGAATTTAAATGTTATTTCGGGCTTTCTCATCCGTGAAAATCTTTCACGTGACTTTTTTCCTGTAGCATATATTTTGTAATTGTAATTTTATTTCGAACGATGAACAGAGGAATGTGAATGTGAGAAAACAGAAAATTACGAGCAGCAGCTCTGTGTGTTGAAAATATATTTTATATTTTAATTTTTACTGTGCGTGAATTTCCTCTGCCTCTGGCCTTCTCGTGGTATCAGAGCAAGTTCGAGTATCAGAGCAAGTTCGATTATCAGAGTCAATTTTATCAAAGCAGATTATCTAGGTAAATTTCAAAAATGGCAGCAAGCACAAGCTTGACAAACCCACAAATTCCACAGTTTAATGGGAAGAATTATGAGTATTGGTCAATCACCATGAAAGCACTATTTAGCTCACAAGATATATGGGATTTAGTAGAGAATGGATTTGCAGAGCCAGCAGATGTAGCAGCATACAATGCTTTAACACAAGCAGAGAAATACTTATTGAAGGACACAAGAAAGAAAGATTCAAAGGCTTTATTTTATCTGTTTCAAGCTGTACATGAGAGCATTTTTCTAAGGATTTCAGCAGCAACAAAGTCCAAACAAGCGTGGGACATACTTCAAATAGCCTATCAAGGCATGGCAAAAGTTAAAACAGCAAAGCTACAAATGCTGAGAAGAGATTTTGAAACAATATGTATGAAGGACAATGAATCTGTAGATTCATTCTACACCCAAGTCATTGGGGTGGTTAATCAAATTAGGTCTCATGGAGAAAATCTGGAAGATACCAGAGTTGTTGAAAAGATTTTAAGGAGTTTGCCCACAAAATTTTTACCGGTTGTAGTTGCTATAGAGGAGACAAAGGATCTCTCACAGTTCTCAGTTGATGAGCTGTATGCATCTCTAATTTCTCATGAACAAAGGCTGAAAAGGTCAGCAGATACATCACTAGAGCATGCTTTCAAAACTCAGGCTTCAGTCAGTCAAGGAAGAGGCAGAGGTAGATCAAGAGAAAAGGAAGAAACTCTCTACAGAGGTGAAAGATACAGTGTATCAAGTTCAAGTGGAAGATGCAGCAATCAAGGCTCAAGCCAAAACCCAACACAGAATCAGTCACAAAATCAAAGGCATGATAAATCTCAAGTCCAATGTCACTACTGTAAAAAATATGGGCATTATATGAATGAGTGTAGAAAGAAGCAGGATGATAATAATAGACAAAATGCAAATTTTTCAAGAGAAGGTCAAAATCAGGATTCAGATAAGAGAACAATGTTTTTAGCTTGTAATGTTGCTCAAGCAAATGAAAAAGATGTATGGTTTTTAGATTCA